>SJYT01073931.1:134643-145306 GCA_006410635.1 Cephalophus harveyi | reverse complement strand
TTCCATATGCCTTGTTTATCTACATCAGTATCATAGACTATAAAAAAGAAAAGTGTGCTTAGTCATTATATAAAAAGCCTAAATTGATCAGGCTAACAACAATTTAAAATCTGTACATCTCTTATAACTTCTTCAAAATATGTAAATTAAATATTAGCCATTCTATATGAAAAACAGGTGAATCATAGTAGGTAGATTTGACATATATATCTTGTATTTCAGAACTTAAATAACATACAAAAATTTAAGAGAAAAAAATGAAAACATAAACACAAATTCTTCAGATGACTTGAAAAGATAGTAAGAAAATGAGGAATAACTGAACGTCAACAAAGTTGTATACTTATATGAAATGGAGAAATAAGGCATAATTCCCAAACTGACTCAAGAAAGATTGAAAAATCCAAATAGCCAACTAATGATAATATTAATAGTTGAGAACCTTCACCACTCCCCACCCTATAAACACACACACAAACTCCAGGCCAAGATACTTTTACCTAAAAGTTCTACCAAACCAAAAATCAATGATTCCAATCTTACACAGCCATTTCATAGTATAGAAAAGAAGAAAAGCAACCTAAGTGAAACTGACAAGGAGACTATCAGAAGTAAAAATACAAACCAATCCCTCTCATATACATAGATGCAAAAATTTTAAACAAAATATTTGCAAATATAGATTCACAGAACCTGAAACAAACATTGGGGAACATTCATGCAAACAACCTAGATGTCCATCTACAGATGTATGGATAATGAAGATGTGGTGTATACAATGTAATTTTGAAAATGAAGTCGCTCAGTCGTGTCTGACTCTTTACAACCCCATGGGCTGTATCCTACCAAGCTTCTCTGTCCTGGGATTTTCCAGGCAAGAATAATGGAGTGGGTTGCCATTTCCTTCTCCAGGGGATCTTCCCGACCCAGAGATCAAACTCGTGTGTTCCTCATTGCAGGCAGACACTTTAACATCTGAGCCACCACGGAAGCCCAACTCAGCCATTAAAAACAATGAATTTGAGTCATTCCTAGTGAAATGGGTACACCTGGAGCCTGTTATACAGAATGAAGTAAGTCAGAAAGAGAAAAACAAATATCGTATATTAACACATATATATGAAATCTAGAAAAATGGTATTGATGAACTTTATGTAGGGAGGGAATGGAGACACAGATGTAAAGACTTGTAGACACAGTGTGGGAAGGAGAGAGTGAGAGTAATGGAGAAAGTAGCATCAACATATATTTACTATGATGTGTAAAATAGCTGGTAAGAAGAGGCTATATAACATGGGGAGCCCAGTTTGGCTCTCTGTGAGGACTCAGAGTAGTGGGATGGAAGAGGGGAGTGAGGCTCAAGAGGGAGGGAATATATGTATAATGATGGCTGATTTGTGTTGTGCAGCAGATACTAACATAACATTTTAAAGCAATTATCCTCCAGTTAAAAAAGAACAGAATGTAAAAAACACTACATGACCACTTTGGACATCACATAGGAAATCAAGTTGATTTTATCACATTAAAAATTATAGAAGAAAAATCATAAGGTCATTTCAATATAGCAGAGAAAGCATTTGATAAAGTCTCTATTTATGATTTAAAAAAAAAAAATTCTAGCACCCCAGGAGAGGTATGGGATGATTCTAAACCTCTAAAGATAGCAATCAATAAATAAACTAAGAATAGTATAACAGTAGAAGCCTTCCCTTTGAGACTGGGAAATAGACAAGAGTTTCTGCTTTAGGCATTTCAACCCAGCATTTACTAGAAGTCCCAGTCAGCAAGAGAAGGCAAGAAAAAGTAAAAAAAATGGGAGGTGAAAACAAAGCTTTCATTTCTGACAAAATTTTTAATTGTAGGCATAGAAAGTTCAAAATAATATATAGAAAATTATTTGAATTGTTTAGAGAGCTCAAGTAGATGGGGAGCACTTTAGATGGGGAAACAGTGGCTAACATTATTGTTTGGGGCTCTAAAATCACTGCAGATGGTGATTGCAGCCCTGAAATTAAAAGATGTTTACTCCTTGGAAGGAAAGTTTTGACCAACCTAGATAGCATATTAAAAAGCAGAATCATTACTTCGTCCACAAAGGTATGTCTAGTCAAGGCTATGGTTTTTCCAGTGGTCATGTATGGATATGAGAGTTGGACTATAAGGAAAGCTGAGCACTGAAGAACTGATGCTTTTGAACTGTAGTGATGGAGAAGACTCTTGAGAGTCCCTTGGACTGCAAGGAGATCCAACAAGTCCATCCTAAGGCAGATCAGTCCTGGGTGTTCATTGGAAGGATTTATTTTGAAGTTGAAACTCCAATACTTTGGCCACCTGATGCGGAAAGCTGACTCATTTGATAAGACCCTGATGCTGGGAGAGATTGAGGACAGGAGAAGGGGACGACAGAGAATGAGATGGTTGGATGGCATCACTGATTCAAAGGGCATGGGTTTGGGTGAACTCTGGGAGTTGGTGATGGACAGGGAGGCCTGGTGTGCTGCGGTTCATGGGATTGCAAAAAGTCGGACAGGACTGAGTGACTGAACTGAACTGAACTGAGAGCTCAAGTAGGTTTCTCATTACAAAATGCAACATAAATATGTTTGAATTTGTATATACCAAAACAAAAAGTGAAAAACTTACAAGGGCCTCAAAGAAATGACTTCTGAATGGGTGGCCTTGAAATTGTTCAGGGCAAACAGCATGCTTCTGTGATTAGTACTTCTGTGAAATTCATGTTCTAATTTCAAAATCTATGTTTAGCTAAAATATATAATTTAGCTAATCTATGAATGATAACTTTTCTGAAAATACAGTACACCCAGGGCCCTGTAGTCTGAAAGCTACTTGCTTTTCTGATGCCAGAGGAGCATTTTAAGTGTCATATTCTCAAAGACTTTTTTTTTTGAAAGAAACTCCTTTTTAAGATTCTGTGCAAAGCAACTACAGAGACAAGTGGCTTGTGTTTGGGATTTTCCCATAGGGATTTAAAAACTTCTTGTACTCTTCATCACTGTGTGCTCCAGCATTGTCACTGAACTGAGATAACTAGTAACAATTATTTACTAAACACCCATTTATTGCTTAATACTTTATAAATGCTATTTCTTTCAAAGGTATGTTCTCTGGATCATGAGATGTGTGTGAACAAGTAATTAGAAGTGGAATAAGAGCAAACAATGTGAGAATGTCTGAGTATAGATCTGACTATGATATTGTCTATACTTTTTGGGAACAATATGTAAAATGACTATGGTTTATCTGTAATTTGGCCTTTTTGGTATAACTGTTTTCTCTGCTGGAATGAATCATTTTGAACACAGTCTCCCTGGGAATTGGAAGGGCATGGTTCCAGAGGCCGCTGCATGGATGCTCAAAACCCTTATATAAAAGGCACAGCATACTCTGAATATCAAAGGGTTTTAATCTATAGATTGAACCTTCTTTGGATCAATTTTCCAGGAATATGCCAGAAGATAGAGAGAGCTGTCCATATATGCATACTCTGAAGCTTTTCTTTTAACATCTATTATAAGATACTGTTAGACTTAAAATTCTACTTATATACTTTTTTTAAGTATTGAAATTGTATCATTGGGTCAGTTCTTTCCCCTTGGTTCTTGTCTCATCAGAGCAAATAATTAAAATGACAGACCAAGACCGCTCAAGCAGGAAAAATTTATTAAGCAAGCAGCACACTCTTGAGACACTCAGTTCAGTTCAGTTCAGTTGCTCAGTCGTGTCCAAGTCTTTGTGACCCCATGAATTGCAGCACGCCAGGCCTCCCTGCCCATCACCAACTCCTAGAGTTCACTCATACCCACGTCCATCAAGTCGGTGATGCCATCCAGCCATCTCATCCTCTGCTGTCCCCTTCTCCTCCTGCCCCCAATCCCTCCCAGTATCAGAGTCTTTTCCAATGAGTCAACTCTTCACATGAGGTGGCCAAAGTACTGGAGTTTCAGCTTTAGCATCATTCCTTCCAGAGAAATCCCAGGGTTGATCTCCTTCAGAATGGGCTGGTTGGATCTCCTTGCAGTCCAAGGGACTCTCAAGAGTCTTCTCCAACACCACATTTCAAAAGCATCAATTCTTCAGTGCTCAGCTTTCTTTATAGTCCAGCTCTCACATCCATACATGACTACTGGAAAAGCCATAGCCTTGACTAGACAGACCTTTGTTGGCAAAGTAATGTCTCTGCTTTCAATATGCTATCGAGGTTGTTCATAACTTTTCTTCTATGGAGTAAGCATCTTTTAATTTCATGAATGCAATCACCATCTACAGTGATTTTGGAGGCCCCCCAAAGTAAAGTGTAACACTGTTTCCCCAATCTATTTCCCATGGAGTGATGGGACCAGATGCTATGATCTTTGTTTCCTGAATGTTGAGCTTTAAGCGAACTTTTTCACTCTCCTCTTTCACTTTCATCAAGAGGCTTTTTAGTTCCTCTTCACTTTCTGCCATAAGGGTGGTGTCATCTGCATATCTGAGGTTATTGATATTTCTCCCAGTAATCTTGATTCCAGTTTGTTCTTCTTCCAGGCCAGTGTTTCTCATGATGTACTCTGCATATAAGTTAAATAAGCAGGGTGATAATATACAGCCTTGCTGTACTCCTTTTCCTATTTGGAACCAGTCTGTTGTTCCACGTCCAGTTCTAACTGTTGCTTCCTGACCTGCTTATAGGTTTCTCAAGAGGCAGGTCAGGTGGTCTAGTATTTCCATCTCTTTCAGAATTTTCCACAGTTTATTGTGATCCACACAGTCAAAGTCTTTGGCATAGTCAATAAATCAGAAATAGATGGGTTTTTTTCTGTAACTTTTTTGCTTTTTTTATAATACAGTGGATGTTGGCAATTTGATCTCTGGTTCCTCTGCCTTTTCTAAAACCAGCTTGAACATCTGGAAGTTCATGGTTCACGTATTGCTGAAGCCTGACTTGGAGAATTTTAATCATTACTTTACTAGCGTGTGAGATGAATGCAATTGTGTGGTAGTTTGAGCATTGTTTGGCATTGCTTTCCTTTGAGATTGGGATAAAAACTGACCTTTTCCAGTCCTGTGGCCACTGCTGAGTTTTCCAAATTTGCTGGCATATTGAGTGCAGCACTTTTTCAGCATCATCTTTCAGGATTTGAAATAGCTCAACTGGAATTCCATCACCTCCACTAGCTTTGTTCATAGTGATGCTTTCTAAGGCCCACTTGACTTCACATTCCAGGATGTCTGGCTCTAGGTGAGGGATCACACCATCGTGATTATCTGTTGTGAAGCTCTTTTTTGTCCAGTTCTTCTGTGTATTCTTGCCACCTCTTCTTAATATCTTCTAGAGCATATCAACCGTAGTGGAAGCTGGTCGATTTCACTCTTTATATCTTTTGTTGCTTCCTCTTTGGTGGTTCCTGGGGCTTGATTGGTTGTTCTCCATGCAATTAAATTATAAGCCCAATAACAATTAGGGTTGGGTGAGAGGGAAACATCATACAAATGAAGTATGAACTTGGATCCAGTCAAAGAAATGAATGTCAGTGTGTTTTCCTTGTCACTGTTTCTGACCACCATTTTGGACTGCCACTTTGGACCCTGTTTCTCTATTTGAACTACCTAGCAGTATTTAAGAAATCTTTGGCCTCACATTTTATGATAGTTCTTGGTGAGTAAATTAAGCATAAAAAAATACTTATTGCCTAGTTAGATGTTTGATTTTACTCCCTTTTAAAAATAAATTCATTTTTTGATGATCTAATCATTTTTTAAAAATGAAAAATAGTGAACACCATCTATTACTATCTGTGTGATTTGAGCAATAATCAATAATATTTATTTTGGGCTTACAGCATGACAGGAATATGTGAAAGCATTACATGTATTAGCTCATTCACTCCCACAAGCTTGGTTTATAAATCCTTCCCATTTTACAAACAAAGAAATTGAGCTATAGAAGTGTGAAATAATTTGACCACAGTCATGCAGTTACTAAAAACTGCATGTCAGGGTGACAGGCTTCATATCTAGAAAACCCATCCCTGCTTTGTGTTTTTAAGCTCTTAATAAAAAAATACCCTTTTACATGTACTGAGCTTGCCTAACTATTTTTCTGAGTCTCAGTTTTCTCATTTGTAAAGTCAAGCCAGTGATAATTAACTCAAAAGATTTTTGTATCTCTAATATTTTGCATATTGTCTTTTTTATTATTGAAGTATAGTTGATTTTCAATGTTGTGTTAGTTTCAGGTGTAGAGCACATTGATTCAGTATACATATATATATGTATATATACAAATATATATGTATAATACATATACACATACATCAGGTTCAATCCCTGGGTTAGGAAGATCCCTTGGAGGAGGAAATGGCAACCCACTTCAATATTCTTGCCTGGAGAATCACTTGGACACAGAAGCCTGGGAAGCTACAGTCCATAGGGTCTCCGTTAAAGGTTATTAAAAGATATTGAATATAGTTCTCTGTGTCATACAGTAGGTCCTTGTTGCTTATATACTTTATATATAGTAGTGTGTGTCTAGTAATCTCGAACTCCCAATTTATCCCTCCCCTCTTTCCCCTTTGGTAACCATTACTTTGTTTTCTATGTCTGTGATTCTATCTCTGTTTTATAAAGTTCGTTTGTATCATTTTTAAAGTTCCATATATAAAAATTTTTCACATATTTGTCTTTTATTTGTCACATAATATGATAATCTCTAGATCGACCCATGTTGTTGCAAATTGTATTATTTCATTCTTTTGCATTATTTCATTCTTTTTTATGGCCGAGTAATGATCCATTGCGTGTGTGTATGTGTGTGTGCATGTTATATATTTATATATATATACATATATGTGTGTGTATGTATCACATCTCTTCTTTATCCATTCATCTGTCAATGAGCATTTAAGTTACTTTCATGTGTTGGCTATTGTAAATAGTGCTATTATTAACATTAGCATGCATGTATATTTTCAACTTAGACTTTTTTGTGTTTTCCATATAATATGCACAAGAGGGGGATTGTTGGGTCATATATTAGCTCTACTTTTATTTTTTTAAGGAAGTTCCATGTATTTCCATGGTGGCTGCACCAATTTACATTCCCACCAACAGTGTAGGAGGGCTCCCTTTTCTCCATGCCCTCTCCAGCATTTATTATTTGTAGACTTCTTAATGATGACCATTCTGACTGGTGTGAAGTGATACCTCATTGTAGTTTTGATTTGCATTTCTCTAATAATTAGCAGTGATAATATATTTTCATGTGCCTGTTGGCCATTTATATGTCTTCTTTGGAGAACTGGTTGCTTAGGTCTTCTGCCCACTATTTGATTCAGTTGTTTGGGGTTTTGATATTGAGCTCTATGAGCTGTTTGACTGTTTTTGAAATTAATCCCTGTCAGTCACACTGCTTGAAATATTTTCTCCCATTCTAAGGGCTATCTTTTTGTTTAGTTTATGGTTTCCTTTTCTTTGCAAAAGCTTTTGAGTTTAATTAGGTTCTATTTTTGTTCCCATTATTCTAGGAGACAGACCCAGAAAATATTGCTGCAGTTTATGTCAAAGAGTGTTCTACCTGTGTTTTCCTCTCAGAGTTTCATAGTTTGATTTTACATTTAGGTCTTTAATCCACTTTGAGTTTATTTTTATATATGGTATTAGAGAATGTTCTAATTTCTTCTTTTATATGAAGCTGTCCAATTTTCCCGACAACACTTACTGAAGAGACTGTCCTTTCTCCATTGTATGTTTTTATCTCCTTTATTGTAGGTTAATTGACCATAGCTGCACGGGTTTATTTCTAGGCTTTCTATCCTGTTCCATTAATCTCTATGTCTATTTTATGCTAATGACACACTGTTTTGAATACTGTAGCTTTTTAGAATAGTTTGAACTCAGAAAGCATGATTTCTTCAACTCCATTCTTTCCCAAGGCTTTTCCCTAGAGTGTTTGTGTATCCATAGTAATTTAATTTTTTTGTTGTTGTCTTAGTTTTGTGAAGAATGCCATTGGTAATATGATAGGGATTGCATTGACTCTGTAGATTTCTTTGGGTAGTATGGTCATTTTAACAATATTGATTCTTTCAATCAAAGAACATGGTGTTTCTTTCCATCTGTTTGCTTTGTCTTCAATTTTTTTCCATCAGTATCTTGTACAGTACATCCCTTACATACAAATGAATTCTGTTCGGAGAGTGCACTGGTAATTCCAATTTGTTTGTAAGTTCAGCGAAGTTAGCCTAGGTACCCAACTAACACAGTTGGCTATATAACACTGTACTGCAATAGGTTTGTAATAGTATTATAATAGTTTTGGCAAAAATAATACATAAAAACAAACACAGACAATACAGAAAACATTTTTAAATTGTACAGTACAGTAGTATTTGAAAATTGCAGTACTACTAGCTACATCACTGCTGGTTTTATACTTTCTTCTAGACAACTGGGCTTGAAATAAAGACACTATACTACTTTTCACAGTACTATAGTAAAAAGTATTAATACACAAAAGCACAACCACTTGTAGAGGATGCATGCATATGCCAATATAAGCCAGAGATTTGAAATAACTTATGTGATTGGATATGTTAACCCACATTTGCATCTTTGAAAATTTGCAACTAAAAGTTTCCTATGTAGGGGAGTTACTATAATTTTCTGAATACAGGTCTTTGCCTTCTTAGGTAGATTCATTCCTAGGTATTTTATTCTTTTTGATACAATGGTACATGGGATTGGTTCCTTAATTTATTTTTCTGAGGATTCATTATTAGTGTATAAACTGAAGAAAATTTCTGCATATTAATTTTGTACCTTGAAACATTACTGAATTCATTGATAAGCTCTAGTAATTTTCTGGTAGCATTTTTAGGATTTTCTATGAATTGTGTCATGTCTTCTGTAAACAATGGAAGTTTTAATTCTTCCTTTTAAATTTGGAATCCTTTTATCTGTTTTTCTTCTTAAGCAGTGTCTAGCACTGGAAGATGCTCAGTAAATAGCAACCATCAGCCTTATTGGTCATGTTAGGGAGGGCACACCTTATCCTTAGCTATTGGGTGCAAATAGATCCTCATGTTTTATCTTTGAATTTCATCTTTAAAAATAAGAGTGAAAATGAATTAACTTTGTCTGTCTTTATCATCTATTTTTTTTAATTTCTGTGATCAATCATTAAACATTTCATGCAACAGAAATAAAATCTTCCAAACTTCTCAAAGTAGTTTTATCTCCCCAGCTACGCTCATAATCCTCACTACATTGTCTAGCCTATAGAATCAATCAATACTACCTGAAATGGCTCGTCTTTATCCACCTTTGTTCTAGCATTCTCCACCCAGCAATCAGAGTTTTCATTTAAAGCACAACTTGAATCATGTCAGTTTACTATTTGAAACTTTTCAATGTTCCCTCCTCTTCTGTTTAGAATAAAGTTAAAACCTCATACCATGTCAGGTGAGACCCTAGATAAGTTCACTGCTGTCTTCCTTCTCTTCATTTCACTTCATTTCAAAAAGTCTAGCCTCACTGTCCTTTCTGGTCTACACACATACTACTCATTCCTGCCTCAGAGGAAGGCATCTCCTGTTTCCTTAGTTTGACACTATTGCCCTAGGGTGTTAGTACTCTTGTCTTCCTCTGGATATCTAGGTCTTGGGTTGAATGTTACTTTTTCAGAGACATACTTCACCTCTGTCTGTAATAGAAACTCTGTCTTAATTATCCCTCTCATTTCACCTCATCTTGCACTCTTCAAATCACTTATTACATTCTGAAATAATTTTGTTTATTTTTTATGAACTCAGTAGTTAGCTGTCTCCTTCCCTGGAATAGAATCTCTGGGACACAGGAGCTGTGTTGGTCTTTTATTCTGTAACCTCAGAGTCTAGCATTGTGCTCTGCGCAGTGTAGAAACCAATCAATACCTTTAAATAAATCTGGTGAAACAACATAGGTGCACAGATACTCTGCAGTCTTACCTTATATGTCTCCATGACCTAGCCTCTTAAATGTAGTGAACATGGTAATATTTCAAGCTAAATTATTAAGGATATTATGAGGATTAGAGGAGATAGCATCATATAACACTGAATTTCTTTGAAGAAATGTATTATAATAAAGGAAGTGATCATGAGTATTTATATATTCACAAAGATCTGAGACTCCTCTCATATTATAAAATTAAAATATCAGGCAATTAAATTAGCAAGTTGTAAGAAGAAGCTGTGAAAAGAAGAGAGGCGAAGAGCAAAGGAGACAAGAAAAGATATAAGCACCTGAATGCAGAGTTCCAAAGAACAGCAAGAAGAGATAAGAAAGCCTTCTTCAGCGATCAATGCAAAGAAATAGAGGAAAACAACAGAATGGGAAAGACTAGAGATCTCTTCAAGAAAATTAGAGATACCAAGGGAACATTTCATGCAAGGATGGGCTCAATAAAGGACAGAAATGGTCTGGACCTAACAGAAGCAGAAGATATTAAGAAGAGGTGGCAAGAATACACGGAAGAACTGTACAAAAAAGATCTTCACGACCCAGATAATCATGATGATGTGATCACTAATCTAGAGCCAGACATCTTGGAATGTGAAGTCAAGTTGGCCTTAGAAAGCATCACTACGAACAAAGCTAGTGGAGGTGATGGAATCCCAGTTGA
>SJYT01073931.1:57161-130992 GCA_006410635.1 Cephalophus harveyi | reverse complement strand
GTATTGCTGAAGCCTGGCTTGGAGGATTTTGAGCATTACTTTACTAGCATGTGAGATGAGTGCAATTGTGTGGTAGTTGGAGCATTCTTTTGCATTGCCTTTCTTGGAATTGGAATGAAAACTGACCTTTTCCAGTCCTGTGGCCACTGCTGAGTTTTCCAAATTTGCTGGCAGATTGAGTGCAGCACTTTCACAGCATCATGTTTCAGGATTTGAAACAGCTCAACTGAAACTTCATCACCTCCACTAGCTTTGTTCATTGTGATGCTTTCTAAGGCCCACTTGACTTCACATTCCAAGACGTCTAGCTCTAGATTAGTGATCACATCATCATGATTATCTGGGTCGTGAAGATCCTTTTTGTACAGTTCTTCCATGTATTCTTGCCACCTCTTCTTAATATTTTCTGCTTCTGTTAGGTCCATACCATTTCTGTCTTTATCGAGCCCATCCTTGCATGAAATGTTCCCTTGGTATCTCTAATTTTCTTGAAGAGATCTCTAGTCTTCCCCATTCTGTTATTTTCCTCTATTTGTTTGCATTGATCGCTGAAGAAGGCTTTCTTATCTCTTCTTGCTATTGTTTGGAACTCTGCATTCAGGTGCTTATATCTTTCCTTGAAAGCATCAGTTGTTCAGTACTCAGCTTTCTTTATGGTCTTGCTCTCATATCCATACATGACTACTGGAAAAAAACAAAGCTTTGATTATAGGAGTTGTGTTTTTTGTTTTTCTTTTTTAACAAATCTATGTCTCTCTTTTTAAATATGTTGTCTAGGTAGCCTTCCTTCCAAGGAGCAAGCATCTTTTAATTTGATGACTGCAGCCATTTTCCACAGTGATTTTGGAACCCAAGAAAAATAAATCTTCATTGCTTCCATGTTTCCCCCTTGTATTTGCCATGAAGTGATGGGACTAGATGCCATGATCTTAGTTTTTAGAATGTTCAGTTTCAAGCAAGCTTTTTCACTCTCCTTTTTCACCCTCATCAAGAGGATCTTTAGTTCCTCTCCATTTTCTGCTATTAGAGTCGTATCATCTGCACATCTGTGGTTGATATTCCTCCTGGCAGTCTTGACTCCAGCTTGTGATTCATCCAGACTGGCATTTACCATGATATATTTTGCATAGAAGTTAAATAAGCAGGGTGACAATATACAGCCTTGACATACTCCTTTCCCAGTTTTGAACCAGTTTGTTGTTCCATATCCAGTTCTAACTGTTGCTTCTTTACCTACATATAGGTTTCTCAGGTGACAGGTAAGGCGGTCTGGTAGTCCAGTACTCCCAAATCTTTAAGAATTTTTCAGTCTTTTCTGATCCACACATCCACAGCTGTGTCACTCTTGCTTTGTTCCAGATGCTTCATTCTTTTTGGAGCTATTAGTAATTGCCCTTCACTCTTCCCCAGTAGCATATTGGGCACCTGCCAATCTGGGGCACTTATCTTCTGGTTTTGCATCTTTTTGTCTTTTCATAGTGTCCATGCGGTACTCCAAGAGTACTGGAGTGGGTTGCCTTTTACTTCTCCACTGGACCACGTTTTGTCAGAACTTCACTACCACCCTTCTGTCTTGGACAACCCTGCATAGCATGGCTCATAACTTCATTGAGTTACACAAGCCCCTTCACCACAAGGCTGTGATCCATGAAGGGGCATAAGGATTATAAATGAATCTTATCAGGAATACAGATAAATAGATCACCTCCCCTGGAAATTCTTATGTAGTTGAAATGAGGTGGTTCTACTTGATTTAGAATTTTTGTTAGGGCACAGGTGATTTTCATAAGAGGAAGGTTTAAAACCACAGCATTAACATTTCCCCTTAAAATGGTGAACTTGACAAAGTTTTCCTTTCCAGTTTGTATTAATTAGTTCCAATTATGCAGTTTATTAATACCTTGTGTTAGATCCCTTTGTTTACATGAAATCAGATGACTTTCATCATATAATGAGGATTAATTATTTGGTTATATCTGGCAGTGAGAGAGGCAGGAACCCTTCAAGTAAAAAGGAGTAAAAACAAATAGGAGAGCCAGTCTTCCAAGAGAAAGAACTGAGCTGTCGTTCTGGATCGGGCAGATTCAGAAACATTAATAATTCTCGTCCTTGAACCTAACTCTGCTGCTACTGCTAAGTCGTTTCAGTCGTGTCCGACTCTGTGTGACCCCACAGATGGCAGCCCACTAGGCTCCTCTGTCCCTGGGATTCTCCAGGCAAGAATACTGGAGTGGGTTGCCATTTCCTTCTCCAATGCACGAAAGTGAAAGTGAAAGTGAAGATGCTCAGTCGTGCTCGACTCTTAGCGACCCCGTGGACTGCAGCCCACCAGACTCCTCCGTCCATGGGATTTTCCAGGCAAGAGTACTGGAGTGGGTTGCCATGAACCTAACTCTAGTGTGCTCCTATTTAGACTAGAACCTTTCTCCACTTCTGCATCTCATTATGTGTCTTCTTGCTCGTGATCCTTGATTTATATAGAGTCAATCTATCTTTAAGCATGTTGACATTTACATTTAGTTATAGAAAATGTTTGAAGTATAGTTATTCTCTTAATCACTGGAGTAAAGGTTTCATGATGTTTTTGGAGGAAGGCAAGGTGATAACTGTGTTTTGGGTTCTGGTGCATCTCTCTAATAAGGAGTGTCCCTCACCTCCAGCTTCCCCACGATCTGCACCAAAGAGAGCTACAAGAAGAGAGAGGGAGAGAAATAGGAAGATAAGGGGGATGAAACAGAGAGAGACACACACAAGAGAAAACTCATTTTCATCATTTGGCTTCCTTCTTGACAACCTATTTTTATGAAAATTTATTCACATCTTGCATAAATAGAAGTACTATTGTGTGTCAGGTTTTATATTTGGAAACCAATTTTTATTTAAATTCCCCTTGGTAAATGTATTTAAAAATTAGTGAAGTTAAGCAAATATAAAATACTTTCATTTCAGTGACCCAAATATTTTAGCAAAGCATCCATATTGTAGTGTGATTTCTCCAATTTTCCTGTTAGATGAGACTATTCCAGGAAGAACTAATAAACTTAGAAGATATGAAATAAAAAGCAAGATTCTAACTTAGAGAGTATAGCTATACACTATCAATGAATTACAAATTGTCTTAATTTACACTGAGCATCCAACAGAAACCCAGAATAAGTTTTGGAGTAGATGCATCTAGAAATCTTACTAAAGTTGTTCTTTATTTATTAAATATTCATAATGTGTTTGGATCCATCTAGTGTGCACTCTGTTTACTTTGCTAGTTATCTACAAGTGCTTGAATAAGGACAATATCATACATACCACAATTGATGTTCATATTGCATATGTAAAAACATCTTCATAAGTAATTTCAAATTTGTCTCTCTTTTTTTAAAAAACTCACCTTAAGTAAGAGGCTTTATTTGAACTTTACATTTAAGATGATGTTTGAAGTTGTCTGAAAAATGTAGTATTACTTTTTCAGCACACATTCCCCCTCAATCAATTAGTTCAGTTCAGTCACTCAGTCGTGTCTGATTCTTTGTGACCCCATGGACTGCAGCACACCAGGCTTCCCTGTCCATCACCAACTCCCGGAGTCTACTCAAACTCATGTCCATTGTGTCCATGATGCCACCCAACCATCTCATTCTCTGTCGTCCCCTTCTCCTCCTGCCTTCAATCTTTCCCAGCATCAGGGTCTTTTCCAATGAATCACTTTTTCGCATCAGGTGGCCAAACTATTGGAGTTTCAGCTTCAGCATCAGTCCTTCCAATGAACACCCAGGACTGATTTCCTTTATGATGGACTGGTTGGATATCTTTGCAGTCCAAGGAACTCTCAAGAGTCTTCTCCAACACCACAGTTCAAAAGTATCAATTCTCCTACACTCAGGTTTCTTTATAGTCCAACTCTCACATCTATGCATGACTCCTGGAAAAATCATAGCTTTGACTAGATGGACCTTTGTTGGTAAAGTAATGTCTCTGCTTTAATATGCTGTCAAGGTTGGTCATAAGTTTCCTTCCAAGGAGCAAGCATCTTTTAATTCCGTGGCTGCAGTCAACGTATCACTGTTTCCATTGTTTCTCCATCTATTTGCCATCAAGTGATGGGACCAGATGCCATGATCTTAGTTTTCTGAATGTTGAGTTTTAAGCAAACTTTTTCACTCTCCTCTTTCACTTTCACTTCAATCAATAATTTAGCCTTTAGAATAAGACCAAGTTTATATTTAAGTCTTTTTGTTTTAAACTACCAGGCTATATTGCTGATGGCTGTGCAAGCCTGTGAGAAAAAAGTACAGAAAATACTTCAGGAAGTTTTTGTGTGCATATATACCTTTGATGATATATCTAAACACTTCATCAGATAATTTGTCTCAATAATTTTTTAGCAAAAAGATATTGTCAATGTCTTTATTTCCAGTCATTATAACTCTCAAACTTCTATGAATATGATTCTTCTCTCCATTCAAAAGGAACCAAAATATGAGGTAGAGGTCACAAATACCATCTATGCTAGGTCTGGGATTAATTACTAGTGGGTTGGTCTAGCTTCATGGGCATTCTCCTTGCGTGGTGCACAGAGCACCATACTTAGAAGGGTTCTATGCTTGGTTTAGAGTTTTGCTATCACCAGATTGAAATTCTTAATGATTTTCTGAACAATGAGTCCTGTGTTTGTGTTTTGCACTGGGTAGTCATTCTAGTCAATAGACTATTTACTTGCTGTGTGGTCCCAAAAAAGTTCTTTGTAAGCCTCACTTTCTGCATTTATAAGAAGGAAAGGCTAATAGTATCTATTTCACAGTCTTGGCAAGAATGACAAGATATGATACTCAGTACGTTTACTGCAGCACATGGTTCATGTTCAACACCCATTATTCACACATTGACTGATGGACACTTCCACTCTGGAATGGTCCTTTCACACAGAGCTCTTGACATTGCCTAATGTGTAGACATCACCCACACATCATTCCTTGAAACCTGATCTCTCTTCTCCCTGGAGCTCTGTCTTTATTCCCATCATTTTTTCTACCACCCATAGGCTTTAAATAATAGTCCTCTTTGACCAATTGCTCTTCTAAGCTTCATTAATCACCAAAACCTCTAAATCCTAACTACCATATCATTCTTGGACTATCTCAGTCTACTGACTTAAATCCAGTTTGAGTTCACCTATACTGAAATGTAGGCTACATATCCTACTATGAAAAATTAATCTACCTAGAAACTCATTTTCTGTCAGTATATTAGTCTGCTCTAAAACATTTACTGGTCCCTCAGAGCAATAATTCCCTATCATTTTCCATGTAACTCTTTGCTGCCATGCAACTACATGGAGAGAGAAAGGAGAATGTAAATATAATTAAATTCTTATTTGAAAGCAGATTAAAAACTGCACAGTTAATGGAAACAGCTTCTACAAGCTACTGAAGTAAATGAAGTAGCCAGGGAAAAGCAGTGTTCAGGATGCTCTTTTCCCAGCACAGAAACCCAGCTTCCCCCAAGGCTCAGCTTTTCACCTTATTCGTTTTCAACACAAAGCTATTTTTTTAAGGAAACAAGAGTTGATAAATTTTAACTTTAAAAAAAGTGGTGAATTATTTTCCTTTCACTGTGGAAGTATTATAGAAATTCACTTTTCCCTAAGCTACTCAGTGGTGGGAAACATCTGTATAACTGACCATATCATCATACTTAGTATGTTCCATGATTCTGAGGAAACTGGTATTCTAAAAGATGGCAGCAATCTTAGACATATTCAGTCCAACTTCCTCATTTTATGTAACTGAGGATAAGAGAAGTAAAATAATTTTCCCAAATTCACTAATCTGCCTCTCCTAAATTTTAGCCAAGTGTCTTTTCCAAAATGCCATACTACACTTATATTATGAGAATCAGGTTTCTTTTCCATGAGAATAAAGGAGGTTAGTGTTAAAAAGAAGAGGTTGTCTGGATGCAGAGTGTCATTATGCCCATAGGGAGGAATATTAATGAAAATGGGGTGGGGGAAAAACACAGAATAAAATACATTATTCCCGGCAATTGACTGAAAGGAGAAGAAATCATAAAAACCTTGAACGACAGCCAGATGAATAATGCGATGAGATAAATACAATTTTGGTACTATTGAGATCAAAAGGAGGAATAAAATATAGGGAATGAAAGATGATGTCTTGATTTAACATTCCTTCATTTGGAACCATTTAGAAATTCTTGAGGTGAAAAGTTATTTAGAAATAATAACTGCAATGCTACTTAAATTTTTTGGGACTGAAAGATTTATGCATTGTCACAAAATGTTATTAGAAACAGCTATTCATTTTTCATGTAATGAGACAGAATACACACTCTATATTGGGGCAAAATTGCTCTTTCAATCATTCCTATATATTTTTTTCAGTAGCAGGTCAATTGAAACTGCGAGTCAAAATCAAAGGACAGAGTTGAACAATGTAAAAGAAATTTAATTGGGAAGCATTTAAAAAAAAATCCCATTTTTCCTATATTCAGAATTACCAACATTCTCTAAGATGAACTAGCTGAGCTAAAAGTCATCTTCTACAAATGGACGGTGTATGGTCTTTCTGGCCCATTTGCATTAGTGTTTATTTACGTATAGAGAGACTACTGCAGCATTTTAAAGCTTGAGTCCAGTTACCCAAGGACATCACAGAATGAATATGAATTATAGATATTATAAGCAAAGAAGTTATGTGTCCTCAGGCGATAAAGTGAGAACAATAGTATTCATCTTTTATTATATTCAAAAATGACATCAGAAGTAGTGATTACTTACATAGCTACAAATATCTATCATTAACCCCTTGACTTGCAGTATACTTGCAAAATGTGAACAACATTAGGATCCCAAGGAAATGATCTTTTCAAATAAGGGAGTCCTCCTCTGACTAGGATTCCCAAATTCCCAACAGATTTTGTTGTTGTTGCTGTTGTGTTGTATTGGTCTGTTTCTTTATGATTAAGAGTTACTGTGTTATCTGGTGCTCTGTGATAACCTAGAGGGGTGGGATGGGGTAGAAGGAAGGAGGGAGGTTCAAAAGGGAAGGGACATATGTATACCCATAGCTGATTCAGGTTGATATGTGGCAGAAACAAACACAATATTGTAAAGCAATTATTATTCAATTAGAAAGAAAGAAAGAAACATTAGTCCCAACCCTGGTCTTTAAAATTCTTTGTCCTGGAATATATTCCATTTCACATCAGATTAGTGTACCTTGGTACCTTCCTTGGCTTGAATTTAGAAGTTCTCTTTTAGATCTATCTGTTGCCATATAATAAGCACAGGTGTGCATGCTAAGTCACTTCAGTCATGCCCGACTCTGCTACACTATGGACCATAGCCCACCAGGCTCCCCTGTCCATGGGATTCTCCAGGCAAGAATACTGGAATGCATTGTCATTTCCTCCTCCAGGGGATTTTCCTGATCCAGGGATTGAACCCATGTCTCCTATGTCTCTTGCACTGGCAGGTGAGTTCCTTACCACTAGAACCACTTGGGAAGCTTCCATAGAATAAGCACACCTAACACAATGACTTCAAATGATAACCATTTATTATCATTCAGCCGTTTTAAGGGGTCAAGTTGGTTGGTTATTTTTCTGGGCTTCCTCATTGGTCTGTACTTACCTGCAGAAGTTTTAGTGATGTTGGTTGGTTTATTACACATTTTTTATCCCACCTGTCTCATCAGTTTGGCACAACTGTGCTGACTTAACTCTGTCCTGCATATTCTGCTGTTTTCCATCAGTTTAGTTAGGTTTGTTTGCCCAGCAGTGGGCAGGGTTCCAAGAGAATGAATAGAAAGCTTGCAGTTTCTTAAAGCCAACCTCAGTAGGGTCAGCATCGCTCCACTGCATTCTGTTGGTCAAAGCAAGTCATGGAACCAGCTCAGATTCAGAATAGGGAACAGATAAGTGGAAATGACTACAAAGTCCCATTGCAAAAGGGAATGGATAAAGAGCGAGAGGAGTATTTACTTTTAGTTTTGTAAACAATGAATCACAGACCTGGAAGAATTTCCACAGAAAATTTATTTTAATTAGTTTGATTAGAGTTGAAGCAAAGCAAACAAGAAACCGATAAACCCTTTCCAAGGTCAAGTGACTGTGACAAGTTGATGTCAGGGTTACACTGACTATCTTAGTTATCCCAGAACTACGCCAATTATAGAACTGAAAATCCCACATCCCAGGCAAACTGGGATGTCTGGACACCCTAGATAAGGACTAGCATTTGTGATTCCTAGTCCAGTCTTCTCCTCAGCACACTGAAATTGGCCTTGACACTTGACCTACATGACCAAGTAGCTACTAGCATAAAAAAACCTGCCCTACCACCAGCATCCTCTACTCACATACTGCTTATGTTTATTTGATTCATTGATTGCACCCTGCTTTTTTTCCACAAGTGTTTAAGATATAAAGCAGAGTATATCACAAGGTGATAACTACACAAGTCTACATTGCCATTCTCCAAATAGTCCGTGTACTTTAATGTTTCTGAGTGTTTATTCTTTCTGATTTGTGCTTACTCTGTCCCTGTCTCTGCCATGGATGGTCTTCACTTTTTGTTCTTTGCTAAAACCATTCAGTTTGCAGTTCCCAATTACCTTCTCTGTGATGTCTCCCTCCACCTGAAGAATTAATCACCACCTCCTTTGTGCTCCCAGGATATTTGGCCCATATTTTGTTCATAGCACTTATCACATTATTTCCACCAAGTTATCTGATTACCTCACTTTATTGGGTTTTTCACCTTTTATCTCTTTTATTTAAAATTATCCACATCTAGTAGGCACTCAGTAATTCCTTTAGTTGCTGCTTTGTTGAGAAAATAAATGAATGCACTGTTTTCTTGGGGCTTCCTGCAACATCAGGATTTTTTCTTCTGTTGCTAAAATGCCCTTGATTGTTGTTGGCTTGTTTTTTAGCTCCAGTTATGTATTTTATACGTCTTTGACTTTTATCTCAATGTTAATACTACCCTAAGCAACATGCCTTTTCCTTCTAATTTGTTAGCTTTTAATTGGCTGCAGTTTCCAAAGCTAGAAAACTAGCTCCAGTAACATGGTTTGTAACTCATTACAATATGAATTGTGCATTGAAATCTGAAGTACTTTTCCTTAAGGTTTTGTGTTTCTACTTTACAAGTACTGTTCTGGCTTAAAGTCTCCGCAGTGTCCCAAAAAGTGCTGAGCGCACAGTAGAACTCTTCTCAGATCTCACCTCTCTGGAAAGCTTTTCCTGGCCAAGCCCCTCCTACACACTTCTGCTATAACAGCTTTTTCTTTTTTATGTTACATTAAATGTTTATTTATCTTTTCTTTCACTGTTCTATAAACTCATTGAGGCTAACATCTGTAGACTATTTGCCTTGTTGTATTTGCCTTTGCTCATGGTAGATACCCAATCAAATTTTCTTTTGTGAATTAGTTAATCAAATTAATAAGTCAAGCTCAGAATACAGTTTCAAAGGAAAACAGTATATAAAGGAGAATAATAATTCAGACTTTCTCTTGGCTTGTGTTAACTTGTGTAATAGCTTTTTCATACTAGACCAGGCTATGGCCTCCTGGGAACTTGGCAGGATTATGTAATTATAAAACT
Organism: Cephalophus harveyi; assembly: GCA_006410635.1. Classification (NCBI taxonomy): domain Eukaryota; kingdom Metazoa; phylum Chordata; class Mammalia; order Artiodactyla; family Bovidae; genus Cephalophus; species Cephalophus harveyi. The sequence goes on along the minus strand of SJYT01073931.1, from coordinate 121,368 downwards.
TGTCAGGTGAGGAGATTAGAAGTCCAGTTACTAGCTTAATAATTTGTTTAATTTGCTTTACCTCAACTTGCAATTTAGATATCTTCTGAGAGGAGATGAGTCTGATTTGTAAGTAGGATGGATTCTCCACTACGCTTATAACAACACTGACAAGACATCTACAAGTCATCAAAAAGATGTCAAGGACATCTTGTGGGACTCTAGTTCTAGAATGAGAGACAGAACTTGGTTTGGCAGGGAAAATGAAGACATTTCAGATACAGGAAATAAAATAATCCAGTGTATGAAATGGAAATAACCCATGATTTCCTGCATCAGTGAGGATGGATAGACTTTTACATAAATAGTGTATAAGATAAGAACACATAGGTTTGAATAACCTGGTGATGATTAAGACTAATGTGGGATATGCATGCTGGCACATCGGTGTGGATGAGCAGAAGGGGAGCATGCAATGTAGCATTTATAAAAGACTAGTGGAAAACATGTGACAGAGAAATATCCTGAGGCCTTTCATTCTTAAACAAACAGTATTCTGACCGTAAGAACTGCTGTGGCGGGCGGGGGGGTGTGTTGGGGGGGGAGGGCGAGGGGGGGCCATGGAGAACTCAAGAAGGATGCAATTAATGTGAATTTGTATTATTTAAGTAAGAAATAATGCATTTTCCTGGCTAGGTCTCTCATTTCTAAGCCATGTATCCTTTATGCTTTGATGATACAGAATTTCTCATGTTCAATGAATTTATTGTATCCCATTGCATTCCATTTTCTTTGTTTATGTGACTTCCTCTGTTTGATCCTTACTCTTTTATTCCAAGAAATTCCTACTTAATCTTCCTGATCCAGTCTTCTGGCTTCCTCTAAGCTGCTAAAAGTACCATCACAGTAAATGTCATTCATTTTTTTAAATAATTCGGGCTAAATACAATGACTATTATTCACTTACTGTCACTAATAAATACATAAAGTGATGACAAAAAAGGTGAGTTAAGTGGATGAATTCCATTTATTACAGAGACAACAAAATTGGAAGGGGTTGCTATTGTGTTTGGGAATATGATCAGTTGTTTGTGATTTGCTGAAAACAGTGGGGACGAGAACTCAATCATGAAATACCTGATCACCAATTAAGGACTCAAAATTCTCTGGTTAACGGCTGAGAGATTTGAACATAATTGGCCCAGATATACTGAAATGCACGTAGATTACAAAGCATAGAGCAGAGTTGAAAGAAATATCTGCATTTTTGGAAAGAATGGAAACTGAAGAAACAGAAACTGTTGAAAAAGAAAGGAGGGGAAAAGTCCTGAAAATATATGTATTTTCCAGAAGTCAAAATAAAAGAATTTAAAGAAGAAAAGAGCTTAAATGGTGCCAAATGTAGCTGAAAACTTAAAGAAAATAATAATCTAATATTCATCAAGAATCTGATCATTGATAAGAAATACTTAAAAGGAAAACTGTTGGTAAAATATATGCTTTAAGTGTGCATTTTATTTAGCTGAGGTGCTTTTAAAATGCTTACTCAAGAAAGGAGAAATTTTTATTGTTGGTGATCTTTGGTCATATATCAACATTAGCAGCAGACATGATTATTTAAGAGACATGGATTCTGTCTCTAACTAGTTTTGTGATTTTGGACAAAAACAGAGCAATCAGTTCTTTATGTTCCAAAGCCATTTTATTGTCATCCACTATAAGAATTCCCCTGTGGCCTCCTTTGACAGTTAATTTTTCACCTTTCTAGATGACAGCTCCCCCATTTTTACAATAATGCATTTGGACTTCTGGTTCTTAATTCTGACCAAACGAATTACAAGATGAATTCATTGAGTCAGATGCCTTTAACTCATATTCATATTCAGCATAAATTCTGTACAATATTCTAATCCAGATTTTATGTTTAAAGTGCAATATTTTAAAAATGTTATTAATGTTTAAAATCAATAAGTAAAGAGTAATTAGCCTGGGTACCTTCTCTATACTTTACTTAAACGAGAGTTCTTTTAAAAACTGTTAATATTTGTATTTATACTTCAGTAGTTGCAAATGAGTCCTTGCCAGGTTTCCTCCTGATTCTAGCATTTTGCCTAATTCTGATTTCACGCATCAGTAAATTCTGAACAATCTGTGTCTTGGAGCGCGTCATGTACTAATTTTCCTCTGACAACCTTGTAATGGGAATTTGAACACTTATTACATTTTTCTTGTTAAACTAGGTGGGGGAAAAGGTATTCCAAGTGTTTACCACTCTCTAACCTTGCCTCACTGAGGTGAAATGTGATGTAGCTCTTTCCTTTTTCTTTGAAATCTCATTTTTACTAACACTGTTCCACACTTGATGCTGCCTGTTCCATCTGTGAACTCACTCACCTTTGGAAGCACTAGCTGTAATCCTATAAAAATCCTATTTTGCTCCAGTTGGTGAGGAGTTGAAAAGCAGAGTCTATTTTATTTTTTTTTTAATTTTATTTTTACTTTATTTTACTTTACAATACCATATTGGTTTTGCCATACATTGACATTACATTCTACCTAGTAGAACCTGCAGATGCTGCAAGGGAACTGGAAGTGATTATTATACTAGTCTCTTAAGTTTGGGGAAAAAATGAAAGTCACTCAGTCGTGTCTGACTCTTTGTGACCCCATGAACTATACAATCCATGGCATTCTCCAGGCCAGAATACTAGGGAATAGCTGTTCCCTTCTTCAGGGGATCTTCCCAACCCAGGGATGGAACCCAGGTCTCCCACATTGCAGGTGGATTCTTTACCAGCCGAGCCATCCAGGAAACCCAACTTTGGGGAAAAATTCTAGTAAAATGAAAAGATGCTTGTGCCATGAGGAGCTCTTAATCACACTTAGCAACTTCCATAGGCTAGTGATGATTTTCTCCAGTATACCACCAAGAGGTTACAGAGATCTTTAACTGATACCAGATGAATATAAAGACTGAAATAATGAAGGAAATAGAGCTTGTGAAATTCTTTTAAAAGTCCTAGAATTTGTTCAATATATTATTCTATTTTGTCAAACAACAGGAAATCCTCATATTATCTGCTTCTCACAAATAACTTAAAACACACATAAAACTCTCAGAGACAGAGTAGAAAATGTTATGTTTGAAAGGAATAATTTTCAAGTATTATAGTATAGTCAGATATTCGAGCAGGAAGATCCAGAACAAATAGTCGCATATAATAGCTGTTGTTAAGTACTTGCTAGAAACCAAGTGTTGTGCTAAATGCTTTCATATATCATTAATTTAATCCTGGCCTCACTGAGGAATGGTTACATCAGATTTACAAATCTGGAAATGGAGATGAAGTTGCATAAGTGGAAACTCAGCGGTAGAACTAGTTATTGGCAAAACTCAAATTCAGTGTTAGTGTGCCTGAAAAACCTGTACACATTTGAGAATATCATGTAGCTTTGTCTGAGAGAAATTCACCAGACAGAGGATGGAGAAAACACACAAATCAAAAACTGAAACATAAATTGCCAAGGCACAGAAGCTTCAGGGAGGCTGAAGAGTAAAATGTGAAGGATGAAGAGATCTGAGGGTTGAGAGGTGGCAACATATGTGTTAGCTGCTCCGTCGTGTCCGACTCTTTTGTGAGCCAGGGACTGGAGCCTGCCAAACTCTTCTGTCCATGAAACTTCCCAGGCAAGAATACTAGAGTGGGTAGCAGCCCCTCCTTCAGGGGATCTTCCTGACCCAGGCACTGAACCTGGGTCTCCTGCATTGCAGGAAGATCCCTTACTGTTTGAGCCACCAGAGAAGCCCTGAGAGATGGTAAAGAATCTACTAATAATGTAGGGTATTTAGGTATCATGCTAAGGAGTTTGGACTTCATTTTGATGGCTAAGGTAAAACTCTAAAAAAATATTTACCATATATATATATATATAGTCTATAAAAAGTGAAAAGGAAAACATTAATACTTCAGAAGAAAAGCAAATAAAGTACATGAATAGGCTACTTAAAAGAGAAAAAAATTAAAATCATGAGTCCACCTAAAAAGAAGTCTCATCCTTATTATTATTCAGGAAAAAAAGGTTACTCACTTACGTTTATCAAATTAGCAAAAACATTTTGTTTTTTTAAATCTTAGTGCTAGCTGCTGGTGAGAATGGCATTGAAATAAGCTATTTTATCTTGTTAGTGGGAAACTTCATTGTTAAAACATTGTTGGAATTGGCAATATATATCCTATATGTTTCGGAGAAGGCAATAGCACCCCACTCCAGTACTCCTGCCAGGAAAATCCAACCTAGGAGCCTGGTAGGCTGTGTCCATGGGGTCACTAAGAGTTGGGTGCTCAGGCACGACTGAGCGACTTCACTTTCACTTTTCACTTTCATGCACTGGAGAAGGAAATGGCAACCTGCTCCAGAGTTCTTGCCTGGAGATTCCCAGGACTGAGGAGCCTGGTGGGCTTCTGTCTATGGAGTCCCACAGAGTCAGATTTGCCTGAAACGACTTAGCAGCAGCAGCAACAGCAGCAGCAGCATCTATATGTTTCTCCACAATTTTTACTTTTAAGACTTTATCCCTGAGAGCAAAAGTATATTCCAATGCTTAATGACATATGATTTCTCATAGAAAAAATATGGAACAACTAGATGTCCATAGCAAACACCCTCTTCCAGCAAGACAAGAGAAGACTCTACACATGGACATCACCAGATGGTCAACACCAAAATCAGATTATGTTCTGTGCAGACAAAGATGAAAAAGTTCTATACAGTCAACAAAAACAAAACCAGGAGCTGACTGTGGCTCAGATCATGAACTCCATATTGCCAAATTCAGACTCAAATTGAAGAAAGTAGGGAAAACCACTAGACCATTCAGGTATGACCTAAATAAAATCCCTTATGATTATACAGTGGAAGTGAGAAATAGATTTAAGGGACTATATCTGATAGGCAGAGTGCTTAATGAACTATGGACTGAGGTTCGTGACATTATACAGGAGACAGGGATCAAGACCATCCCCATGGAAAAGAAATGCAAAAAAGCAAAATGGCTGTCTGAGGAGGCCTTACAAATAGCTGTGAAAAGAAAAGAAGTGAAAAGCAAAGGAGAAAAGGAAAGATATAAGCATCTGAATGCAGAGTTCCAAAGAATAGCAAGAAGGGATAAGAAAGCCTTCCTCCGCGATCAATGCAAAGAAATAGAGGAAAAGAACAGAATGGGAAAGACTAGAGATCTCTTCAAGAAAATTAGAGATACCAAGGGAACATTTCATGCAAGGATGGGCTCAATAAAGGACAGAAGTGGTATGGACCTAACAGAAGCAGAAGATATTAAGAAGAGGTGGCAAGAATACACAGAAGAACTATACAAAAAAGATCTTCAAGACCCAGATAATCACGATGGTGTGATCACTTATGATCAATGCAAAGAAATAGAGGAAAAGAACAGAATGGGAAAGACTAGAGATCTCTTCAAGAAAATTAGAGATACCAAGGGAACATTTCATGCAAGGATGGGCTCAATAAAGGACAGAAGTGGTATGGACCTAACAGAAGCAGAAGATATTAAGAAGAGGTGGCAAGAATACACAGAAGAACTATACAAAAAAGATCTTCAAGACCCATATAATCACGATGGTGTGATCACTTACCTAGAGTCAGACATCCTGGAATGTGAAGTCAAGTGGGCATTAGAAAGCATCACTATGAACAAAGCTAGTGGAGGTGATGGAATTCCAGTTGAGCTATTTCAAATCCTGAAAGATGATGCTGAAAAAGTGCTGCACTCAATATGCCAGCAAATTTGGAAAACTCAGCAGCTGACACAGGACTGGAAAAGGTCAGTTTTCATTCCAATCCCAAAGAAAGGCAATGCCAAACAATGCTCAAACTACCTCACAATTGCACTCATCTCACACACTAGTAAAGTAATGCTCAAAATTCTCCAAATCAGGCTTCAGCAATATGTAAACCGCGAACTTCCAGATGTTCAAGCTTGTTTTAGAAAAGGCAGAGGAACCAGAGATCAAATTGCCAACATCCGCTGGATCATCAAAAAAGCAAGAGAGTTCCAGAAAAACGTATATGTCTGCATTATTGACTATGCCAAAGCCTTTGACTGTGTGGATCACAATAAACTGGAAAATTCTGAAAGAGATGGGAATAACAGACCACCTGACCTGTCTCTTGAGAAGCCTGTATGCAGGTCAGGAAGCAACAGTTAGAACTGGATGGAACAACAGACTGGTTGCAAATAGGAAAAGGAGTATGTCAAGGCTGTATATTGTCACCCTGTTTATTTAACTTCTATGCAGAGTACATCATGAGAAACACTGGACTGGAAGAAACACAAGCTGGAATCAAGCTTGCCAGGAGAAATATCAATAACCTCAGATATGCAGATGACCACCACCCTTATAGCAGAAAGTGAAGAGGAACTAAAAAGCCTCTTGATGAAAGGGAAAGAAGGGAGTGAAAAAGTTGGCTTAAAGCTCAACATTTAGAAAACTAAGATTGTGGCATCTGGTCCCATCACTTCATGGAAAATAAATGGGGAAACAGTGGAAACAATGTCAGACTTTATTTTTTTGGGCTTCAATATCACTGCAGATGGTGTTTGCAGCCATGAAATTAAAAGATGCTTACTCCTTGGAAGAAAAGTTATGACCAACCTAGATAGCATATTGAAAAGCAGAGACGTTACTTTGCCAACAAAGGTCCGTCTAGTCAAGGCTATGGTTTTTCCAGTGGTCGTTTGTGGGGGTGAGAGTTTGACTGTGAAGAAAGCTGAGCACCGAAGAATTGATGCTTTTGAACTGTGGTGCTGGAGAAGACTCTTGAGAGTCTCTTGGACTGCAAGGAGATCCAACCAGTCCATTCTGAAGGAGATCAGCCCTGGGGTTTCTTTGGAAGGAATGATGCTAAAACTGAAACTCCAGTACTTTGGCCACCTCATGCGAAGAGTTGACTCATTGGAAGAGACTCTGATGCTGGGAGGGATTGGGGGCAGGAGGAGAAGGGGACAACAGAGGATGAGATGGCTGGATGGCATCACTGACTCAATGGACGTGAGTCTGAGTGAACTCTGGGAGTTGGCGATGGACAGGAAGGCCTGGCGTGCTGCGATTCATGGGGTGTCAAAGAGTCGGACATGACTGGGCTACTGAACTGAACTGAACTGAGATGTCCAAGAATAGGGAGATGATTAAATAAAGTTATATGATTCAGCCATTAAGTTCATGTTTTTTGAAGTACATTTAAAGGAGACTGTTAGCTGGAAGTATGAAGGATCTATCTGGTTCTTGGACAGTTTGTTGAGTCCTCACGTTGTTTTCAGAAAAAAATTTAATAGCATTTAAAAATCAGGAAATTTTCCATAAAATTTAAGGTTTCATTTTTTTTTTTTTTAACACCTACAAGATCTAACATGGCCACAATCCCAAATCGTGGTTTGTTTCTTTCTTTAGTTAATGGACTCTCAGTTCAGCAAAAATTTAGTGATCCCCCTGTTGTTTCAAACACAGTTATACCTGATAGTTTTACTTTTTTTTCTTTTTTACTTTATTCACCTGGCTTTATAGGAATTTATTTGTAATAGATGCTTATATGAAAGAAACATAATTTAAAAGCTGTATCTGAAATCTGTATAATTTTAGATCTTGATGAAGGAATAATAGCAAAATATTAACAGGAATAATCCTTGGGTGAAGAGACAGTTGACTTTAGACCATTAGATAGATGACAGATAGATACAGAGTTAGATAGATAGATAACCAACCTTAGGTGTTTTCCTTTGAGAAGAATGTGTAGGTGACAGTATCTATCAGGATGGTTTGTTCCCTCCATTATTACACCTTCTCTTCACTACTTTTACATCTGAATCTCAAAGGATTATTTTCTTTATAATTAAGAGATTTATGGTATCCTTCTGTAAACATATCATATGTTCCTCTAGACTTTTTGTTGTATACAGGTATTCTTCACTATACTTGCATCCTAGAATTTTCATGATGTATTTTGTATGATCTAGAAGTAGTGAGGAAAGTGAAAGTGAAAAAAGTAGGGGTGATATTTAGCATAGGCAATAAGAAGCAGAGAAGTTTGCCTACTGCTGTATCCAACTAATAAAAGCAGAGCAGTGAAGAGTTAGTCTTGATGTAACACATTCTTTGTATCTTGCACTAATGTAGGCAAATACCAATACTACAATTGGAAAGGCAGGTTTTATAATAGCTATTTTGCAGGTATTAAGGAAACTAACACTCAGGGTTGACTTAGGGTTTTATAAGTTTTCCCAGGGTTTTCATAAGCTTGCTGCTAAAAGGAAAAGCTAGGATTGGAACTCAGGGGTTATTCTTGCTACCTCCATCACATCCTTGTCATGAAGGAGACGCTAGGCAGCAGAATATCTAGGCTTCTCCTGGTGCTCCTAGAAGAGATGCATGAGCTGAGACTGAGCGGAGAGTATGTTGCATGTGTGTGTCTCTGTTTCTTCTTTGAAAGTAACTTCATCTGTACCATTTTTCTAGATTCCACATATAAGTGATATTTGTACGACATTTGTTTTCCTCTTTCTGACATACTCTGACAGTCTTTAGTTCTATCTATGTCTCTGCAAATAGCACTATTTCATTCCTTTTTATGGCTCAATAATATTCCATTGTATACATGTGCAACATCTTTTCTTCATTCCTCTGTTGATGGACATAGTGATTTAAATGTATATTTCCCTGATGATTAGTGATAGTGAGTACACTGTTGTTCCCATAGGTCAACTGTATGTCTTCTCTGGAAAAATGTCTGTTTTGTCCTTTGTTAATTTTTTTTTAATTGGATTGCTTGTTTTTGTTGTTTTTTAAATTTTTATTTTTACTTTATTTTACTTTACAATATTGTATTGGTTTTGCCATACATTGACATGAATCCACCACAGGTGTACATGAGTTCCCAATCCTGAACCCCCCTCCCCCACCCTCCCCATATCATCTCTCTGGATCCTCCCTGTGCACCAGCCCCAAGCATCCTGTATCCTGTATCAAACATAGACTGGTGATTCATTTCTTACATGATAGTATACATGTTTCAACGCCATTCTCCCAAATCATCCCACCCTCTCCCTTTCCCACAGAGTCCAAAAGTCCGTTCTATACATCTGTGTCTCTTTTGCTGTCTCGCATACAGGGATATCGTTACCATCTTTCTATATTCCATATATATGTGTCAGTATACTGTATTGGTGTTTTGCTTTCTGGCTTACTTCACTCTGTATAATCAATCAGCTCCAGTTTCATCCATCTCATTAGAACTGATTCAAATGAATTCTTTTTAATGGCTGAGTAATACTCCATTGTGTATATGTACCACTTTTTTTTTTTTTAATATGAATTGTGTGAGTTGTTAAATGCACTTTAGATATTAACCCCTCATCAGATACATGATTTGATTGCCTTTTCATTTTGTTGATGATTTTCTTTATTGTGCAGAATCTTTTTGTTTCATGTAGTCCCACTTATTTTTGCTTTATTGCCTTTGCTTATCAAACTTTCTTCTTTTTCCTCCTCCCCATTGTACTCATCCACCAGGTCTCATCCTTTCAGACCATTCAGTCCCTATGCTGGTTCCAGTTCAAGAGAAAAACCTCTACCTTAGGATCTTTATATTTCCAGGAGATGCCTAAGAATCCACACAATAAGTATTTAAAGGAGAATACTTAAGATATTTAAAATATTCAAAGGGAAGCATCTCTATGTCAAATAATCATTTCTCTCACAATACTGTCCATCTTTTATAGATTTTGATGCTAGATTTTGTGTAACAAAGTATATTGCTTAATGAAATACTAGATACATAAAGATTAACCCTCAATTCACAAGACTTACATAAATGAATGATTTCAGCTCATACAAAGTTTGAATGAGTGTTGCTGATCAGAAGACAGAGACTCAGACAATAATTCCGACATTCAGGCCCCTTGTGGTTGTGTTATAGACATCCTTACATCAAGCTACAAAAAGAAAGTGGCATGGGAAGTTTGAGAAAGCCACACCTGGAATGGCAGCTGTCATATCTACTCACAAGCCACTGGCCACACTTGACTGCAGGGAAGTCAGAAAATAAGAGCCATGAAGTAGCACAGCATTGTGTGAAATATATTCTGAGCCAGAATATGCCATCTAACTAGGTTTCCAGGAGATAAAGGAGAGGTATGCTATTCTGAAGGAGTTCAACCCTGGGATTTCTTTGGAAGGAATGATGCTAAAGCTGAAACTCCAGTACTTTGGCCACCTCATGCGAAGAGTTGACTCATTGGAAAAGACTCTGATGCTGGGAGGGATTGGGGGCAGGAGGAGAAGGGGACGACCGAGGATGAGATGGCTGGATGGCATCACTGACTCGATGGATGTGAGTCTGAGTGAACTCCGAGAGATGGTGATGAACAGGGAGGCCTGGCGCGCTGCGATTCACGGGGTCGCAAAGAGTCGGACACGACTGAGCGACTGAACCGAACTGAACTGAACTGATGCTAAAGAGACAGACTTTGTAATACAAAACTTTCTCTTTCAAAATCCTTTCCAAGACTCTCCTCTGATTTGGGATATATTGCAAGGGTGGGGAATAGGGTGTAGAGGGAAAATAGAGAGATGAAGGACACTCATAAATGCTGAAACAATGGTATGTATGCCTAGAATCCTTTTATAAATTTGCAGTTTAAATTGTACTGGTAAACCATCATATAACATGATAAAGATGGAGACCACTGCTGCCTTGAAAATGTAACAATAAAATGTCGGTGTGTGGATGATAATAAATCTATCTGGAATTGACAATAGGTATTTATGTATTTGCCTATGAATCAGATTAAATTCTGCTTCTTGGGACAAGAAGAGGAAATAATAAAATGGCCTCCATCTCTCTAATAGAGAACATCATAAGGTGATATGGTGTTTATATAAAATGATGTCTCCACCTGGACAACAGAAAATAAACTGTAGTCAGAGGCATCTAAATATTCTGCATCACATTTTACTTTCATGGGAGTTTTCTGAATTCCACTGGAAATCAGTCAACTCTGAAAGCAATTTAATATTTGACAGCTGAAGGACATATTAACTACCATCGTATCTGAGTCAAAAAATTCAAAAACTAAATAAATTCACCCAGATTTAGAAGATTTGGAAAGTGGATTCAGATTTACCATTTTCAGAACATAGTGTAGACGTTAATAAAGTAAACTAATAATAAACTTAAATTAATAAAAGTATTCCCAAGACCAGTTTTCCCTCAGTCCTGCCTTGCTTACACACTTGTCAGTAAATTAGAGTTTTATTTCCTTTATGCCAGATATCCTGCAGATTTTGAGGAAAATAAGGCCCCCTAGTGTAAAATACAAGAGTTTTGATGGATAGTAGATACATTTTTATTTATTAAAAATAATTTCTTTCTTAGCATGAGGTCAACAGACTTAATGAAAAAATTTCATGCTACTAACAATATTAAAATATACTAATTATGACAATCACAGCAAACTCCACAGTGCACTGGATTATAGAATAAAAGTCTTATTTCTAAACACTGTAACTATTGTTTATCCTTTTTTACCTAAGCCATTTGGTGGCTCCTAAAATCAAGCCGAAGTACCTTACCTTATTGACAACCAATTTTGAGAACTGAATTGGAAGAGAACTAAAACCGGCAAACAAGAAAATCACTTTATTATACAGGTAGTTTGAAATGTGACTCTAAAATCAAATAGTTGTTAATTGTACTTCCTTTCCTCTCTATTATCACATATGCACCAATTAGCAAATTCTTAAGAAAAACATGCATAAAACGATAGTTTATAAAAGTAAAGTTTTCACTTTCAAAGCCCTAATTATTTATCATCTATGTATTATCTATCTATCTACATATATATTAACATATAAGCATAAGGACATATGTGTGTGTGTGTGTGTGTGTATGTCTGTATATGTGCTTTCAGTATCAAACTATTTCAAAAGGTAATATTATGTACTTTATAGGAAGCAAAGCTTATTTTGGGTGCAACCTGCAAGACTAAGATTTACCTAAACAGAGAATAGTGGGAAAGTCTTTACTTGTTAAGAAAAGATTTAAGCTAGTAAAGGGCATTCTGAATAGATTGGCTTGATTATAGGGGATGAATTTTGTAGGAATAAAGGAGTAAAAAGATAAGAAAAGTAGGTTGAGGTCACATTAGGAGGACACCTGTAGGCCAGACTGAGGACTGAATTTCATATTATAGAGAACAGGAAGATAATGTAGAATTTTCAGCAATGTCTAATAAATATTATTGAGCTTGAATAGAACTTAAGCTCATGGGATTTATAGCACTAATGGAATCACTGCTATAAAGCAAAAAAATACATAAAAATGCAATATGCGACTGGTTTTATGAAGACATCACCCAACAGCTATGTGTGGGATAGACAGAAGCAGAGAGAGATTGGAGGTAGGAAGCTGATGCAATAATTGAGATATGTGGTGGGCAAGGTAGTTGGCAGGAAGAATCAAAAGAAAAGGTCAAATGGGAGCATCACATATTTATATCACAAAACTCTGAAGAACTAAATCCATATATTATTTCAGCTCTTTACATATGCAATGTTTCTTGGTTATGTCAAGATCCTATAAAGAAAACACAAGCAGCCTGAGTACCAAAGTTAAACTGTGTGACAGTTTTCCCTGAGTCCCTACCATATGGTCTCATATGTGCTGCCCTTGATAGCACTATTACATATTCTCATAATAGCTTATATTTTCTTTTGTAGCATATATTCTGTTTTGATTAAGATTTACATTACCTTGAATTAAAACTGATTGACCCCACAACTAGTCTACAAACTCCATAAAAAAGTACAAACATAAAAGTGCAGACAGCATATGTATTCTCACCACTGTATCTAATACACTAAATTTCTGTAATTTTTGTTTGCTGGTCTATTGTAATTTGAAGGAACAGAGTCATTTGACAGAATATCACCTCTCCATTTCTTGCACAAACTTATCATAGGCAGAACTGACTCTAGGGTAAAAAAAAAGTGAAATCACAAAGTCTTGTGGAAAAAGACTTATTCCACTTTTTTAATGATTTTCCAATATCTTTGACCAAATTTTCATCTCCAGCATCCAGCACTGTCATATCACGAAGACCTTCTCCCATCACTAAAGAAAAGCCTAAATTAAATCACACATTATACTAAGATTATTTGCCTTTTAAAGATCCTCAAATAAAAAAATAAGTGACTGAATTATGATAGCAGGGGCATGCCTCAGGCATTTACTCCTAGGACCCACCCAAGCAGTTACTATTCTACTTAGGCAACAGAACCATGTTCCTGGCCATTTTCTCTCCTGCAATTTTTTCTTTCTAATAACAAAATAAAAATGACTAACTAATCTTACCTCAGTAATTCTTTGTAAAAGAGAAAGAGTAAAAGATGGTCTCATTTCAACATATATTTTAGATAAATTTTACTCCTTGAATAAGCATTCAAAATGAAAGGCAAAAAGTAGCAAGAGCACACTTTACTGATGCAAGATATAATCAAAAATAATGTAAAGATCTGCTTTATTCATCTTTAGGATAGGATCTAAGGAATTCATCTTATATTTGTTTCCAGCTTTGGAGTCAGCTCTTTCATTTCCATATTCTAACTGTCTATGTAGAAAGATAGAACATAAGCTGAACCAAATTTTCTCTGTGAATCTTAGACATCTAAGAAATAATGCTAAAATTTTAGCATTTAAGTAAGTTACATTAAGGTGATCAGTTTATGGAGGATCAGTACTTGAATGTAAACACCCCTGAAGATAAATGTAACATTTTATGGGAAGTTTTATGGAGTTCTATCCAATTTAATATTTTTCAATAGTATAAGATCTCGATTTTTCCTGATATATGCTTAAACTATTTTCTGAATATTTAAAAAGCAAAATATTTTCCAGTTCATCATGAGAACTTACGCTTAGATAAGTGTTTTCCCACTAGATATTACAAAGTGCATTAGAGAAAGAAAAGCACAGAACAATCCATTTATGAACCATATAATGTGCAACAAAGTACTCTTAATCTAATTTGTGATCTATACCAGAGACTATAATTTTCTATGGTAGGTTTAAAATGACTTATATTTGTTCATGAATAGCATGTTGAAGGGCTCTATAATTAATTAAAAGTCCAATGACAAATCTGATTGCTCTGATTCCATCTTCAGAATCAAAGATTGATAGAAGGCACAGGACCAGGGGAACCATTTATCACAGTAATAGTGAAATGTAGGATTGATGTTTCATCAGTCTGGGATGCTTTATTTGAAGATGCTTTGCCTCTGGGAACATCAACAATGCCATCTTATTATATTGCAGCATTTGTGCAAATGTTCCTGAAAGTGCAAGAACCAGTTAAGTATCGAATTAAAGAGGGGATTTCAAGAGTTATATTTCTTGACTAGAAAATAACTCTTCCCAAAGTGTCAGTGTGAAAAATGTAAAGCCAAAGTAAGTTTGTAACCCTCAATTTCTCCATAATAAAACACGGTTATAAAGATATACCAAGGGAGAGAGAAAGAAAAATATGTTAGATTTAAATGTAAGACCTGTCAATAAAAACACTAGTTATAAATGACACTCAGGGTCAGATATTTGGAAGGTGGAAATGGAAAAGTTTAGACCAGTCTTTTTTCCCCTCAAGTGATTTCATTAGACCAAGTAGTTATTGTTTAAAAACTGATGCCACTCTTGGTTAAATTACTCAGTTAACTGTTCACTTTAGAAAGTAACAAAATTACAAGGACAGAGAGGCTGAATGAAACATACCAAACAGGCAGCATCTCAGAAAGACAAGACAGAAATGATGAAAGTCATACGTCAGCCTATGGAATTATCTCTGTGATCCAGAGGCAAGAAAGAGAGAGAGAGACTTGTTCCTAAAGCAGTCATCAGAATGAAAAGATGCCTTCATAATTTGAGAGCTTCACACCCCAACCTCCTTTTATTATTCATTATCTTCCCAAAAGAGGGACATTAATAGTTTCTCTGTTCACTTTCTACAATTTTATCTTTTTCTTTCTTGGATTGTCTTCTGTGAGCTAAGTAGTTTGCTATCTTCTCTCTCTTATTTTTTATGCAAATTTGTATAGAGAAATATTGCTTAAAATGCTGTATCTCCCCTATGTGATAGACATTCTGGATTATCATAAATATTCTAACTCTCTGTCCTCAGCACATAATGGGACTGCACTTCCCTGCTAACTTGAAATTAGGTTTAGCCATGTGACTTGCTTTGGCCAATGAAATGTAGATGAAAGGTGCTATGCGACTTCTGGAGAGGAGCTTTAATAGCCCAAGACTGCTTTGCCAGGTTCTCTTTCTCTCTGCTACCAAAATAGACAGGAGCCAATCCAACAGCAAACATCATGAGGTTAAAGACAATGAAGAACAGAGTCTTTAGCTGACCTTCAATGCATATGTTCAAGAGGGATGGGGGGAAAGTCCCTGTGTGCTTTTTAGATACTGAGATTTCAAATTTGTTATTACAGCCTGGTGCATATCATTGGTGGTAAACACACTGATGTAATGAAGAGTAAAGATGTACATGCATGAACCATAAAGAGATTCTGTTTTAAATCATGAATTGATAATACATATTATTAGACTCACAAACGCAACAAGCACCGCTTCATTTGCTTAGTTCTTCCTAAATTAGTCCTGTGTTAGAACTAAAATTTTTTTATACCTATTTAGAGATGTGCTAGGTGTCTTGTTACAATTAACTTCTTTGTATGACATTATGGAACTTTGGTAATTACATTTTCATTCCTCATAGCCAGGGTAGTAAAACCATGAGAAGATAGAAAACAGACAGTGCATATCTTTCTTTTCTTGAAACCATTTGACTCATTTTGAGATTGAGCAAATGGCACAACTAAGTCTAAAGATAAAGAACAAGTGAAAGTTTCAAACCGTGGTATGACATAATTTCAAGCTGAAAGCAAAATAATATAATTAAGGGAGAAAAAGTGTATCTTTATGACATAATTCACTAACCCCTTTCCTTAATGATATTATGACTGAAAAATTAAGAGTACTACAATGCTCAAGTGCTAGAGTCTTTACCATCTGAGCCACCAGGCCTCCTATATCTGTCTTAAAGAGAAAGCAAAATCAGAAAAAACAGCTTTGTAACAGAACTTTTTGATTACCTATGTGTCAGTCAAAAGAGAAAAACATGGAAGACTCTATTCTTCATTTAACATGCTTTGAATCATTTATTATTAAAGTCAAATCCCATTCTCTCTCCAGTGATATCCAATAAATCTTTCTGTGATCAGAGCAAATGTTCTATATTCATGCTGCCCAAAACAGTAGCATGTGGAATGTGGCTAAGTGCCACCAAGGAACTGAATTTGTAGATTGATTTAAATTTAAATAGCCTCTGTAGCTAATGGTTACCATACCAACAGTGTACCTTACATCTCCATGTAATCTGAGACTAGGGTTGAGTGTTCAAGGTAATAGATTTTGGAAGGTACCAACACCAAACTCTTAACATTCATAGCCTCAACACTTCCATAAAGATTACTGAAGAGAATGAGACAGCACAATAAAAGATGGCTTTGCGGCTGAAGAAGTGCTATATTGCAAATAACAATACAAATTGTCTCTGGCCACCTGAAATTATTTTAGGTCCAGAACTTAAACTGTGAACATAAATTTTCCCCACTTCTTTTTAATCAAAACAGTCTGTGTTCCTATCAGAAAACAAATTCCTATACTCTCAATTGCAACTTTTGCAAACTTAGCATCACAAATTACTTTTTTTTTTTAATTTTTTAATTTTTGTACTTTACAATTCTGTGTTGCTTTTGCCATACATTGACATGAATCCACCACAGGTGTACATGAGTTCCCAATCCTGAACCCCCCTCCCACCACCCTCCTCATATCATCTCTCTGGGTCATCCCAGTGCGCCAGCCCCAAGCATCCTGTATCCTGTATCAAACCTAGACCAGCAATTCATTTCTTACATGATAGTATACATGTTTCAATGCCATTCTCCCAAATCATCCCACCCTCTCCCTTTCCCACAGAGTCAAAAATCTGTTCTTTACATCTGTGTCTCTTTTGCTGTCTCGCGTACAGGATTATCATTGCTATCTTTCTAAATTCCATATATATATGTGTTAGTATACTGTATTGGTGTTTTTCTTTCTGGCTTACTTCACCCTGTATAATCGGCTCCAGTTTCATCCACCTCATTAGAAGTGATTCAAATGTATTCTTTTTAATGGCTGAGTAATACTCCATTGTGTATACGCACCACATTGAAGTAAAAATTTTATCATTTCCCCAGGTTTTGATTCAATGGTCTCCATCTGTGGAAACTTGAAAGGTTTAAATTTTCTTTAATTTTTAACATATGTGTAGCATCGTGTCATCATCAAATGAATATCATGTATTTCTGAAACTTAGCACTTCCATAATTCCCAAATTTTGAAGGAGAGCCTGTTAAGTCACATCTACTCACCTACCCTCCAGTTGATCTTGAATCTGTGGCAATGGCACCCCACTCCAGTACTCTTGCCTGGAAAATCCCATGGACAGAGGAGCCTGGAAGGCTGCAGTCCATGGGGTCACTGAGGGTCGGACACGACTGAGTGACTTCACTTTCCGTTTTCACTTTCATGCATTGGAGCAGGAAATGGCAACCCACTCCAGCGTCCTTGCCTGGAGAATCCCAGGGACGGGGGAACCTGGTGGGCTGCCGTCTACGGGATCGCAGTGACTTAGCAGCAGCATAGTTGATTTATAATATTGTGCTAGTTTCAGGTGTGCTGCAAATTAACTTGGTTATATATTTTTCTGATTATTTTCCATTATAGATATTACAAGATATCGAACATAATTCTCTGGGTTACATAGTAAATCCCTGTTGCTTAACTGTTTTATGTGTAGTAGTTTGTGTCTGTTAATTCCATACTCTTAATTTATCCCTCCCCACTCTTTTGTTTTCCCTTTGTTAGTCAAAAATTTGCTCTCTATTCTTGATCTATTTGGGACTGCCATCCAGGTGAGTATCTACGCTATTCTTCCACTAAATGGTTGAAGGATAGGTAAAACAGTTTGCTATTTGAGTGAATATCCAATTTTTAATGTTTTAGAAATTTAAAACAAACATTTAGGTTATGATGCATGGTATCACATCAAAGATAGACATTGTTAAATTTATGAGACTACCAAATTTGGAAACATAATATGTAGATAAAGCTTTTTTTCTTGATTAACATCACTGCTGTGGGTAAACAGAAGGAAAAATTTTGGCAGTTCATAACCATTAATTCTAGACCTGCAGGGTGTAATTGATCTGGCACTGATGCACATTTGCTGTTATTAGGCCAATTTTATTTATCTGTATTTGGATCCGATTCCAAAGTGTCAGTTTTATGAGATAGTCAAAACAGCTTGTGGCCAGGAGAGCTTTTAAATATTTTTCTTAATCTTCACCTTAAATAACTTGATGTTTTAAAAATCCCTTCATGTGTTAAATTTTTATTATATCTCCTTTTAATTTAATTTTGATTTGATAGATTATCACATTGACTAGAAACTGTCAGTGGCTCCTTCACTGTCCTTTGTTTAAACTACTTAGTATGATGTATAGAAAGTTCTGTAAACCTGGGTCCAATCTATTTTTCAACCCCTTCTTATAGCAGTTCCTTCCTTCCGCCCATAATTTACTTGTAAGTCCTTAAAAATTTTTCTGCTCCCACTATTGTATTAGGGTAACAATTGTATTAAGAGCATTGTACCTATTTCCCCCAAATAGCTAATTCCTCAAATCTTTCAAGACTAAATTTGTAACTCATTTCACTCATTTATTCAACAGATAGATAATAAATATTTTCTGTGTGCCAGGCACTATGCTTAGTGCTGTATAAATTAATTCATTGAATCCTCACAACTGCTCTATAAAGCAGATGTTAATGAGTTTGTCATTTCACAATGACAGATGAGGACTCTGTACCCTTTGGTTCCAGCTTCCAAAGACCCAACCCATCCCACCCACCATCCTGACAAGCCGTTCAAGCTCCCTGCATATTGTGTCTCCATTACTGGACAATGCCTACACTATCAGCTTCTGCTACCAGTCAGTTCTTCTAGAACCGTATCTTCTCCTGAGATCAAAGCTCAAAGTAGAGACAAGTGAACATCATAGAATGAAACAGATTTAGAGTAAGAAAGAAAGCTCTGATTAATGTGGCAGAAATTTGTTTTATCCTGAAAATCCCAGTTGAAATGTAGGTTAGTTTGTTAGCAAAATGGCTTTGGTTACTGTGTGCCTTTTCTATGCAGTAATTACAAACTGTCTTGTCTACAAATTTCAATCAGTTATTGGCACTAACTAAAGAGTAAAACATCATTCACAGTCTGCTCACATCACAATTAGTGGCAGAAAATATTTATTGAGTGATTACTGTATATACAGTTCTGGCTCAGTCTCTGTGGGGTCTCTGGGTCCTGGTGTGCACAAGGTTTGTTTGAGCCATTTGAGCATCTCTGGCAGGCAAGGGGTTTGATTCTAAATGTGATTTTGCCCCATCTACCATCTTGCAGGGGCTTCTTCTTTGCCTGTGGACATGGGGTATCATTTTTTGGTGGGATCCAACATTCTCCAGTCAATGGTTATTCAGCAGCGAGTTGTAGTTTTGGCATTCTTGCAAGAGAAGATGTGCACACATCCTTCTACTCCGCCATCTTAGGATACAAATTTATTTAACTTATATGCAGAGTAAAACATGCAAAATGTCGGGCTGGATGAAGCACAAGCTGGAATCAAACTTTCTTGGAGAAATATCAATAACATCAGATATGCAGATGACACCACCTTTATGGCAGAAAGAGAAGAACTAAAGAGTCTCTTGATGAAAGTGAAAGAGGAGAGTGAAAAAGTTGGATTAAAACTCAACATTCAGAAAACTGAGATCATGTCATCTGGTCCCATCACTTCATGGCAAATAGATGGGGAAACAATGGAAACAGTGACAGACTTTATTTTGGGGGTCTCCAAAATCACTGCTGATGGTAACTGCAGCCATGAAATTAAAAGACACTAGCTTCTTGGAAGAAAAGCTATGGTCAGCCTAGATAGCATATTAAAAAGGAGATACATTACTTTGTCAAAAAAAGTCCATCTAGTCAAAGCTATGGTTTTTCCAGTAGTCATGTATGGATGTGAGACTTGGACTATAAAGAAAGCTGAGTGCTGAGGAATTGATGCTTTTGAACTGTGGTGTTGGAGAAGACTCTTGAGAGTTTCTTGGACTGCAAGGAGACCCAACCAGTCCATCCTAAAGGGAATCAGTCCTGAATATTCATTGGAAGGAGTGATGCTAAAGCTGAAACTCCAATACTTTGGCCACCTGATATGGAGAACTGACTCATTGAGAAAAACCCTGATACTGGGAAAGAGTGAAGGCAGGAGAAGGGGATGACAGTGAATGGGATGGTTGGATGGCATCACTGACTCAATGGACATGAGTTTGAGTAAGTTCTGGGAGGTGATGATGGACAGGGAAGCCTGGCTTGCTGCAGTCCATGGGGTTGCAAAGAGTCGGACACGACTGAGTGACTGAGCTGAACTGAACTGTATTTAGTTTCCCTATTGGCTCAGATGATAAAGAATTTACCTGCAATGCGAGAGACCTGAGTTCAATCCCTGGGTTGGGAAGATCCTCTGGAGAAGGGAATAGCTACCCAGTCCAGTGTTCTTGACTGGAAAATCCCATTAACAGAGGAGCCAGGAGGACTACAGTCCATGGGGTTGCAAAAAGTCAGGCACGACTGAACAACTAAGCATGCTTGCATATGTACAAGAGTGTCAGCAATTACATATATGTCAATGGATATGAGTTTGAGCAAGCTCCAGGAGATGGTAAAGGACAGGGAAGCCTGGCATGCTGCAGTCCATGGGGTTGCAAACAGTCAGACACAGCTTAGCAACTGAACAATATAGCAACATACGTGTGTGTGTGTGTGTGTGTGTGTGCATGCTTGTCATGTTCAACTCTTGGTGACCCCATGGACTATAGCTTGCCAAGCGCTTCTGTCTATGGGATTTCTCAGACAACACTGCAGTATGTTGCCACTTTCTTCCCCAGGGAATCTTCCCTACCCAGGGTTTGAACCCACATCTCCTGTGGCTCCTGCATTGGCAGACATTTTCTTTACCACTGAGCCACCTGCAAAGCCCATGTGTATGTTTGTGTGTGTGTGTGTGTGAGAGAGAGAGAGAGAGAGGGAGAGATTTGATTATAAAAAATTAAGTCTTATAGGACTTTTAAAGGAGAAATTGAGAAGTATTTGGAGACATGTTACTTCTGAACTGATATGGCAGATCTAACAAATGGTGATGTCCAGTAGATATAAATGTAACAGAAGGATAGGGGCTAGAGAAATAGCATGCTCCATCTTGCTTTTGTTTTTCCAAAACATGCTAAGAAACTGTAAAAATTCACTATTATAAGCAATGTTTTGGTAAAAGATTAATGCTTTTAAAGGATAATAGAATTTTAAGTCATACGTAGAACTTGAGAGATTTTTTTTTTCTTTATTTGTTGTTTAGAAGCTATGATGTTAATGGAAAACTGGACATAATTTTAAGGCAATATTATAAAGTATTTTTCTTGTTTGAAACTCAGAAACCAAGAAATCTATCTGCAGGTGCATCAGTGAGGTTTTCAGCAGAAAAATCTGTTTCTACACAAATCTGTTTCTACACAGAAAAATCTGTTTCTACCTCAAGCCATGTGTATGAAAAATCAGGTCAATGGCCACCAGAGAGGTGGAGATAACATGTTGTAAGGATCTGTCTAAAGCCATTACCTGTTTTGAAAGAGACTGACCTCTGCTTGTTTTCCATTCTTCTAATGCTCTAGGAGAGTCCCTCAGCCAGTATGACAATAAACCCTCCTTCCATCTGACCCAAGCTTGGACTCCAGGCCTGAATAGTTCTTATATCAAAAAGTCACATATGAGATCCATCAGAAGCAATAAGCAAAGGAAATGTAAGAGCACTAGGCACCTGATTGCTGAGTCAGCAGAATTCATCCACAATTCATTCAACCAACTGTAGTTTTATGTAAAAGAGAAGGTACATTTTACCTTGCTGGGAGATAAACTAAAGCTATTAATGAACCATTTAAGTAAAAAGAAGTCATTCCTGTATTTATGATGTAATTACAACTTGGAAAATACCCTGTGAAGCATGAGAGCTTTTTTATCAAATAAAAAAAAAATGCTTGACAGTTATAAATTTGACTTGGAAGAGTGCAAGCATATATTTATATTCAGATATCACTAGCTACTAGCTTGAATGCAAGAGTGAAATAGAAGAATTTGTTATTAAATTGGTTATCTGAGAGAAGGAAAAAGAAAGTAAATCCACTTTTCATCCCTTGGGAATGAATAGAAACAGCTTATGAGAGCCAAGTAGAAAGTATAATTGCCTATTACAAGTTTACTTTTCCCTATAAGTAGTAAAATTATACATATATTTTATTATTCTTATTTTATTCTTGACATATCTCATCTTTGGTAGGCAAATACTATATTACTTTGTATGAGGGTTCCACACATTTCTTCTAGCAAGCTTGAATGGTTGATGGAAAATAAAATATTAAAATAAGATTTAAGGTAATTTTAAAGAGAAAGCTTTGGCATCAAGCAGAGTGAATGAAATACTGGATAGCAGCTTTCAAGAAGCTCTTTTGGGATAATAAAGCAAATTGAGTTGGCTGCCTTGGAAGCACATCACATGTGGCAGCTGAGGAAATTCTCAGTTTCCTTGACTTTTTTCCAGTAAATGTGTCCATCAAAGTCACACAGTCAGCACCACTTGCTTGGCTAATCTTGTATTCCGGGAAAAAAAAAAAAAAAAAAAAAGAGGATTCTGTGATAAGCACATGCTTGTTTTCTCCTGGCAGAGAATCTTGTTTACTTCTGAACAGATTTTAGGCACAAACATAGCATGCCTAGTAGAATCACATATTGTTGCCTTTAGCATTGGGGTGGGTGGGGGTGCTTCTGGGACCTGGGTTCTAGTAGGTCTTGATTCAACATGAGCGCTGACTTGCTTTGTGACCTTGAGTAAGCCCTTACCCCGAACTCCCATTACTTGTTCTGAAAAATCGAACAAGATACATACTGTTCTTTCCAATTGCCAAGTGCTATGATTCTATTGTCTTATTCGTATTATAGAATTCTGCTATGAGACATAAAATACCAACCCACAAAATCTAGGTAGTGTCCTGACCTAATGCTATTATAAAACAGTGTTCCTGAGAGGATAACATGAAATAGTGTGTCTAAACTGTCTAGCCCATAGCATATGCTCCATAGACATTAATCTCTTGTCCCAAGGTCACTTTCAATATCTCAATCTGGTAAAATCTTCTCTACTATCTGAAAATCTCTTTGTGTCAGGTGCAAGAGTTGCCATTATGATTACTAGAGTTGGGATAACAGGATTTATGAGTTCCAGAATCTAAAATGATTATTGAATAATCAGTTCACTAACCTTTAAAAGGCTTTTTTTTTTTTTTTTTTAAGGAAAGGCATTTTATTTCAGCACACTAAGTGTTATACTGCATGCTTCCCAAGTGGCTCAGTGGCAAAGAATCCATCTGCCAATGCAGGAAATGCAGGAGACATGGGTTCAATCCCTGGATTGGGAAGATCCCCTGGAGGAGGAAATGGTAACCTACTCCAGTATTCTTGTCTGGAAAATCCCATGAACAGAGGAGTCTGGTGGGCTAAAGCCCATGGGGTTGAGAAGAGTCAAATATGACTGAGTCACAGAACAACACAAGTGTCACATTGCATTTTTACTTAACACAACATCTATCAGTCATTCAGTAAGTGAATATTATTAACTTGGATAAGTGAGCAAATGAGTCATTTGTGTAGAGTGCCTCTCTTTAGCATTAATATATCTCAGGCTGCATGTTTTATTAGACTACATATGAGAACCAGACACTGTGATATTGATTTGGGTTGTATAACAGAATCCTATTGTAGACTCATAAAATGGTGAAATATATTTAACTTGTTGAATCTCAAAGGATCTTTCCCTCGTTCCACAAAATGGGCATAATAATACATAATACAAGAGATGGCAAGGTTGAATATTGACATTTTAGGAATCAGTGAAGTAAAATGGATCAGAATGGAAAAATTTAATTCAGATGATCATTAAATTTAAAATCGTGGGCAAGAATCCCTTAGAAGAAATGGAGTAGCCCTCACAGTCAACAAAAAAGTCTGAAATGCAGTACTTGGATGCAATCTCAAAAATGACAGAATGATCTCTGTTCATTTCCAAGGCAAACCATTCAATATCACAGTAATCCAAGTCTATGCCCCAACCACTAACACTGAAGTTGATTTGAATGGCTCTATGAAGACCTACAAGACCTTCTAGAACTAGCTCCAAATAAAAATGTCCTTTTCATCATAGAGGACTGGAGTGCAAAAGTAGAAAGTCAAGAAATACCTGGAGTAACAGGCAAGTATGGCCTTGGAGTATAAAATGAAGCATTGTAATGGCTAACAGAGTTTTGTCAAGAGAACGCACTGGTTTTCTATGGAAAACACTCTCTTCCAACAGCACAAGAGATCACATGGACATCATGAGATGGTCAATACTGAAATCATATTGATTATATTCTTTGCAGCTGAAGATGGAGAAGCTCTATACAGTCAGCAAAAACAAGGCCAGGGGCTGACTGTGGCTCATATCTTGAAGTCATTATTGCAAAATTCGGCTGAAACTGAAAAAAGCAGGGAAAACCATTAGGCCATTCCGGTATGACCTAAATTAAATCACTTATGATTATACAGTGGAAGTGACAAATAGATTCAAGAGATTAGATCTAATAGAGTGCCTGAAGAACTATGGGCAGAGGTTCATAACATTGTACAGGAGGCAGTGATCAAAGTCATGCCCAAGAAAGAAATGCAAAAGCCAAAATGGTTTTCTGAGGAGAGCTTACAAATAGCTGAGGAAGGAAGAGAAGTGAAAAGAAAAAAAGAAAGGGAAAGAAATACCCATCTGAATGCAGAGTTCCAAATGATAACCAGGAGAGATAAAAAGAAGCCCTCCTAAGTGATCAATGCAAAGAAATAGAAGAAAACAATAGAGTGGGAAAGACTAGAGATCTCTTCAAGAAAATAAGTGATACCAAGGGAACATTTCATGCAAAGAAGGGGACAATAAAGGACAGAAATGGTATGGACCTAACAGAGACAGAAAATATTAAGATGGGGTGGCAAGAATACACAGAAAAACTATACAAAAAAGATCTTAATGACCCAGATAACCACACTGGTGTGATCACTCTTGTAGAGCCACACATCCTAGAGTATGAAGTCAAGTGGACCTTAGGAAGTATCATTATGAACAAAGCTAATGGAGGTGGTGGAATTCCAACTGAACTATTTCAAATGCTAAAAGATGATGCTGTGAAAGTGCTGCACTCAATATGCTAGCAAGTTTGGTAAACTCAGCAGTGGCCACAGGACTGGAAAAGGTCAGTTTTCATTCCAATCCCAAAGAAAGGCAATGCCAAAGAATGCTCAAACTATTGCACAGTTGCACTCATCTCACATGCTATCAAAGTAATGCTCAAAATTCTCCAAGCCAGGCTTCAGCAATACGTGAACCGGGAACTCCCTGATGTTCAAGCTGGTTTTAGAAAAGGCAGAGGAACCAGAGATCAAATTGCCAACATCTGCTGGATCATGGAAAAAGCAAGAGAGTTCCAGAAAACATCTATTTCTGCTTTATTGACTATGCCAAAGCCTTTGACTGTGTGTATCTTCAACAGTATGTGAATTTCCAGATGTTCAAGCTGGATTTGGAAAAGGCAGAGGAACCAGAGATCAAATTGCCAACATTCATTGCATCATAGAAGAAGGAAGAGAATTCCAGAAATATATCTTCTTCTGCTTCATTTACTATGCTACAGCCTTTAACTGTGTGGATCACAACAAACTGTGGAAAATTTTTAAAGAGATGGGATTATCAGACCACTTGACCTGCCTCCTGAGAAATCTGTATGCAGATCAACAAGCAACAGTTAGTTAGATCTGGGCATGGAACAACAGAGTATGTCAAGGCCATTTATTGCTACCTTGCTTATTTAACTTATACGCAGAGTACATCATGTGAAATGCTGGACTGGATGAAGCACAAGCTGGAATCAAGATTTCCAGGAGAAAATCAATAACATTTGCTATGCAGATGACACCACCCTTATGGCTGAAAGCAAAGAGGAACTAAGATTCTCTTAATGAAAGTGAAAGAAGAGAGTGAAAAAGCTGGCTTGAAACTCAACATTCAAAAAATGAAGATCATGGTATCCAGTCCCATTACTTCATGGCAAACAGACGGAATGAAATCTATTCCATCTATTTCTCACAATGGAAACAGTGAGAAACTTTATTTTGTTGGCCTCCAAAATCAGTGCAGATGATGACAGTAGCTATGAAATTAAAAGATGCTTCCTCCTTGGAAGAAAAGCTGTGACAAATCTAGACAGTGTATTAAAAAATAGAGACATTGCTCTGCTGACAAGGGTTTGTCAAAGCTATTGTTTTTCTAGTAGTCATGCATGGATGTGAGAGCTGAAGAATTGATGCTTTTGAACTGTGGTGTTGAAGAAGACTCTTGAGAGTCCCTTGGACTGCAAGGAGATCAAATCAGTCCATTCTAAAGGAAATCAGTTCTGAATATTCATTGGAAGGACTGATGCTGAAGGTCCAATACTTTGCCCACCTGATGTGAAGAACTGACTTATTTGAAAAGACCCTGATGCTGGGAAAGATTGAGGCAGGAGGAGAAGGGGATGACAGAGGATGAGATGGTTGGATGGCATCACCAACTCTATGGACATCCATTTGAGCAAACTCCAGGAGTTGTTGATGGACAGGGAAACCTGGCATACTGCAGTCCATGGGGTCACAAAGAGTCGGACACAGCTGAGGAACTGAACTGAACTGAATACCTAATTTACAGAGGTTTGTCAAAATTGAAGATAAAATCTCACCTGCCAAACTATGGTATGAAATGATATAGAAACTACCTTTAACATTTGTATTACTTTTGAAGATATCATGTGCCTTCCTAAGAAAAGGACTTTAACTTATTTATTTAACTCTGTCTCTGAATGTAGCCTTTTAAGGGATTGTAAGAGTTTCCTTCACAACTGTGAGACTGAATTGCCACTCACTATAGCAGAATGAATGCTGCTGAACTCTCCTCTGACTCTCAATTTTTGCAATCAATAAAAAGCAAAGATGGGAAGGGCCATAAAATCTGGTGTAAAGGCAATACTGCTTATTTGTAGTATCTTTTAACCATGACTGTGTGATATTATTTCGTGATAGACAAAAGAAATGCCATTGATATAAAATGCAGATGACTCTTTGAATCAATAATAAATTTCTGGGTGCAAACTATTCAATAACAGGGAATTGATTTGAAACCAAGCAGCATTTTCGACTTATCTATCGTCTTCAGCTGTGCTGAGTTAATGAGGATTTGTAATTGCTTTGAATTTTAACTAATAGATCTTTTTTCATTTGGAAGCTGATTTTATTTTAATGTCATACTTTATGGTTTGCAAAATCACCTAACCATATAAAGGTTGACAGAATTGACCATAATCAAAGGCTTTGGAATACAAAAAAACATTTTAATAGGTAGAATGGTTTTCTCTTTCCAAAGCTATCTATCTTGTCTTTAAATGTTTCTTATGTTTAATTGTTAACTTCTATTTTAAAACTGTAAAGTGGATATGAAAATAGCTTACATTAACTAAAAAGCATTATTCATATATTCTATTTATATTTTTCAGATTACATTGTTTACCTAGAAAAATATAAAAAACCTGTGGCTAGCATTTTAAATCTCTATTTCTTAAGCCACAGAAATTTTCTACATTAATCATATCAGAGTGTGAACTTTTAGCCTCCTTTAAAAAAAACTGGTTCAAAACAATTTTTTCCAGGTGTTCTCTGAATTTCACTCACCAAGTGACATGTATGCCCACAGAATGATCTATTGTGTAAAAAAAAAGGGGCACAAGAATACTCTCTTAAAAGATTATTCTAAACTGTTATTTGACTTGGTTTAGAACTGCCCGATAGCATGGACCCAATATTGCTCTATCCTCAGCTGCAAACAGGTTAAGTTAGAAACACATATTTCTACAAAAAAGAAAATAGGTTGATTTGTCCATGGTTATCATTTACTTTACTCCATGGGGGTCCTTAAGAAGCAAATGATATACAAACAGCTGCAAGATTATTGTTATGCTCTTGTTGCTATTTGGTGATTGCTATTTACATGTAAATTACTACTTGGAAAAGTACAGCTTTTCACCAGTAACTAGACAACAAAACACTTCTTACTAAGCTGTCCAAGATTGATTACTGAAGTATACTTCCTATAGGAATGATTTTTTTTTTCATGTTTGATCTATGATTTTTATTTTTATTTATTTTTTATTTTTGCCATCTTTGTTTTTCCATTTATTTTTCTTGTCAATCTGCACATGTTCTCTTGCATGCACCAACTTAACTCTCTTTATTTCTCCAGCTTGCATCAATGCTTTTCCCTCCCCCATGTAGTACATTACTGCCCAACCCACATTGTGTGGACACGTTCTTTTTTCCCAAAATCTTTTTATTATTATTATTATCTTTTTATTTTTTTTTTTACTTACAATATTGTATTGGTTTTGCCACACATCAACATGAATCCATCACGGGCGTACACGTGTTCCTAATCCCGAACTCCCCTCCCACCTCCCCCCACACCATCCCTCCAAGTCATCCCAGTTCACCAGCCCCAAGCATCCTGCACTCTGCATTGAACCTAGACTGGTGATTCATTTCTTATATGATATCATACATGTTTCAATGCCATTCTCCCAAATCATCCCACCCTCACCCTCTCCCACAGAGTCCAAAAGACTGTTCTATACATCTGTGTCTCTTTTGCTGTCTCACATCCAGGGTTATTGTTACCATCTTTCTAAATTCCATATATATGTGTTAGTATACTGTATTGGTGTTTTTCTTTCTGGCTTGCTTCACTCTGTATAATCAGCTCCAGTTTCACCCACCTCATTAGAACTGATTCAAATGTATTCTTTTTAATGGCTGAGTAATACTCTATTGTGTATATGTGCCACAGCTTTATTATCCATTCATCTGCTGATGGACATCTAGGTTGCTTCCATGTCCTGGCTATTATAAACAGTACTGCGATGAACATTGGGGTATGCGTGTCTCTTTCAATTCTGGTTTCCTCGGTGTGTATGCCCAGCAGTGGGATTGCTGGGTCACAAGGCAGTTCTATTTGCAGTTTTTTAAGGAATCTCCACAGTGTTCTCCATAGTGGCTGTACTAGTTTGCATTCTTTAGAGTATTTTTCACTTCTGTATTTTCTAAGAAAAGTAATTTGGAATGAATAAAATAAAAGAACAACTTCACCCTGATTCCAAAGCAATGTCTATATAATAAACAATTTTAGAAGAATGTATGGGAGAATACATCAGAGTAAATTTCTTGCTGTGAGGACTGATTTTTCAGAAAAGAAAAGAAAACCATGAAGTTAAAGAAAATACTGAAAGACAAGTAAGAATATATCAAAGTTAAGCTTGATTTATCTCCATATTTTTCTCTGGGTTGAGCTAGACGAATTTCCTCAACACCTTTAATGTGTTTATGCCTAAATATTGCCCTGAGAATAAACTGCCATGAATTAGAAAAAATTTTTTAAAGTTTTGCATGTTAGTGTCAATTAACACTTTGATGCTTTGTTTAAAAAGGAAAGTTATTTTATTGGAAGATATGAATACTGATATATTTACAACTAGAGCATACTCTGTATACAGTCTTGTAAGTTTTTCACATAATATTATATTCCACAGCTTTCTTATCCATTCATCTGCTGATGGACATCTAGGTTGCTTCCATGTCCTGGCTATTATAAACAGTACTGCGATGAACATTGGGGTATGCGTGTCTCTTTCAATTCTGGTTTCCTCGGTGTGTATGCCCAGCAGTGGGATTGCTGGGTCACAAGGCAGTTCTATTTGCAGTTTTTTAAGGAATCTCCACAGTGTTCTCCATAGTGGCTGTACTAGTTTGCATTCTTTAGAGTATTTTTCACTTCTGTATTTTCTAAGAAAAGTAATTTGGAATGAATAAAATAAAAGAACAACTTCACCCTGATTCCAAAGCAATGTCTATATAATAAACAATTTTAGAAGAATGTATGGGAGAATACATCAGAGTAAATTTCTTGCTGTGAGGACTGATTTTTCAGAAAAGAAAAGAAAACCATGAAGTTAAAGAAAATACTGAAAGACAAGTAAGAATATATCAAAGTTAAGCTTGATTTATCTCCATATTTTTCTCTGGGTTGAGCTAGACGAATTTCCTCAACACCTTTAATGTGTTTATGCCTAAATATTGCCCTGAGAATAAACTGCCATGAATTAGAAAAAATTTTTTAAAGTTTTGCA
The DNA here is from genome assembly GCA_006410635.1 of Cephalophus harveyi. Lineage (NCBI taxonomy): Eukaryota > Metazoa > Chordata > Mammalia > Artiodactyla > Bovidae > Cephalophus > Cephalophus harveyi. The sequence continues at coordinate 90,774 of SJYT01073931.1, read as the reverse complement.
TGTTAGTGTCAATTAACACTTTGATGCTTTGTTTAAAAAGGAAAGTTATTTTATTGGAAGATATGAATACTGATATATTTACAACTAGAGCATACTCTGTATACAGTCTTGTAAGTTTTTCACATAATATTATATTGTACCGTTGATCCTGCTCACAGTGCCAACTGTCTTGCTGTTCTCACTGTTTACACTGTTTGTTGAATCCAGGTAGGTAAGGTGCGAGCGGGGAAGCTGGAGGAAAATGCAAGGAGCCGTAGGAGCTGCAGACACGTTTATTCTCTCCTGGCTGGCATGGCAGCCAAAACACAGCCTCTCTCCTTTCTGATGCGGCAGCCCCGAAAGAGCCATAACATAAGCATGACAGAGCCATAACATAGCCTTATATAACACAACCATGAGGCTGCTCCGGGGTAGCCCCAGTGCTGCAGCAGCCAGGGCGTTCATGGTGAAGCGCATACAGGCATACCACACATGGCAGCCTGTGACCTTCCGAGGACCTCGTGACCCCCTGCACAGTGATCTAAGTGATCTCAGGTGTCACATAATTATTATTTACAAAATGTGGAGCAAGAGCAAGAGACTGTGGGGTGAGAGAGCCTGACCACACCATCTTGGCTAATTTGCTCTTCCCTACATATATCAAAGCTCATTTTTCATATTAATTTATATAACCATAGCAAATTCTTAATGACTATATCTCCTTTCATCCCTGGGTCATGAAGATCCTCTGGAGAAGGCACTGGCAACCCACTCCAGTACCCTTGCTTGGATAATCCCATAGATGGAGGAATGTGCTAGACTACAGTCTATGGGGTCCCAAAGAGTCGGACACGACTGAGCGACTTCACTTTCACTTTCTTTTCACTTTGTGAGTATAAGAGAGAATCAGTTCATCTGATTCCATTGAAACTGATCAAAGTGTCAACAGTCTACTTAAATAGTGACTATTTCTTCCTTTAACTACATGTTTTAGAAAATTTTAGGTCAATCCAAAGGAGTTCAAGGCAGTTTAGTACAGACAAGAAAAAGAGAGAAATGGAAGATTCCACAAAAATCACCCATTTAATTCAGCAATCAGTCTGGCTTTTCAATACTAGAATATCTATCATTATAAACTGTAGATCTAGGGGAAGAGAAAATAAAAAATTATGAACATTCTAAATAATGTGAAAGCAAGGCTTATTCTCAAGTACATTTTATAGACATTGTAGACTTGGCTGATTTGTTATTGGTTTGGAAGTAGAGTGGTAGAGAAATAAAGTGCATTATTCAAAAATATAAGCTTGATTTCAAGGTAATAATTTAAGGACCAAAATATTATATAGCTTTCTAGGAGTATAGTCCAACATGTTTTAATTCTTACACTTACTTTTTTTTTTTTTTGCATTTTAACATTTTTGAAATAGGATATCTCCTTCTACCCATCCTTCCCTCCATTCCCTATAAGAAAATGTATTTGCTTCAACTGACTACTATTGGTTCAACAACCTCCTTTTCCTACACACCCAGGCCCAGTGTTAGACAAAGAATGATTTAATAAGAAATACAGTCACAACATGGGGATGTTGCTGCTTTTTGCTTTATCTTCCCTTAACCCATTTGTCCACTTTCCTAGATCTCTGATGAAGGATTGTTGCATATTCATTGAGTAAATTTGATAGTCCAAAGGGAGATACCCCACTGTGCAGTGTATACAATGTGGAATCCAAGGATTGTTATGTAGATACCAGCAATAGATACTTCTTAAAAAGTGCATATTTTTCCCATTTGGTCACTTTTTAAAGCTCATATGTTCTTATTTGTTACTCAACTTAATCCATAACCCAGTGAATGCACTCCAGAATAGCCAAGGTTTAGTTCACTGTGGCCTACCTGTATAACTTTTATATGAGACCTAGTCTTTAATTTAGCTTCTAGCATAGTTAAAGACTAAAAGTAGAAACTCTAGCTCTTGCCCTGGGTTGTTTTTTCCTGAGAATGTATTCATAGAATGTTTGACAGAACTAGTTATCTGACTTTAAAGTTTGTAAAATAGTATAAGTAAATCAGTCCATCACAATTTCTACCCTTTAAACATGAAATGTTTTGCCACTAGGTTTTTCTATTACTAGTAGATGAAAATCAGTACTTTCCTTTACATCTATATATATATTGAGCCTTAATATTTCTTGCAGAGAGATGAATCAAATTCATAAAAAACATATCTCAAATTCTTAGGTGAAATAAATATGAATATAGTGAATTGTCATGTTAATCAAAAACAGTGTAATGTAAAGCACTTTCCTGTTAAATACACTTTGATGCTATTTAAGTGATTAAAGTGCCAACAGTCCTTTTAAATATTGAAATTAATCATAATTGCTAATTTAAAAGTTCTTATCTAAATTTTTAATTTTACTATTAGTCAGCCAAATTCCTAAGACAAATGGAAATACTCTAATTTCCAGATTGTACTCTAATCTGGAATGGGAAACTGAAACATATTATATGACTTGAGGTGCTTTGAGGGAAAGAAAAGATATAAGGCAGAGAAAGATGTATATCTCTAAGAGTATTACTATTCAATGTTGATAATAATGAGTAATTGAAATGCAATTAAAACGGTTCATTGGGTTGTAAACTGATTAGAAAAATATCTTTACAGATAGAGAACAGACTTATGGACATAGGGGTAAGGGAGGTAGGAGAGAGTGAGATGTAAGGAGAGAACAACATGGAAACATAACCTAATCAGCATATTAAAAAGCAGAAACATTACGTTGCCAATAAAGGTCCATCTAGTCAAGTGTATGGTTTTTCCAGTGGTCATGTATGGATGCAAGAGTTGGACTGTGAAGAAAGCTGAGTGCCGAAGAATTGATGCGTTTGTACTCTGGTGTTGGAAAAGATTCTTGAGAGTCCCTTGGACTGCAAGGAGATCCAACCAGTCCATCCTAAAAGAGATCAGTCCTGGGTCTTCATTGGAAGGACTGATGCTGAAGCTGAAACTCCAATACTTTGGCCACCTGATGTGAAGAGTGAACTGGTTGGAAAAGACTCTGATGCTGGGAAAGATTGAGGGCAGGAGGAGAAGGGGATGACAGAGGATGAGATGGTTGGATGGCATCACTGACAGTAAGGACATGAGACTGAGTAAACTCTGGGAGTTGGTGATGGACAGGGAAGCCTAGCATGCTGCAGTCCATGGGGTCGCAAAGAGTCAGACACAACTGAGCGACTGAACTGAATTAATATACATTACCATATGTAAAATAAACAACCAATGGGAATCTGGTGAATGACTCTGGGAAATCAAACCAGAGCTCTGTAGCAACCTATAGGATGAGATGGGGAAGGAGGAGGGGGGTAGGTTCAAGAGGGAGGGGACATGGGAGAGGGCATAGGCTGATTCATGTTGCTTTTTGGCAGAAACCAACACAATATTGTAAAGCAACTATTCTTCAATTAAAAATACATAAATTAAAAAAGAAAAATGTCTCTAAATAAAATAAAATAGCACCCCTAGGGTAAAAGCAGTTTTTAAATTGTTTTCTATGGGGCCATGGTTGTTGCTGTTCAGTTGCTCAGTTATGTCTGACTCTTTGTGACCCCATGGATTGCAGTACACCAGGCTTCCCTGTCCTTCACCATCTCCCAGAACATGACGAAACTCATGTCCATTGACTCGGTGATGCCATCCAACCATCTTGTCCTCTGTCGTCCCCTTCTCCTCCTGCCTTCCATCTTTCCCAGCATCAGAGTCTTTTCAAATGAGTCAGTTCTTTGCATCCAGTGGCCAAAGTATTGGAGCTTCAGCTTCAGCATCAGTCCTTCCAATGGAGATTCAGGATTGATTTCCTTCAGGATTTTATGACAGAGGGAAAAAAAAAATCTGGAGATTACTATGTTATTGCCAGCTTAATTTGAATTAGCAGGTAAGATCTATTAATTCATAAGGGAGGATTTCTCTAGGACATATCAAAGTAGGCTTATAAACTGCTATGGTCTGAATGTTTCTGCTCCCCAAATGTGTATGTTGCCAAGATGATATCCAAGGTGATGTTCTTAAGAGATGGGGCCGGTGGGAGGTGATTAGGTCAAGAGGGCAGGGTCCTCTTGAATGGGATTAGTGCTGTTATAAAAGAGCCCTCAGAGAGCTCTTGAGCCCTCTTTATGTTATGTGAGGACATGGTGAGAATTCTGCAACCCAAGGCCTTCACCTGGCCATGCTTGGCACCCTCATCTGAGACTTTCAACCTCTGGAACTGTGCAAAATATATTTCTGTTGTTTATAATCCACCCAAGTGTTCTCTTGTAGCAGCCTAAAATGGACTGCTATCAAAAAATCAATTGCCTTTTTTTTTTTTATTTTATTTTTACTTTATTTTACTTTACAATACCACATTGGTTTTGCCATATATTGACATGAATCCACCATGGGATTTTTTAATAATAATAGCCAATATTTATTGAATGTTTATCATTCACTAGGTACTATGCTAAGTACTTCATGTGCACTATCTTATTTAATAAGGAAATTTCTGAGATCAGTGCTATTATTGTTCCCATACTGAAGACAGAAAAGCTGATGCTCAGAATTGTAAAACAGCTCAAGGGCACACATGAAGCAAGTGATAAACGTAGGATTTCAGTAAAAATTTTCTTGACAATTGGACGTCGGAATGTTGGTAAATGTACAACTAACATCCCCTTTTCTGTCATATTCATATCTGCATTTTTCTACAGATAAGAGCCATTTTAGGCAAACCAAATACAAGGACAAAGACTTGTAAATATGTGTCAAGAAAATTATTATAGACCCTGGCAGAGAACAGAGAAAGAGAAACAACATGAAATGAAAAGGTAAAAAAAGAACTAAGGATGTGAGGGATTGGGAGCCACTGAAAAAGTCTTTAAAGAGATATCTGACAAGAGCTGAGTCAGGAAGACTCTTGGACCTAAGCCCTGGGAGAAACACCAGCTACTGCTACTGCTAAGTCCCTGCAGTCATGTCCAAGAGACCCCATAGACGGCAGCCTACCAGGCTCCCCCATCCCTGGGATTCCCCAGGCAAGAACACTGGAGTGGGTTGCCATTTCCTTCTCCAGTGCATGAAAGTGAAAAGTGAAAGTGAAGTCACTCAGTTGTGTCCGACTCTTAGTGACCCCATGGACTCAGCCTACCAGGCTCCTCCATCCATGGGATTTTCCAGGCAAGAGTACAGGAGTGGGGTGCCATTGCCTTCTCTGGAATGCAGCAATAGGACTTGCAATATTAATCATAGAGAAACTGTAATCTTCATTGTTCATCTTGAAAAAAATAAATAATTAATACAGGGTGAGATCATAAAAGAAATCCATGACCATTGGAACCAGACTAGAGGTGTGCCTGGGTTAAGAAACGATGCTGTGTACCAGTAAGCTGCTCACCCAAATACAGTGCATAACCCAAGGTTCTTCATGCGTTAATAAAGTAACTCTTATACTTCAAACCAATGATTCTCAAACTTCAGTGTGCACAGGAATCACTTGGACAGCTTCTTGTTCAAATACAGATTTCTGGGTCCAACGCTCAGGATTTCTGATTTTGTGGGTCTCAGATGGGACCGAGGAACTTGCATTTTTCACAGGTTCCTCGATGATTATAAATGCTACTGTCCTGAGAAACCACTGAACTGAATAGCTGATTAAATGTTGCTACTGCTGAGACTTCCCTGGTGGCTCAGATGGTAAAGCATCTGCCTACAATGCGGGAGACCCGGGTTTGATCCCTGGGTCGGGAAGATCCCCTGGAGAAGGAAATGGCAACCCACTCCAGTACTCTTGCCTGGAAAATCCCAGGATTGTGGTAGGCTACAGTCCATGGGGTGGCAAAGAGTCAGACACGACTGAGCGACTTCACTTTCACTGCTGAGAATGGAAGATAAGACACAATAGAGGATATACAGTGAGCAGGGCTGTGCCACCCTCCCCAATTATACAGACCTCCCTTCTCGATGTTAGAAGTGATAATAACAGTCCTTCCTTAAAAGCAGGCATAACTTCCTCCTTGGCAATCCTCTGATTTTCATCATAGTTTGCCATGCTATTTGGCTTGGCAGATAAAGCTGCCCACACTAAACGAAGGGCTAGTCATATAATCGAATAGCCAGATAGATATGTGTTAGTTGTGGCAGAAGTTTCACTCTGGACTTTATTAAGATCAAGATAAATAATCATTTTTCTAAAATGTATTAACCTGGAATTCTATGTAAGTCATAGAAAGAGAAAGCTATATGAATCTTAATGGTTCATAAATAGACTTTATTAGGGCAGAGTAATGGTCGCTCTCAGATCTAGGCTCTCTTCTCTTATATTTTCTCTGCAAATCTCTATAATGTTAGTTATAATCTATGCATCAGTTACTCAAAATGGGTATCTTCAATCTAAATGTGTGTTCTGAGTTCCAGACCCGTATTTCCAATCATCTGTTTAACATCTCTACTTGGTTGGCTGTCTCACTTGAACAAACGCAAACCTGAACTCATAATCTCACTTCATTCCTTCACTGACTCTTCTTTCATTCTTGCTATATTCATAAACAAAAGCATAGTATTTTCATATACTTAAATCAGAAACTTAAAAGTCAACCTTTAGTGGTACACCAGAAACTAACAACATTGTAAAGCAATTTTCATCCAAATAAAAGAATAAATTAAAAAAAATTAAAAAATCAACCTTTATATGTCTAGCCTTATTGGAAATAACTTTCCAATTTATTCTCCTTCCTATAAACCTTTAATGATTGTGGTAAGTAGGAAAATGCTCCTCCCAAAGATAAACAGTCTCTAACCCCTCAAATCTGTGGGTATGCTACCTTATATAGCAAAGTGTTGCAAATGAGAATGGGATTATTAGTCAGTGTACTTTAGGGAAGATATTCTTGGATTACTTTGGCCATCTGAGGCAGAGTTGACTCATTTATAAAAGAGCCTGTTGCTGGGAAAAATTGAAGGAAGGAGGAGAAGGGGACAATGGAGGATGAGATGGTTGGATGGCATCACTGACTCAATGGATATGAGTTTGAGCAAACTCCAGTAGATGGTGATGGAAAGGGAAGCCTGGCATGCTGCAGTCCATTGGGTTTCAAAGAGTTGGACAAAACAGTGACTGAACAACAACAAGCCTACATGTAACTCATTGGAAAAGACCCTGATGCTTGGAAAGATTGAAGGTGGGAGGAGAAGGGGATGACAGAGGATGAAATGGTCAGATGGCATCACTGACTCAATGGACATGAGTTTGAGGAAACTCCAGAAGTTGGTGATGGACAGAGAAGCCAGATGTGCTGCAGTCCATGGTTTCACAAAGAGTTGGACACGACTGAGCAACTGAATTGAGCCGAACTGAATTATCCATTGTATGCCTTGATACAATTTGAATTAATATTTATGTAACCATTTGTTCAAGACATGTTTTCCCAAGTAGACTATAAGCACTAGGAAATATGAGGCCAGTGAATATGTCTAACTTGTTTGTTATTGTATCTCAGAAACTTGCAGAGTACCTGGGATAGAGTAGCTTCTCAGAAAATATCTGTGAATGAGCAAAAAACTAAATAAATACATGTATGTAGGATGTTTGGATGGATGGGTGGAATTGCAAAGCATGTTGACAGAGAGTCATGCCTTTAAAACATGACGGTGCCCCAGCTGGGTGTCCTCTTTTCTGTTCAAAGCTGAAAATTCAATAGAAATTTGCAAGATGTGTTTTTAATGTGAATTTGCCTTAATCCTGACCAATGGGACAGTAAGAGTCCCAGTTTATGAGAATTATTGCCATTCTACCACCATTTTTCTGTGATTCCATTTTTATATTTATGCACAGACACTCATCAGATCAAAATTCCTCTGAAGCTGAGAAAAGCTATTGCAATCACACACACACACACACACAAACTCCAGGCGCCTAGAAGTGTTACTAAAACCCATCTCTTTCAGGCCTTCCAAAGAAAGACACAAATATATAATTCTCTGAACGTGAGTATTTTCTGAATTTCCTGGGAGCTACAGAAGTTTTTTTTGGACCCTCCATGCTGCTACTGCTGCTAAGTCACTTCAGCCATGTCTGACTCTGTGCGACCCCATAGACAGTAGCCCACCAGGCTCCCCTGTCCCTGAGATTCTCCAGGCAAGAATACTGGAGTGGGTTGCCAGTTCCTTCTCCAATGCGTGAAAGTGAAGTCGCTCAGTCGTGTCCGACTGTTAGCGACCCCATGGACTGCAGCCTACCAGGCTTCTCCGTCCATGGGATTTTCCAGGTCTGCCCCACACACATAAAAACAAATAGTTAAAGACCATGAAGTTGCAAATCACAGAAAGTGTGAATTGTTAGTTACTCAGTCATTCCTACTCTTTGCAACCCCATGAACTATAACCTGTCAGGCTCCTCTATCCTTGGAATTTTCTAGGCAAGAATACTGGAATGGGTTGCCATTTCCTTCTCCAGAGGATCTTCCTAAGAGGGATCAAATCTGAATCTCCTTCCATCACAGGCAGTCTTTACTGTCTGAGCCACCAGAGAAACCCAAATCACAGAATATTATCATATTACTGAAAAAAATACCATACTTCATATCCTCACCCTATTCTCATAATCACATATCACACCTGTAGTGTGATATGCTACAGTCCATGGGATCATAAAGTGTCGGACACAACTGAACAACAACAGTGCTCAAGTATTAGGACCTCTTGGGGTGATTAAGTCATGATACTGGAACCCTCATGAATGGGATCTGTACCCTTGTTAAAGGCTGACTCAGCACCTCTGCCCTATGAGAATTCAAGATGTCAGCAGTCTGCAGTCTTCTGGAAGATGGCTCTCACTAGAGTCTGACCATGCTGGCATCCTGATTTTGGAATTCTAACCCTCAAAACTGTGTGCAATAAATCTCTGTTTATAAGCCCCTCAGTCTATAGTATTTTGTTATAACAGCCCAAATGGACCAAGGCATCCACTTAATAAAATTATTGTGAGGATTTAGTAAAAAGTGATAATGGAAAAAGCACATCGCTATGGAGACTGCCTGGCACGTATCAAAAACACATGTGACAGGTGCTGGTAGTGATAAGGGACTGTTAATAGCAGGAACAGTACAGTGGTAATTGTACTACAAGTTGAAGAAACAGAATCAGCTGTTCTTGTCTTTTTAATGTTTTCTCTGAATTTTTAGTTTTTAAAATATATATTTTGACATTCAGAGTTTATTTTTACATAGAAATTTCATGGATTGGCCCATTATGCATATTCTTAAAATATACTTGCTAGTGAAGACATTCTAGCAATTTGCATGAATCATATATATCTTTTGAGAAACCATATAACATTATGCTTAACTTTGGCATAACTAAGCAATAAAATCCCACACGCTAGTAAAGTAATTCTCAAAATTCTCCAAGCCAGGCTTCAGCAATACGTGAACCGTAAACTTCCAGATGTCCTAGCTGGTTTTAGAAAAGGCAGAGGAACCCGAGACCAAATTGCCAACATCCGCTGGATCATCAAAAAATCAAGAGAGTTCCAGGAAAACATCTATGTCTGTTTTACTGATCATGCCAAAACCTTTGACTGTGTGGATCACAATAAACTGTGGACAATTCTGAAAGAGATGGGAATACCAGACCACCTGACCTGCCTCTTGATAAACCTATATGCAGGTCAGGAAGCAACAGTTAGAACTGGACATGGAACAATAGACTGGTTCCAAATGGGAAAAGGAGTACGTCAAAACTGTATATTGTCATCCTGCTTATTTAATTTATATGCAAAGTACATCATGAGAAACGCAGGACTGGAAGAAGCACAAGCTGGAATCAAGATTGCTGGGAGAAATATCAATAACCTCAGATATGCAGATGACAACACCCTTATGGCAGAAAGTGAAGAGGAACTAAAAAGCCTCTTGATGAAAGTGAAAGAAGAGAGTGAAAAAGTTGGCTTAAAGCTCAACATTCAGAAAACAAAGATCATGGCATCTGGTCCCATCACTTCATGGGAAATAGATGGGGAAACAGTGGAAACAGTGTCAGACTTTTTTTGGGGGGGGTTCCAAAATCACTGCAGATGGTGAATGCAGCCATGAAATTAAAAGACGCTTTGGAAGAAGCACAAGCTGGAATCAAGATTGCTGGGAGAAATATCAATAACCTCAGATATGCAGATGACAACACCCTTATGGCAGAAAGTGAAGAGGAACTAAAAAGCCTCTTGATGAAAGTGAAAGAAGAGAGTGAAAAAGTTGGCTTAAAGCTCAACATTCAGAAAACAAAGATCATGGCATCTGGTCCCATCACTTCATGGGAAATAGATGGGGAAACAGTGGAAACAGTGTCAGACTTTTTTTGGGGGGGGTTCCAAAATCACTGCAGATGGTGAATGCAGCCATGAAATTAAAAGACGCTTACTCCTTGGAAGAAAAGTTATGAACAACCTCGATAGCATATTGAAAGCAGAGATATTACTTTGCCAACAAAGGTCCGTCTAGTCAAGGCTATGGTTTTTCCAGTGGTCATGTATGGATGCGAGAGTTGGACTGTGAAGAAAGCTGAGAGTCAAAGAATTGATGCTTTTGAACTGTGATGTTGGAGAAGACTCTTGAGAGTCCCTTGGACTGCAAGGAGATCCAACCAGTCCATTCTGAAGGAGATCAGCCCTGGGATTTCTTTGGAAGGAATGATGCTGAAGCTGAAACTCCAGTTCTTTGGCCACCTCATGCAAAGAGTTGACTCACTGGAAAAGACTCTGATGTTGGGAGGGATTGGGGGCAGGAGGAGAAGGGGACAACAGAGGGTGAGATGGCTGGATGGCATCACGGACTTGATGGACATGAGTCTGAGTGAACTCTGGGAGTTGGTGATGGACATGCTGCAATTCACGGAGTCGCAAAGAGTCGGACACGACTGAGTGATTGAACTGAACTGAATCAATAAAATCCCCAAATGCTTCTATGCACTATTTGCAACTGAAACCAAAGATGTACTGAAGATTCTGACACTGAAGAAAGAGAACCATTTTTTACAAAGACAGTATTTTGCTTGAAAATAGTCTACTTGCCTTAATAAACCTAATATTTATGAATAACTCAATTTTTACCTTAAATATGGGCAAAACATGAATTTTGATTTATCCTTTTCAAATACAGAAACAACATATATTCTTATTTTTAGAATTAATTTTCTATAGGCTATTATTGAATTTATGTACTATAAATAATCACCTTATAAAATGATAGAAATGTATTTTTAATTCATTTTAATTATAAAATCACAACATAAATGAAAGATATCTGGAGACTTCTATAATTTTCTTAATAATGGTCACATAGATTAAAAGAAATTATACACACTGAGACATACTTGCAGTCATTAGAAATAAACTTAATGATTAATAGCAACTTACATATGAAGTTAATGGCCAGTTCAGGCCCTGTCACACTTCACACAGGCTGTCAGCATTCAGATATTCTCTGCATAAAATGTACTGTCACCAACAGATAGGAAAATAATTGCCAGCATTAGAGAATTAACTGTTTAATTTAGGAGGTCCAGCTGGCTAATGGGATTCACTTTGGTTTATTGTCAGATTCAGCTTACCATATTTAATTTTTCTTCCTTTGAAAATATTTGTTTTCGTAGAGATTCTGTGCAGATAATTCCAATGAGAATGGTACAGTGAAAAGTTGAAAACTCTGCACTCTTTGTTTAACAACACAGCTACAAAGAAAATATCATCATACTTTTACATGGAGAATGTATTTATGAGGGCTTATTGGTCCCAGGATGGATAATTTGGCCATGACATAATTCACAAGACACATTTAAAGTTGTAAATGTGGTCACAGCACCTCTCCTCCCTTCACTCCCCCAGTACATGTTTATTGAGCTCCTCTTTGTTCTCAGCAGCAAGGAGTGTTTTCCCTTTACCTTGTAATCTGGGAGGAGAGAGAGATCTGGCCCTGGTAGTAAGGGAGTTCCACTGGAAAGGCGTGGAATCAGCTATTTGTTGGCAACTGGAGTTAAAAATTGAACACTGCAAGTTTGTATCTAGCTTCAAAGATGTTTCTCCCTCAAATTCAATTTATAATGTCATTTGATTTTGATTATTATTTAATGATACAAAGATGGATTCATAGATGAATACCACTAATGCAAAAGTTAATCCAGAAGGTGACATGTCAGAAAATAACAAAGGATTGCCAGGATAGAAATCAGAAAAGCTAAATAGAAATGTGAGATTAAAACTGCTGAAGATACAAATAACAGATATTTTTAAACTCCCCCCCCCAAAAAAAGGATAAAGAAAATGTGCCTTTTCACGGTTGATAGGAAGAGCTCATAGATGCTACCAACAATTCAATTACATACAAATCTGAACTTATCAAGCATGATTTTTCCTTTTAAACTCAGCTTCTACCAAAATAAATGAAATATGAACTTCGAAGGTCAGGCTATCAACCCTCCATTATCTGTTTAGAGAATCTCTTTTTCCCTCTATACTCCCCTTAAAGGGTGGTATTCTCTCATAAAATTCAGCCTCTGCATCTCACTGGCTATTTGTCCTAGAGCAAATTAACTTTTCCAAGCCTCAGTTTCACAAAATAGGAAGTGGGTGGTGGGGACTTGAGAGGTAATGAATATAAAGTACCTATGCCATTGCTTGTCATATGGCTAAAGTCTAATAAGATATAAATTGTAGTTTTATTATTTTATTAAAGAATATCTGTTTATCAGTTGACTACAATAGAATAGAAATTCCTATAAGTTAAGGGCCACCTGTTATTCATCTTTATTTCCTTCAGTTCAGTTCAGTTGCTCAGTCGTGTCCGACTCTTTGCGTCAGTAGTAGATATAATGGTCATCTGAGTTAAATTCACCCATTCCAGTCCATTTTAGTTCGCTGATTCCTAGAATGTCGACGTTCACCCTTGTCATCTCTTGTTTGACCACTTCCAATTTGCCTTGATTCATGGACCTGACATTCCAGGTTCCTATGCAGTATTGCTCTTTACAGCATCGGATCTTGCTTCTATCATCAGTCACATGCACAACTGGGTATTGTTTTCGCTTTGGCTCCATCCCTTCATTCTTTCTGGACTTATTGCTCCACTGATCTCCAGTAGCATATTGGGCACCTAATGACCTGGGGAGTTCCTCTTTTGATATCCTATCATTTTGCCTGTTCATACTGTTCATGGGGTTCTCAAGGCAAGAATACTGAAGTGGCTTGCCATTCCCTTTATGCCTAGACTATCCTAAATTCTTGGTTTACCCCAAACTGTCATGCTTTCTGACTCCTGTTCCAGTGTCTGATGCAAAGAGCAACCTCTTTTACTTTCAAAAGCCTTCTGTTTTGGAGCTTGAACTATTAGGTCCCCCAGTCTAGTAATTCCATATTTACATAGCTATGACCTTTCCTTATGATACACTTCAAATCTTTCAATTCAATTTGTCTTAAAGGTTGAATATCCTTATTTCCTCCCTCCCATTAACATCCATTTGATCATACTGAATACTAACCTGTTCAGTCATTCAAATGTACATGTCTTCAGTGCTCAGCACTCTGTTAGATCACAAAGATACAATGATAACTCCATCTGACTCCTCTCTCATAAAATATGTGAATGTCTAGTGGATAAGGTTAAGATAGGTTAAGACATAGGAAAGTCTCAGAAATCTATACCGATAGCTACAGGAAGCAATTTACCAGTCTCAGTCAAGTTTTCAATCCAGCAAAGGGAAGAAACTCTGGCCCTCTTAGGCCTTAGCTAGAAAGCTAAACCTTTCAGATTGTAATGGGATCAAAGGAGCTCACATCCTGCTTATTCCACAACAGAATCTCATTACATCCATTCAGACTGAATATTGAATCCTAAACTCCAAGACCATACTATAGCTTTTTTGGTTTTGGGGGAAAAAAGCATTTCACACTTTTCAATACAGATAAGGAAGGAATTGAAAGTTAGTTTAATGATTTCCTTTGGGTTCTTTTAATTCTTTTCTGAACAATCACCAAAATGGCGGCGGGGGGGAGGACATAAGTGATCCCCCTGTGCTGCCAAAGGACCTGGTCCTGTGAACATTCTTAGTTTTTATACAATTTATGAACCAATTACGGCCATTGGAGAGTCACAGTATGTTGACACAGGAAATAGCAGAGGGTACCAGGATGTAGCAATCAGGGTGTTTGGGAATGTGGAACTGCCTGAAAAAGACCACTGTGTGATCAAGAATTGAACGTTGTTTTACTTTTCTTTTGGTCTAACAGGGGAAGATATGTTAATTATGGATTTCTGGCTCTAATTGATTCAGACTTGTAGGCTCTGTTCGGATATATATTCTCATTTAAATCTAAATAAATCTTTGTTTTCCTGTTTTTTTAATTTTGTTTAAATTTTTATTGAATCTACAATGGATTCATCCAACTTTAAAAAAAATGTGTTTGCATATGTATTGTGTTTCAGAAATAGATGCTTCCTCTGAATTGCAAATGAATAGTGATGCTACTACTATGGAAACAAGATTTGGTCTCTGAAAAAAATTAACTAAAAGTCAGAATATTATAATGTATCATGAAACACAGTAAATGATCAATAAATATTGTAAGTAAGTGCTGGGATTTTTTTAATGTTAATTGAAAAGGTAGACTAAATAAATGGCTGAGTATTTCCAAATCTGAGAGTCTTTTAAATAAGTTAGTGGTGCATTTAACATCACCATTTTAGGACACACACGCACACAAAGACATTGATACAGAGGAAGAAACTATTAAAATTTAATGGACTGGACTTCCCTGATAGTACAGTGGGAAAGAATCTGGCTGCCAATGCAGAGGACGTGGGTTTGATCCCTGGTCTGGGAAGATTCCACTGGCTAGAGAGCCTGTCTGCCCCAGCTACTGAGCCCAAGCTGGGGAGCCCATGAGCTGCAATTACTGAGCCTATTCCTAGAGCCTGTGCTCCACAACAAAAGAAATCACTGCAATGAGAAGCCTGTGCACTGCAAGTAGAGAGTAGCCTCTACTCACCGCAACTAGAAAAAGCCCACTTCCAATAACAAAGACTCAGTGCAAGAAAAAAAATAATAACATAACTGTTTAATGGACCAAACAGTGCAGTCCAGTAACAAATCTAAAGAGTTAATCTATATCAAGTAGATCTTACAGTCCAAATAGGATGAAAAGAATCTAATATTTTCAAACTTGAGTAATCCTTATAATATGTGCACTTTAATGCAGATGTCAATGCTATTTTGCTTAAAGGATGATTAATTATATCTTCCACTTTTAAGACTGTCATAATTTAGCCACTTCACAGTTTATATCCATAATACTACCAATATTATTTTCATAGCTTACATTTTTTCAGCTATACTATTATGCATACTAGTAACAAATCCAGTGATTTAGATGAGACTTTTTTTATTACCTCCATTTACAGATGAGAAAACTGAGGTTTAGAGATATTGTGCAGCTCTATACAGAGCTCTAATTTATCAGGTATAAGATAATCTTTACCATTTGGTCTTATTCCACTTGCAGACCTTAGGACATTAATCTACTTTCTCAGAATTACAAATATGTATCCTGTCATTATTTTTAGGGTTATTTTTCGAAAGAGTGGAAAGAGAGCAATAGATTGAAGACGACAATCATAATAATAATGATTAATCATGACTGACGTTTTGAGTGCTGTTGTCTTAAAATTTAACTGCATCAACAAGATTTCTTGCAGTTTAATTTCTGCTGTTGAAGGGAAATACCCTAATTTGTATTTCCTTCAGGAAAAAGCTTTCAGAGGACTGCCTACAAATCCCAGCCTCTAGCCACAGCAGTGGCCTATCTGGGGCTTTCATGCAAATATCTCATTTTACTCAATCAAAATTACAAATTGATTACAAATCACTAAACAGGAATCATCTTAGTCATCACAGAAGTTTAGCTGCCTCTGGGCTGAAACATGGCAGCTGTTTAAATGCAAACACTATACTCTTCAACAACCCAGGACAAAGTGAAAATGGTCAGCAAACACTGGCTTCGATTGTAGCTATGAGAAGGAAATGGCAACCCACCCCAGTATTGTTGCCTGGAAAATCCCATGGACAGAGGAGCCTGGCAGGCTACAGTCCATGGGGTCGCAAAGAGTTGGACATGACTAAGCGACTTCACTTCACTTCACTTCAAATGTCAAAATAATGTAAATATATTACAGACAGCTGAAAATAAGAAAAATAGTAAAATAACAAGTTAGTAAATGATATAAAAAGGAAAATTAAAATTGAAATGCAATGGACTCAGAGGTGGTAGTTTAGTCTCTAAGTCATGTCCAACTCTTTGAGACACCATGAACTGTAGCCCACAAGGCTAATTTGTCCATAGGATTTCCCAGACAAGAATTCTGGAGTGGGTTGCCATTTCCTTTCCCAGGGGATCTTCCTGACCCAGGGATCAAACCTTGGTCTTCTGCACTGCACACAGATTGTTTACTGACTGGGCCACCAGGGAAGCCCAATGGACTCAGAAGAATTGAAATGTAACAGAATCCAGTCCAAAGACTACATGACTCTACTGATTACATGCATCTGTGTCAAGTCACTTATACACTGTGAAGCTAAACTTTCTCATCCAGAAAAGCATTGAGGCTACATTATCTCTAACATCCTTTTCATGACTAAAGTTCTCTTACTTCTATAATATTTTTAACATAAACTTTTATTTTAAAGAATGAGGGTAAAACTGGACAGAGGTCAATATATATTCATGGTACCTTCTCCAAACCTGAAAAAACTCCTACCGTCTATTACTTGAATGATTGATCTATATATTAGAAATTTGTCCCATCTTGAAAGATGATGAAATCATTCCCAGGTTTGTTTTTTTGTTTTTTGGTTTGTTTGTTTTGACATTACTAAACAGATATGCTGTTGAGGAGCAAAAAATGTGGTTATGACCTGTTGCTAATCAAAATTTCAAGATAGTCAGTCTGAATCTTGACCACAAACAAAATTTCTGCTTTCACCAAACAAAAATTAAACTATCTTTTAAAATCCAGTACACAAGCAGAACCCTACAGGGACTTTCAAGAAAATATAACATTATTTAGGCTCGGGAAATTTTAAACTTATTAACCATGCCTCCAGCTTCTACTTTCTTCCCTGATAGTTAATAGATTGCACTTGTTGAAAAAATTAACTACTCGGTTTCTTTCTATGTTGTAGCAAAGCAAAAGTTGCACCAGACAATATTAAATAGTCAAAAAGGCTTTATTCATGCAAGAGAGGAGAGAAGTGAATTCAGAATTTAGTCTGAATTCAACTCCTCTGAAACAAAGACAGGAGAGTTTATGGAGGTAAGTGTCAAAGTTCTTAGACACATCCGTGCTTGTTAATTGGCTTTACCCAAAGCAAAAATCAACTGTCTCCTATCTTCATGATGGGAGGTACTTTTACTACTTAGAAGGAGGCATCCACCCAACTTAGGCTCCAACTTGCCCACAGAGGAGAGGAGTTAGAGGCTTTATCTGGTTTGATAATTACATTTTGAATGAATGACTCCCAGGTCTTGGAGAAAGACATTCCTGGGATGTAAAAATGAGGCTTTAAAAAATTTTTATCTCAAAGTTATAGAGACCAATTTTACAATTACAAATAAAATACAATAGTAAAAGGGAGATCAGGGTCTATAGAGTCAGGAAGAAGTCTGTCTAGTCAAATGAGAGGATAAGAAGACTTCATATAAAACTTCAATGTGGTATAAGCATCTTCTTGGGATATTCACTTCAATTTGGTATAGTAATAATACAGAAAATTGATAGCCAGATGGTGGGTTAATCATCCTCACTTATCATCATTTCAAAAGTTACATCAAGCAAGTGGGATATACTAGATCTTATCAGAATAAAGGTAATCTTTTATTTTTTCCCCCCACTGACCATTCACATCTGCTTCTGTGCTGTAAATTTATATGTCATAATTCTCTTACCAAGTTCTTAATGAAAAGTTGAACTGATTCCATGTCAAACTGTCATCAAAATCCATTTTCTTTATCCCTTGATTTTTCGCCATCTCCTTCTAAGAACCGCAGAGATGACAAGCATTTCACATTAGAATATGTAGGGAATTTTCACCTGTTGTTTTGGGTTCCAAGTCAAAATAGATACTCAGAGAGGCCAATCTGAACATCTATTTTACTACCCATCTTTGCTGCCATCTGCTCTCTTTTCTCTCTACTATTCCCTTTGACCATTTAAGTGATATTTAAGCACTGCATTTATATCCTGAGACTGCCGTAATAAACTACTATAAATTTGATGGCTTAAAATAACATAAATGTATTCTCTTACATTTCCAGAGGCTAGAATTCCAAAATCAATGTGTCAGTAATACCACAATCTCTTCAGAGTCTCTAAGGGAAATTCTGTTTCTGCTTTTTCTAACTTTTAATTAGTTTCTAGCATTCCTTGGCTAGAGGCCCATTACTACAATATCTGCCTGCATCTTAGTATCACTTTCTTCCAAGTCATCAAGGGTAATCTCTTCTAAGCACTGTCCTTAACTCACATTTGCAAAGATCCTTTATCCAAATAAAATAGCATTTACAAATTAGAAGGATTAGGGCCTCATATCTTGGATAGGCCATTATGTATTTTAACTTTACCTTATATATTGTTAAAAAATATTATCTAGGCACAGGCTAGCAATGAGATCAGTCCTGATAAAAAGATTTTTTAATTAAAATCTTTTAAATAGTAGTTGATTTATAATGGTGTGCTAATTTCTACTGTATAGCAAAGTGATTCACTTATACATGTCTACATTTTTTTCTATATTTTTTCCATTATGATTTATCACAGGATAATGAATATAGTACCCTCTGCTATACAGTATGACCTTGCTGTTAATCTGTTCTATATATAATAGTTTGGATATGCTAAAACCCAAACACTATAAAGTGTATTGTATTTCTTAACATGCAATGTATTTTATAACAATTACAGACATAGAAAGTAGCCCCTTGTAGAAGTATATGAAGGAAAAAAAAAAGAGAATTTTGCCACTTTTCCCCCCAAAATTCTCATCATCATTTTGTTTGCCATTTTCTTTCCTAAGACACTAGTGATAGAGATATTTAACAGTAAGTAAAAAAAAAAAAAGTAGATTTAGTAAACTAAAACTATCTTACACTAAGATAATATTAATGAGCACAATAAAAAATAATATTTGTAATTCTATTAAGGGGAACATTATAGAGAAAATAATTTAACAATTTGCATGCTATTATGTATTAACTGTCTTCAAGTTATATTTTAGCCCTTATCAACCACAATTTTTGTATTTATTTTCAAATTGCCCATAATGTTATTATTATATTCTCTTTAAATACAATGTGGAGATCAAGACCCAAGAGTTTAGATTCAGCCATAACTGAATTTGACCTCCATCTCCTAGTCACAATTTCTGTGTTGTAAAGGAAATATGATTTTTTTTTCTAAGAATGCTTCTTATATTTAGTAAAGTTCCTGAATACTTGAGATAATGCATACTAAGTGCTTGGAATGTGAGCTTTCAGTGATGGAGCCTGGTTTGAATCCGGAGGTGGATTGCCTGGATTCAAATCCCATTTCCACTTTTTAGTCTTGTGATACGGAACACGTTAGTTGATACCTTTCTTCCATTAGTGTCCTCACCTGAATTCTGAGATCATGATTATCTTCCACTCTCATGGTAAGGATCAAATTATTTAATTCATGTAAAACATAGAGCCTGGAACTTATAAACCCTCAAGAGCATTACCTATTATCATCCTCATCATCAATACCATCATCATGCAATGGATTGATATTAAAATGATTACTCAGCAATTCTGAAAGATAATGATGTTGAGAGACCCTAGATGTAAATTTTTATGTCCGATGTCAGGGCAGTGGCCGAGAGGAGCAACCCCATGTCCAAGGAGCTGCAGCTGTGCGGGCGCAGGAGGGCTGAGACAATATACTCCACATTCAAGGTCAGGAGGGTTGCCTTGTCCACGGTAAGAGGCAGCGACTGTGCTTTGCTAGAGCAGCTGTGAAGAGATACCTCACATCCAAGGTAAGAGAAATCCAAGGGAGATGGTAGGTGTTACGAGAGGGCATAAGAGGGGAGACATACTGAAACCATAATCACAGAAAACTAGCCAATCTGATCACATGGACCACAGCCTCGTCTACCTCAATGACTAAATCATGCCATGCGGGGCCACCCAAGAAGGATGAGACATGGTGGAGAGGTCAGAGAGAATGTAGTTCACTGGAGAATGGAATGGCAAACCTCTTCAGTATTCTTGCCTTGAGAACCCCAGGAACAGTATGAAAGAGCAAAATGATAGGATACTGAAAGAGGAACTCCTCAGATGGATAGGTGTCTAATATGCTACAGGAGATCAATGGAGAAATAACTCCAGAAAGAATGAAGGGATGGAGCCAAAGCAAAAACAATGCCCAGTTGTGGATGTGACTGGTGATAGAAGCAAGATCCGATGCTGTAAAGAGCAATATGTCATAGGAACCTAGAATTCAGGTCCATGAATCAAGACAAATTGGAAGTGGTCAAACAGGAGATGGTAAGAGTGAATGTCTACATTCTAGGAATCAGAGAACTAAAATGGACTGGAATGGGTGAATTTAACTCAGATGACCATTATATCCACCACTGAGGGCAGGAATCCCTTAGAAGAAATGGAGTAGCCATCATGGTCAACAAAAGAGTCTGAAATGCAGTACTTGGATGCAATCTCAAAAACAACAGAATGATCTCTGTTTGTTTCCAAGGCAAACCACTCAGTATCATGGTGAATCAAGCCTATGCCCCAACCAGTAATGCTGAAGAAACTGAAGTTGAATGGTTTTATGAAGACCTACAAGACCTTTTAGAAGAAACACCAAAAAAGATGTCCTTTTCATTAGAGGAGACTGGAATGCAGAAGTAGGAAGTCAAGAAACACCTGGGGTAATAGGCAAATTTGAGCTTGGAGTATGGAATGAAGCAGGGTAAAGACCAATAGAGTTTTGCCAAGAGAACACACTTGTCATAGCAAACACCCTTTTCCAACACAAGAGAAGAATCTACACATGGACATCACCAGATGGTCAACACCGAAATCAGACTGATTATTTTTTTTGCATCCAAAGATGGAGATGCTCTATGCAGTCAGCAAAAACAAGACTGGGAGCTGACTGTGGCTCAGATCATGAACTCTTTATTGCCAAATTCAGACTCAAATTGAAGAAAGTAAGGAAAACCACTAGACCACTCAGGTATGACCTAAATCAAATCCCTTATGATTATACAGTGGAAGTGAGAAATAGGTTTAAGGGACTAGATCTGATAGATAGAGTGCCTGATGAACTATGGACAGAGGTTCATGACATTGTACAGGAGACAGAGATCAAGACCATCCCCATGAAAAAGAAATGCAAAAAAAGCAAAATAGCTGTCTGAAAAGGCCTTACAAATAGCTGTGTAAAGAAGGAAAGTGAAAAGCAAAGGAGAGAAGAAAAGATATAAGCATCTGAATACAGAGTTCCAAAGAATAACAAGAAGAGATAAGAAAACCTTCCTCAGTGAGCAATGGATAGAAATAGAGGAAATCAACAGAATGTGAAAGACTAGAGATCCCTTCAAAAAAATTAGAGATAACAAAGGAACATTTCATGCAAAGATGGGCTCCATAAAGGACAGAATTGGTATGGACCTAACAGAAGCAGAATATATTAAGAAGAGATGGCAAGAATACACAGAAGAACTGTCCAAAAAAGATCTTCATGACTCAGATAATCTCGATGGTGTGATCACTCACCTAGAGCCAAACATCCTGGAATGTAAAGTCAAGTGGGCCTTAGAAAGCATCACTACAAACAAAGCTAGTGGAGGTGATGGAATTCCAGTGGAGCTATTTCAAATCCTGAAAGATGATGCTGTGAACATGCTGCACTCAATATGCCAGCAAATTTGGAAAACTCAGCAGTGGCCACAGGACTGGAAAAGGTCAGTTTTCATTCCAATCCCAAAGAAAGGCAATGCCAAAGAATACTCAAACTACTGCACAATTGCACTCATCTCACACGCTACTAAAGTAATGCTCAAAATTCTCCAAGCCAGACTTCAGCAATACGTGAACCGTGAACTTCCAGATGTTCAAGCTGGTTTTAGAAAAGGAAGAGGAGCCAGAGATCAAATTGCCAACATCCACTGGTTCATGGAAAAAGCAAGAGAGTTCCAAACAAACATCTATTTCTGCTTTTGACTATGACTGTGTGCATCACAATAAACTGTGGAAAATTCTGAAAGAGATGGGAATACCAGACCATCTAATCTGACTCTTGAGAAACCTATATACAGGTCAAGAAGCAACAGTTAGAATTAGACATGGAACAACAGACTGGTTCCAAATACAAAACGGAGTGCATCAAGGCTGTATATTGTCACCCTGCTTATTTAACTTCTATGCAGAGTACATCATGAGAAACTCTGGGCTGGAAGAAGCATAAGCTGCAATCAAGATTGCCTGGAGAAATATTAATAATCTCACATATGCAGATGACACCATCCTTATGGCAGAAAGTGAAGAGGAACTAAAAAGCCTCTTGATGAAAGTGAAAGAAGAGAGTGAAAAAGTTGGCTTAAAGCTCAACATTCAGAAAATGAAGATCATGGCATCCGGTCCCATCACTTCATGGTTAATAGATGAGGAAACAGTGGGAACAGTGTCAGATTTTGTTTTGGGGGGCTCCAAAATGCCTGCAGATGGTGATTGCAGCCATGAAATTAAAAGATGCTTACTCTTTGGAAAAAAAATTGATTACTGACCTAGATAGCATATTAAAAAACAGAGATATTACTTGGCTAGCAAAGGTACATCTAGTCAAAGCTAAGGCTTTTTCTGTGGTCATGGATGGATGTGAGAGTTGGACTGTGAAGAAAGTTGAGCACCAAAGAATTGATGCTTTTGAACTGTGGCGTTGGAGAAGACTCTTGAGAGTTCCTTGGACTGCAAGGAGATCCAACCAGTTCATCCTAAAGGAGACCAGTCCTGGGTGTGCATTGGAAGAACTGATGCTGAGGCTGAAACTCCAATACTTTGGCCACCTCATGTGAAGAGTTGACTCATTGGGAAAGACCCTGATGCTGGGAGGGATTGGGGGCAGGAGGAGAAGGGGATGATAGAGGATGGGATGGCTGGATGGCAGCATCGACTCGATGCACATGAGTCTGGGTGAACTCCAGGAGTTGGTGATGGACAGGGCAGCCTGGCATGCTGCGATTCATGGTTTGCAAAGAGTCGGACACTACTGAGCGACTGAACTGAACTGAACTGAGATATAAATTTAATACAGAAAGAAGTTTAATTATATAGGTGTTAAAGTTGAGTAAATTATTTATAATTTGCTTGTATATAATCTTATCTCATAATAAGTAAAGAAAAGGAATGCTGAGCAGAAACTAAATGCAGCAATCAGAACAATTTTAATAACAAAAATTTAGAGTTAACATAATCAGCTACCTGAATGCCTGAGTAAATGAAGATCATGTTGAAGCTACTGGAAAAAAATCTCTTCAAAGGAAGACAATCTTTGCATGCTGGACAAATAATGATATAAATACACATTCTTGTTTATAATATGGTAACAGTTCATGAACATCAACACAAAAATTCAAAAATATATGCCAAGATACCTTGGGGAAGATGAGGATTTGTAGGAAGACTGCACATCAAAATAGTCAGCTGATATGGTATTAAATTCCACCATGATTTGATCTAGGAATTTCGCAGTTATCTTCAATTTATCTCTAATATGTTAAAGAGATAACTGTAAGATCCAAGAATGGTTGTTTATGAATGTTACATGTTATTAATTTTTATAATTTTAGAATAAAAAGTTCATTAATGTTTATTCAAAGCCCTCTTCCACTGTTACACTGTTACAAAAATAATTGTTTGTATTAAATAGCTATAATTTGTAATTATAAAAATCTGTCATTTACACTAAAATAATGTCTTTAATGTTAGAATCTAGTACATTAAAAGGAAGGTGGTCATTCGATCCTGGTTTTCACAAATGTATGAATCATAAGTGAAAATATCAGTGGTTCCTGATTTATTGAGAAATAAAAAGTCAGGAAAAAGAATGTTATGAAGATGAAAGTGGAGTGATCTGAATTAGGGCCAATATGATACCATTGATGGAAGAAGGATTTTAGGAGGGAGAATAAGGGAGGAAAACAGTTTAATTCTGAACACATTGACTTTAATGTAATAGTACTTGATTAAAAGTTTTCATAGATAATCAGGAAAAATTGAATTGGAATTCAAATGGACATTTAGGTAAGTTTTAAACTTGGAGAGAGAATCAGATTGTTAGAAATAAATGTATTCATCTGGAGGTGATGGTGATGCATATTGAGCTTCAAGGAGAAGTCACAGAAGGAAATCAAAGGGAAGTCATAGCTTTTGAAGGACCACAAAAATGCCATATAGTCTATGGCTTGGAAGAGCATCTGTTAGTATTGAAATGTATTTCCCAAGGATAAAAGAAAGTGTATCTTCCTGTATCTTATACCCACTGCTTTCTATCAAACAAACTCTGCAGAACATTGTAGTGTTCCCTCCTTTAATACATCTAACATATTAAAATGTGATATTATTACCCATTGATTGATAATCATCTGCTTCTTTCCATATTGGGTTACCATGGGTACATTCAGCACAGTCATACAAGAGAGAATTTTGAGAGAGAGTAAGAATCAGCTTTTCAAGCCAATTAAAAGCATTTTATTTTTAGTATATATTTTAGTCACTCAAAAGGGCAGTGACACTTTTTTCCCTATTTGTGGCATTACATTCTTTGAATTTAGCCTAGAATCTGCTATATAATAGCTTAAAATATTTATTAAATAATTGCATATATGAACAATGCTATCATATGACTCCATTTTCTTTTCTTCCCTGGGTTGCTTATGTATGTGGCCATGCTATTCCTGCTACTTTACCGAAGCTGCACACCCATACGAGTACTGCTAGTTTATGAAAGTTCTGCAAATGGTGGAAGCTCTGGGTTTTTCAACTATAATGTTTTTCTCATCTTCTCTGTGCTCTGGAAAGAGAACTGCTCTAGAGAGATATCACGGACCTGTCAATCATTCAGGCTTAAGATGCGCCAAAGAGGATACCTTTCTATGTCTATGGCAATCCATTAAAGGAGAGCCAGTCAGGTCTCCCAGTGATAATTATATCAATTTTGGGATAGAGAAATCCATTTTCCAAAGGAATTGCTAAGCTATGAGGATGTGAGTTACTGTTTGAATGGTCCAATATTGATGCCACATGAGGAAAAACTGTAGACAATGAGGTCTGGTAGAAATTAGTTGAAGCTGAGTAGAGAACTGAGTAGAGAGAAGGATGCAATGTGATCTTGTTGACCTAGAACTTGGCCACCAAATTGAGCCCTGAGGCTCGCTTTTAAAAGGATCAATGAATTTCTCTTTTTCTAAGCTATATTCAGTAATAAGAAATATTGTTTATTTATCACTTGTAAAAAGAAAATTGTTCATTAAAACCAGCACCCAAAATGGCATATGGATTCTTAAGTGTGGTCTCATTTCTACAAAGTTCTAATTAGATGAAAAAAAAAAAAATAAATGTTTGTTTGCCATTATAATTTTCCCAACATACGGTAGTTATTTATGTATAAAAATGTTATATTATTACCTACTAATTGATAATCATCTGCTTCTTTCCATATTTGGCCACCATATGTACACTCACCACAGTCACCACTATATTCATACATGGGAAAATTTTGAGAGATAGTAAGAATCAGCTTTTCAAGCCAATTAAATATATTTTATTTTTAGCATATATTTTTAACAAGTAACTTGGCCACCTCATGCAAAGAGTTGACTCATTGGAAAAAACTCTGATGCTGGGAGGGATTGGGGGCAGGAGGAGAAGGGGACGACCGAGGATGAGATGGCTGGATGGCATCACAGACTCGATGGACGTGAGTCTGAGTGAACTCCGGGAGATGGTGATGGACAGGGAGGCCTGGTGTGCTGCGATTCATGGGGTCGCAAAGAGTCAGACACGACTGAGCTACTGAACTGAACTGAACTGATTCTTCACTTGAAGAAAAAATTCAAACCTGCTGCATCTTAGTATATTTCATCAGATGTTGAAAGAGATTGCTAAAAATAAACTTTTTTTCCTGAAAAAAAAAAAGTTTTATAATAAGATTCCTGTTATGTCAATGCATTTTTAAAAATAACAATAGAGTTTAGATACCATTTTAATTCATTTTATAGAATGAAGTGGAACTAGAATAGTGAATTAAGTAAATCCAAGTAAAAGTCATTTGGAGCAAACAGGTGAGGTGGAGTTATTTGGTAGAGTGGTATTTTTTGAATGGGCAAGTATAGGATGAGGGGGGAAGATTACTCATAGGAAATATGCTGGAGTTTCTTCTCTGTAGAGTGGTTGCAGAAAATGTAAAAAGCCTTCCACAATTTCTCTGGAATTTCTTGAGTACAAAATAAATGAAGATGTCAGAAAGAAATGGAATTTAAAAAAATCAGTTTTTCCAAAGTTCGATTACATTTCCATTTTCTTATGCTTCAAATGACTTCTTGAGCTTTTCATTTTATTCTAATTGTCACCTTAAAAAACAACTCTAATGAAATTGCTGAAAGCATTAGAAAAATCTAGAGAGAGAAGCAAGGTGCTAAAATCATTATTTTGAGACTGTGAACTGTAAATATCAGACAGGGCACCCATCTCTGCAGATGCAAATTGAAAGCTGAAAGAGGTTAGCTTTATTGTCTCTCTGATTTAAAATTGATTGAAATGCATATACAAATGGAAAAGCTGTTAAAAATTGTGGTATGTTGATAGCTCATCTTTTCCTTCTGACCAGAAGTTTTAATGGAATTCCTTTCAGGTACAGAAGGAAGAGGTAGGTTTTGAACCCATCATGTAGAAGTATGAACTGAGATCTGGACACGGGAGTCAACTATTTCATTGAGTCTTTGTTAATGTATGTACCATGAGCACAGTAGGTTTGCCCAAGTTGATGAAACTAATGCATAGACCACATTGCCTATGAAGTGTTTTCTTTTTCTTGCTGTTGTTCACACAAAATACAGTGCCTTGAAGTCTGAAAGACATTCAAAAGTCATGTGAAAATAGAATGACATAAAAAAATGATATATTGAGGGTAATATCTCTGAATTGCTCTTTGCTTTTTCTTTTCTCTACACTAACATCCTCACCAAGGCATTGCCATCTCTCCTGTTTACTCCCTTTTTCTGAATCCACACTGCTATCTGACATTTATCCCTTTCTTGGGGAGTGGGAGAGGGATGGAGTGGAAATTTGGGGTTGGCAGATGCAGACTATTATATATAGAATGGATAAACAACAAGGTACTACTGTGTAGCACAGGGAACTATATTTAATATCCTATGTTAAAACATAATAGTTCAGTTCAGTTCAGTCACTCAGTCGTGTCCGACTCCTTGCAACCCCATGAATCACAGCACGCCAGGCCTCCCTGTCCATCACCAACTCCTGGAGTTCACTCAGACTCGCATCCATCGAGTCCGTGATGCCATCCAGCCATCTCATCCTTTGTCGTCCCCTTCTTCTACTGCCCGCAATCCCTCCCAGCATCAAAGTCTTTTTCAATGAGTCAACTCTTCGCACGAGGTGGCCAAAGTACTGGAGTTTCAGCTTTAGCATCATTCCTTCCAAAGAAATCCCAGAGTTGATCTCCTTCAGAAAGGATTGGTTGGATGTCCTTGCAGTCCAAGGGACTCTCAAGAGTCTTCTCCAACACCACAGTTCAAAAGCATCAATTCTTCGGCACTCAGCCTTCTTCACAGTCCAAATCTCACATCCATACATGACCACAGGAAAAACCATAGCCTTGACTAGATGGATCTTAGTCGGCAAAGTAATGTCTCTACTTTTGAATATGCTGTCTAGGTCGGTCATAACTTTTCTTCCAAGGAGTAAGCGTCTTCTAATTTCATGGCTAAAAATGTATATATTTGTATAACTGAATCACTTTATGGTGCAACAGAAATTAACATTGTAAGTGAAGTGAAAGTGAAGTCGCTCAGTCGTGTCCGACTCTTTGTGACCCCATGGCCTATAGCCTACCAGGCTTCTCCGTCCATGGGATTCTCCAGGCAAGAATACTGGAGTGGGTTACCATCATCTATATTTTAATTAAAGTTGAAAAAAAAGGTCTATCATTCTCTAAGCTAGACTAGCATTTTGAAGGAATTAATTTGTACTCATCAATTCTGTACCACAAAATTCTAAGAGCTCTCAACTGCCAATATCCTAACTGAAACTTAAAATTTGAACTCCAGGCAGATTAGTTAGAGTTCTCAGGAATATCATTCAACTTCATTCTTCCATTATTAGCATTAAGGAGTCCCTTAAATTTTCCATTAGAGGCAAACTGATCTCCTCACCTCTAGATACCTCTGACCCAACACAATATGCTCAGTTCTACTTTTAAAACCTTTAGTGAATTCTTTCTCTTGTGTGAGGAGTCTATCCGGATTCTTTCTGTCTTTAAAAATTGTATCCATTATTCAGATTTTCATTCACATCTTAACATTTTCTTATTTAATATGTATCAGGAAATAGTTGTTTTGGCTGGAATAAGTTCTCAGCATGAAAAATCAGCCCATTTTGTAAGAATAATAACAGTTTTTCTGAGGCAACAGCATGTAGAAAAAAAATAGTACTTTAAAATTTGGACTGTTTCTTGTTTTATGCACACATATTTATCCACACACACATACAAAACATAGGATCATTTTTGGTGCAATAAGATAATTACTCTTAAGACTAGAAACAGTTGCATAATTGAAAATGGAAAAATAATTTAAAAGGACACTTAGTTATGAGATTTGATCAAAGTAAAATATCAAATAGTACCAACCAATTTCTTGGTGTCAGCCACATTGATAAAAGTAAATGAAATAAAACAATATATTAAAACTTACACATAGCTTACTTGAACTCTAGAATATCCAACACAGATTATTTTTTCATTCAGATCTATCTTTTATGATGATAGAATTTACTCAGATCTTTATTGCTTTTCCGAAGTTATTATAAAAAGTGATAAAATTCAAAATCATTTAAAACACAAATGCACGTGTTTTGAAAGAAGACCCTCAGCTTCTTTCAGTGTTATCTCAATATTTTAGGCAAACAATATCTGTGAAAATGTATATATGATATTGTTAAAAGCAAGCTGCCATCTGACACTTAGGAAGAAGCTCACGGTCTCAGAGAATACTTTATCAAGGCAGTGCTACTGACTGTCAGTTCAGTTCAGTTCAGTTCAGTCGCTCAGTCGTGTTCGACTCTTTGCGACCCCATGAATCATAGCACGCCAGGCCTCCCTGTTCATTACCATCTCTCAGAGTTCACTCAGACTCACGTCCATCGAGTCCGTGATGCCATCCAGCCATCTCATCATCAGTCATCCCCTTCTCCTCCTGCCCCCAATCCCTCCCAGCATCAGAGTCTTTTCCAATGAGTCAACTCTTCGCATGAGGTGGCCAAAGTACTGGAGTTTCAGCTTTAGCATCATTCCTTCCAAAGAAATCCCAGGGTTGATCTCCTTCAGAATGGACTGGTTGGATCTCCTTGCAGTCCAAGGGACTCTCAAGAGGCTTCTCCAATACCACAGTTCAAAAGCATCAATTCTTCGGTGCTCAGCCTTCTTCACAGTCCAACTCTCACATCCATACATGACCACAGGAAACATTAAAAGCACAAAGATCTGTGAAAATACAAACAGCATTATTTTCGAATAAGAATATAGAAAAGAACTCAAAAATATGAATCAAAAACACTAGATGTGCTTGTGCTTAGTCTCTCAGGGATGCCTGACTCTTTGAGCCTGTTTAGATTGTAGGCTGCCAGGCTCCTCTGTCCATGGGATTTTTCAGGCAAGAATTCTGGAGTGGATTGCCATTTTCCTCCTCCAAGGAATCCACCCAGGGATCAAACTGGGGTCTCCTGCATTACAGGCAGATTATTTACCATCTGATCCACCAGGGAAGCCTCTTAGGCTGATAATGTTTGAAATCTTCACACAGCAGGTGGAAGAGGGTTCTGATGTTGTTCTCTTCATTTTGAGGTGTTTATGCAAAAAAAGAAAAACCTAACAAAAATGATTATTGAAAAAGAAACAACTTTCTTAACTGACTGCCATTTAAAAATTATTCTATCAAAAATATGGTGATATCTGTGCTGAGAATTTGAAAACAGCATAAAAGAAAAAACTATGAAACTTTGCTATGTATAAGTTATTATATGTGTCCTAGAAAATAGCACTGGTTGAGAAAATTGCTGGAAAACATTGTCACAAAATATCACTGCTAATTGTGTTTTATTTAAATTTTAAGGCAGAAGGTTTTAATTGAAGATTAATTACTTTACAATATTGTATTGGTTTTGCCATGCATCAACATGAATCCATCACAGGTATACACGCGTTCCCCATCCTGAACCTCCCTCCTTCCTCCCTCCCCGTACCATCCCTCTGGGTCATCTCAGTGCACCAACCTCAAGCATCCAGTATCATGCATGGAACATGGACTGGCGATCATTACATTTTGTTTAGAGTTACTTTTAACCCTAGTCAAAGTGAATCTTTTTCTTTTAATGCTGGACTCTTGTTTGTTTCTAAGAAATTTACAATATGAAAATTTCAAATGACATTTTAAATGTTAGCAGTTCAATTCTGTACACTGTTGATGGAACTTCCATATTTTGCTCCTAATATTAGTAATCTTCATATAACCAACTCATATTTACAGATTCACCTACTTTTGCATGTGTTCTCAGCCATGTCGGACTGTTTGCAACCTCACAGACCATAGCCTGTTATGCTCCTCTGTCCATGGAATTTTACAGGCAAGAATACTGGAGTGAATTGCCATTTCCTCCTCCAGGGGATCTTCCTGACCTATGGATGGAACCTATGTCTCTTGCATTGGAAGGCAAATTCTTTACCAATGAACCACCAGGGAAGCCCCCACCTACTTTTAAAATGTAGGTGACTGTCAGCAGTAAATTGTCAGTGTTAAAACTGAAGCTTTCCATTTGATTTCCTCATGCAAGGAAAAATAAATTTGACTGCTTTGAAATATTGACTGGTTATTTAATAAGTTACCTAATTTTATAATATTTTTGAATGATTTCTAAGTTACAAGACACACATTAGAAAATCTCTTTTCAAACAATGAATATTTAAATTGGCAAAGGAGCATTTTCAAATTCAATTAAAGAAAGCAAGTAATAGTTAAATATTGGTAAGGTAGTGATTTAATTTTGAAAATAAAAAAATCACTGCTTCTTTGTCAAAATTCCAGAACAATTTAATAGGAAGCTGTAGCAAGATAGCACATAGACTTGCTTAAAAATCATCTGCAACTATTTATCTGTGTAAATCGAGAATTACTCAACACTGTGCCATGAAAATCAAAATTGAGAAGTAAATTGAAAACTGAAACTGAATTAAATATGAAATAATTTATATCAACAAAACAGTCTCACATTCTGCCATATAAGTTAGAATTTCTTGTAACACACCATTTGATAAAAATGAGTCTGTTGCTAAAAGTGGAAAAGCATTAAATAAGAGAACTGTCCAGGACATAGGATAGACTGAGGGACACTCAAAGGGCAGAAGGACTTTTGTTTGTTTTTTTGTAAAAAAAGGTAGGAAATGTGATTCCAAGGTTGATTATATTCTAAAGATGGGTTGTCTAAAGAGATTAAACCAGTCAATCCTAAATTAAATCAACCCTGAATATTCATTGGTAGGACTGATGCTAAGGCTGAAGCTCCAAGACTTTAGCCAACTGATGTGAAGAAATGACTCATTGGAAAAGACCCCAATGCTGGGAAAGATAGAGGGCAGGAGGACAAGGGGGTGACAGAGGATGAAATGGTCAGATGGCATCACAGACTCAATGGACATGAGTTTGAGCAAACTCCGGGGGATAGTGAAAGACTGGGAAGCCTGGCATGCTGCAGGTCATGGGGTCACAAAGAGTTGGACATAACAGGGATTGAACAACAGCAATATTCTACATTAAGTCTGGATTGTCTGTGTCTAATATTTACATAAATGAACTGACGGATTGAGTAAAAATGACCAGCTTGGAGAAGGGAATGGCAACCCACTCCAGTCTTCCTGCCTGGAGAATCCCAGGGACGGGGGAGCCTGCTGAGCTGCTGTCAATGGGGTCACATGGAGTCGGACACGACTGAAGCGACTTAGCAGCAATAGCAAATATCTTTACCCATTACATACTAGGTGCTTTATGTACACTACTTTATTTCACTTGTGCGATTATAGGTTTCTGTGTCTAGTATCTTGTGATCTAAAAATTATAGACTACTATTTTTGAAAGTGTGGCAAGTCCCCAAAATTAGGAATTCAGAAGATTTTCTTCTGAAGTGAAGTGAAAGTTGCTCAGTCATGTCCTACTCTTCACAATTGTATGGACTATAGAGTCCATGGAATTCTCCAGGCCAGAATACAGCAGTGGGTAGCCATTCCATTCTCCAGGGGATCTTCTCAACCCAGGGATTGAACTCAGGTCTCCCACAATGCAGGCACACTCTTTACCATCTGAGCCACAAGAAATCACTTAGATTTTCTTCTTCTTGAACTTTTTCTCTGAATCCGAGGCTGTTCAGTTCAGTTCAGTTCAGTCGTTCAGTCGTGTCCGACTCTTTGCGACCCCATGAATCGCAGCACGCCAGGCCTACCTGTCCATCACCAACTCCCGGAGTTCACCCAAACTCACGTCCATCGAGTCCATGATGCCATCCAGCCATCTCATCCTCGGTCGTCCCCTTCTCCTCCTGTCCCCAATCCTTCCCAGCATCAGATTCTTTTCCAATGAGTCAACTCTTCACATGAGGTGGCCAAAGTACTGGAGTTTCAGCTTCAGCATCATTCCTTCCAAAGAAATTCCAGGATGGATCTCCTTCAGAATGGACTGGTTGGATCTCCTTGCAGTCCAAGGGACTCTCAAAGGCTTCTCCAACACCACAGTTCAAAAGTATCAATTCTGCAGTGCTCAGCCTTCTTCACAGCCCAACTCTTACATACATACATGACCACAGGAAAAACCACAGCCTTGACTAGACGGACCTTAGTTGGCAAAGTGATGTCTCTGCTTTTGAATATACTATCTAGGTTGGTCATAGCTTTTCTTCCAAGGAGTAAGCGTCTTTTAATTTCATGGCTGCTATCACCATCTGCAGTGATTTTGGAGCCCCCAAAATAAAGTCTGACACTGTTTCCCCATCTATTTCCCATGAAGTGATGGGACCGGATGCCATGATCTTCGTTTTCTGAATGTTGAGTTTTAAGCCAACTTTTTCGCTTCCCCATTCACTTTCATCAAGATGCTTTTGAGTTCCTCTTCACTTTCTGCCATAAGGGTGGTGTCATCTGCATATCTGAGGTTATTGATATTTCTCCCGGCAATCTTGATTCCAGCTTGTGCTTCTTCCAG
>SJYT01073931.1:0-56795 GCA_006410635.1 Cephalophus harveyi | reverse complement strand
CATGTCCAGTTCTAACTGTTGCTTCTTGACCTGCATACAGATTTCTCAAGAGGCAGGTCAGGTGGTCTGGTATTCCCATCTCTTTCAGAATTTTCCACAGTTTATTGTGATCCACAAAGTCAAAGGCTTTGGCATAGTCAATAAAGCAGAAGTAGATGTTTTTGTGGAACTCTCTTGCTTTTTCCATGATCCAGTGGATGTTGTCAATTTGATCTCTGGTTCTTCTGCCTTTTCTAAAACCAGCTTGAACATCAGGGTGTTCACAGTTCACGTATTGCTGAAGCCTGGCTTGGAGCATTACTTTACTAACGTGTGAGATGAATGCAATTGTGCAGTAGTTGGAGCATTGTTTGGCATTGCCTTTCTTTGGAATTGGAATGAAAACTGACTAATTCCAGTCCTGTGGCCACTGCTGAGTTTTCCAAATTTGCTGGCAGATTGAGTGCAACACTTTCACAGGATCATCTTTCAGGATTTGAAACAGCTCAACTGGAATTCCATCACCTCCACTAGCTTTGTTCGTAGTGATGCTTTTTAAGGCCCACTTGACTTCATATTCCAAGATGTTTGGCTCTAGATTAGTGATTACATCATCATGATTATCTGGGTCATGAAGATCTTTTTTGTACAGTTCTTCTGTGTATTCTTGCCACCTCTTCTTAATATCCTCTGCTTCTGTTAGGTCCAGACCATTTCTGTCCTTTATCGAGCCCATCTTTGCATGAAATGTTCCCTTGGTATCTCTAATTTTCTTGAAAAGATCTCTAGTCTTTCCCATTCTGTTGTTTTCCTCTATTTCTTTGCATTGATCGCTGAAGAAGGCTTTCTTATCTCTTCTTGCTATTCTTTGGAACTCTGCATTCAGGTGCTTATATCTTTCCTTTTCTCCTTTGCTTTTCACCTCTCTTCTTTTCACAGCTATTTGTAAGGCCTCCCCAGACAGCCATTTTGCTTTTTTGCATTTCTTTTCCATGGGGATGGTCTTGATCCCTGTCTCCCGTACAATGTCACGAACCTCATTCCATCCTCATCAGGCACTCTTTCTATCAGATATAGGCCCTTAAATCTATTTCTCACTTCCATTGTATAATCATAAGGGATTTGATTTAGGTCATACCTGAATGGTCTAGCGGTTTTCCCTACTTTCTTCAATTTGAGTCTGAATTTGGTAATAAGGAGTTCATGATCTGAGCCACAGTCAGCTCCTGGTCTTGTTTTTGTTGACTGTATAGAGCTTCTCCATCTTTGGCTGCATAGAATATAATCAGTCTGATTTCGGTGTTGACCATCTGGTGATGCCCATGTGTAGAGTCTTCTCTTGTGTTGTTGAAAGAGGGTGTTTGCTATGACTAGTGCATTTTCTTGGCAAAACTCTACTAGCCTTTGCCCTGCTTCATTCCGCATTCCAAGGCCAAATTTGCCTGCTACTCCAGGTGCTTCATGACTTCCTACTTTAGCATTCCAGTCCCCTATATGCTATTATACTGTATATACATACCGTTGCCAATATCTCCCAGTTTGGTCATTTGAAAGGATTCACCAGCTTTCACAGAGTACTTTCATTTAAGCTTTTATTTAAATGAAAAATAATATGGTGCAGGAAGAGAAAGAGAAGACAGGCAAGCACTGGAAATCTGATAGACCTCCCATATGCAAGCTCCTCCAGGGCCCTTATTTGCCTAAGTGGGCCATGCCATGTCACCAACTAGAACCACTAAGGTCTGTGAAAGGAATCTTGTTTACAGAGGGCTCAAAGGAGAAACTCTTTGGGAGGCTCTTGAAATAATCAAGCTAGGTTAGTCAGACCATAAATCCAGTTGTAAACTATCCGTAAAGAAACTGACCGTAAGGGTCTCCTGGGAAAATTTTAGACCTTAATCAACACATCATAAATTGAACAAGAGTCAAAAATCAGATATCCAGAAAGAAGGCAGGGCTAGGATCGCTGAAAGTCTCCTCTATGAAACCAATGTGAACACTGGAAACATGGTCAGAATTAACTATTTCAGAACTCAAGAAAGTAGCCAAAAGCTTGCAGCCATTAAGGGAGGGTTTGGTCAAGAAAAACGGACGAATTTCAGTAAAAAAAAAAAATCAGTGAACTTTATTCTCATTTCCCTCTCCACACTTCTGCAGTAGACTTAAAAATCAACAACCTGGTATCGTGGTGAAACCAGCAGTCTGGCAGCCATCAATGTTAAATTCCTTTAAAGCCTCATTCTGAGAGAATTTTCATTTATCTGAATTATCTGGTGATTCCCTGGAAGACTCTACTGTCACGGCTGTCTTTATTGACCTGACTCAGGGCTGATTCAGTGCAAACAGCCTTTCCCCAGGGGCAGTGGTTGACAATAAAAATAGGCGATTGTTTAACATTGCAACTGCCTGGGTGGGCAAACAATTGAGGCAAACATTAAGCTCAATAGAAAGCTAAAAGAAAAATTCAGGAATTAGGCGCCTATAGGGAGCTCTGAAAGCTCCAGCATATTCCTGAAAATCTAGAGGGCACATGCGCGTATGCAGCTGTGCACAGGACCTTGCTCAGACAGGAAATGAAAAGGCCCTGAACACTCACATCTGGCTAATCTGGAGCTGGCAGATGTGACGGTTGTGGCAGAACTGCCGACTCTCTGCCTGAGTGTTTAAGGGATGCCTCGACACACACAGAGAACCCTTTGGCAAAAACTGGGGAATGCACCGATTCTAGCTTTTCAAGGAAACCTCTGTCCAGCTATCAGTTGACCAAAAAGCTTACTGAACATAGATGTCAGTGGCTACGTTAACAAAGAATACAGACTTTACTGAATTAGTTTAGAAAAGTCTTTAAGCAAACAAATAACAACAACAGCAAACCCTGAAGAAGCAAGAAAATATTTTTTCAGAGCTTTCGCATTATTTAAAAAATATTTCCAACAAAAAAGTTATGAGAAATCCAAAGAAACAAGAAAATATGCCCATACACAAGGGTGAAAATGGTCAATAGAAAATGTTCCTAAGGACTTTTAAACTTTGGCCTTAAGAGACAAATACTTTAAATTAGCTATTTTAAATATCTTAAAAGAACCAAAGGAAACCATGTTTGAAAAACTAGATGAAAGTATGGAAATGATATCTCATCAGATAGAGAATGTCAAAAATGAGATAGAAACTCTTAGAAAAACACCAAATAGAAACTTTGAAGTTAGAAGTACAATAACTAAAATAAAAACCTCACTGGAGGAGTTCAAGAGGAGTTTTTAACCAGGAAGGAGAAAGAATCAATGAAACTAAAGATAGGTCAAATTAGATTATCCAGTCTGAATAAAAAAAGGAGAAAAACAAAGAGGGCCTAAGAGCCCTGTGGGATACCATCAAGAAGACCAGCATACAGATTGTGAAAGTACCAAAAAGAAAAGAGGGGGAAAGGGACAAAGAGATCACTTGAAGAAATAATGTATAAAAACTGCCCCGAATTTTTACAAGACATATCTCTATAAATTTAACATGTTCAACAGAGTCCAAATAGGGTAAACTCAAAGAAATTCACATTAACATGTATTATAATCAAACTGTCAACAGCCAAGGACAAAGAGAGAATCTTGCAAACTACAAGAAAGAAGTGCTTCGTCACATACAAAGGATTTCCAATAGGACTCTCACCTGACTTCTCATCAGAAATCTTGGAGACTAGAAGCAGTAGGTTGACATATTCAAAGTACTGGGGGGGAAAAAAAAGTTAGTTTTTGTGGATATAGACAACAAAAACTGTTGCTGTAGAGAACAAAAACTATCTATATCAATAAAAACTTTTGATATAGACAACAGAAACTGTCTATATCAACAAAAACTGTCCATCAAAACTGAAGAAGAAATTAAACATTCCCAGATAAACAGAAGCTGAAGGAGTATGCTACCATTATATGTGCCTGTAAGAAATGCTAACCGGAGCCCAAGTTAAGATGAAAAAACAGCAGGCAGTAACTCAAAGCCATTTGAAGAAATCAAGATCTCTCAAAAAAGTGAACACATGGGCAAATACAAAAGCTGATATTATTGTAATTTTGGCTCGTACCTCCACTTGTTATTTCCTTATGTGATTATGGCCACACAGTATATAAAGATGTGACATCAATAACAGAAAGGAAGGGGGAAGAGAATCAAGCTGTATAGGAAGAGAGTCTTTGTATGCTTTTGAAATTAAGTTGGTATAAATTCAAATTGGATTGCTATAACTTTAGAATGTTAAACATAACCTCTTTTGAGATTTGTAATCAGTTTTTTTTTACTTTAATAACGTTTCATAGACTTCTGTTTTTAATTATTGCTTCTTCTGCTTCCCTTTTTTTTTCTCCTTCATCAGATACATCCATAATTCTTGAGTTGAATCTCTGTCATTTTTTTCTTCTTTAACTATTATGCTCTTTCTCTTTATTTTTATCTTAAGTCATTTTTCTCTTGAGTTCTTGGAGAATCTATCAAGTATTTCCTCCTCACGATAAAGATGCACAAAAGGAAAAATTGATCCACTCTTGGGACTTGGACAAGCTGCCAGCTGAGTACTGAGGAAGTCATTTGCCCGAGAGTCCTACACACCCATGGAAGATGAGAGTGGCCGTAACACAGGGATCCACGGGGCTGAAGCGAGGTCTCCACTCTCTGCCTCCCCTACCAGTAGCCCCGCTGTCTTCTCCGTCACTGTGTATCAGCTCGGGAAACTCTAATGCTCAAAGGCTTTGCTGCCACTTGTCTCTATTCCCACTTGAAAAGCTTTATCTGTGGCAATAATACCACCTCAGATGCAACATGTCCCTCATTCCCTGCATACCTTCCTCAACTCATTAAATCCAATGTCATAAAGACTTTCTCCAAGGTTTTCTTGAATGAGTTTCATATTTTTATGAAATGAAATGAGAGTTTCATTTTTCTTCTGTTTATGTCTTTGATGCATTTTGAGGGCTTTTTTTTTTTTTTTTTTTTGATATATGTTGTCAGGTAAGAGTCTCATTTTGTCCTGTTTGCACATGGATCTCTAGGCGGAGCAGGGGGCTTCTGGTGTATTTCCAGGCAATGAGAGTTGCCCTGTTTCTGACATGGAACTAGTCGCTAGAAACTCCTCTAAATGCTCTCGGTAGTGGTTACTCCCAGTTTTTGGTGGTGCTATATTTAACCTTTTTAAAGCTTTCCTGAGAGGCTGGTTTAAAGAAGCCTTCATTCCATTATTTAAAGCTGTTTTCAGCTTTATATAAGACAAATGTAAAGAGCTCTCTTCCCTTCTATATATTAAAGGCCTTTCTCATAGAAATTATGGCTCGAGTGTTAAAGAAACATTGAGTTCAGTACCCTCACAGCACAATATAGTCAATAAATCTTTGTGGAATGAACAATGGAATTCAAATTATCAGTTTCCAAGCATTTTATTTCTTCTACTCTGTCATATCAGATATTATAGTCACTTTCACTAAGCTAATGTGTTTAAAATGAAAATCAACTGTATGTAAACCAACCCTCTTGCCTATGGGGAGGGGAGGTGGGAGGGGGGATTCCGGATGGGGAACACGTGTGCACCCGTGGTGGATTCATGTTGATGTATGGCAAAACCAATACAGTATTGTAAAGTAATTAGCCTCCAGTTAAAATAAATAAATTTATATAAAAAAATAATAATAAACACTAAAAAAAAGGAAAATACACTTCCTGACTTTGACAATTCATGTAGAATAGCTGAGAACAACTAAGAAGAGGAGGATAAAGATCTGTGTTTTCTTCTCTGTAGTCTCTTGCACACAGCGTAG
Organism: Cephalophus harveyi; assembly: GCA_006410635.1. Lineage (NCBI taxonomy): Eukaryota > Metazoa > Chordata > Mammalia > Artiodactyla > Bovidae > Cephalophus > Cephalophus harveyi. Next base: position 51,024 of record SJYT01073931.1, on the reverse strand, counting down.
TGTGGGAACCATACATATGGAAAATAGTGATTTTTTTAAAGGAGAGGAAAAAAACACATGAATGAAAAAACACACGAATAAGAAAACTGTCCTAGAAATAATACCAAAAAACACATTAAAATAAATGTTCATTTTTGTTTTCAGCTATCCATTTAAGCACATAAAACTAATACAAAACCTCCTTTTCGATAAAATATTTTGTTTGGTCACCTGTTCATTTAGATGGGAAGTTAGGGCTTACAGGAGAGTTTCTCAGACAAGTTTGCACAAAACAGACCATTGTCATATGCATGGAAGGATGCACAGAAAGTTCTCTAGGAAAAACCCTGATGTATCATCACTTAAGTTTCAGGCTAAACTGTTAATAACAAGGGAATTCAAAAACACAGTGGTTCAGCAAAGCAGAGATTTATTTCTTCACGTGACAGCCAGTGGTAAGGCTGGGACCCTTAGGACCCTAGGTGGGCAGGTGACTCTCTCCCATGGCGCCATCTGTCCCCTGAGGGGTGGTCTTTGTCCACTTGGACCACCACTTGGTCACACGGCCTCACCAGCTCCACAACTGCAGCCTGGCCCTGACCAAGGAAAAGGCAGAAAGTGGAGGGCAAGTGTTTCTATCTAGGAAAATGATACAGATGCGTTGCACATGTATTTGTTGTCCATATTCCAATGGTAAGGAAGTCATGTGGCCAAATCCGGCTCTAAGGAAAACTAGATTTGTTTGTAATATGCTATGTGGTGATTTCTAGTACTAAAAGGAAGAAATAATGGACGTTGGAAGACAATTACTAGTCTTTTCCATTCTTGAAAAAAAAGTTTAGTATAGTCATTCTTGCCTCAAAATTAAATGAAATAAGAAGGAAGCTACCCCAAAGCCAAACCTCAGGGAGAGTGTTGCGTATTGCCAAACGTTAATACCTAAGGATGCACAGAAGATTCTCTCAGGGTAGTTATTATTTGTCACACCGTTTCTGAGCCAATGAAGCTCACCTGAAAATGGACCTCAGACCTGCCAAGAGCACCTTCAGTTTTCCAGGGTTCCCTCTAAAAGTACAGCTCCGTTTCCTGCGCCTTGAGGAGATGGGGGCTTCCCTGAGCCCCACCCTGTAACTGACATCTCGCTCAGCCTGCTCAGAGGCCACAAGCCTCTCCCTGGCATCCAGTGAAGCTCAGCCTCTGCGTAAATCACCGCACAAAAGGAAGACGGGGGACGTTCTGAAGTTCAGGTACAGAGCTGAACAGCAGGTAGGAGCTGGAAAATTCCACTTCCTTTCCTGTCTCTACTTCTACCTCACTGAGAAGCTTTCCCATGGACTGACAGTATCAAAGTAAGATCAGGAATGTTTTTCTTTAACTCCCACATCCTGGGAGCATCCCATCAGTCATCGTCCTTGTTGTTCAGTCATTAAGTGGTGTCCCAGGGCCCACAGGCTGCAGTCGGAGCTCTGTGTCTATCTGACCCAGTGAGGAGAGCCTGCAGCGGGAGGCGCGGCCTCCCTTGGTGACAGCTTTTAAGCAAAGCAACTGGGGCCTGGGCTTACAGGGTGGCTCTGGGACTCCCAGGGAGAAGGCAATGGCACGCCACTCCAGTACTCTTGCCTGGAAAATCCTATGGACGGAAGAGCCTTGTAGGCTGCAGTCCATGGGGTCGCTAAGAGTCAGACATGACTGAGAAACTTTGCTTTCACTTTTCACTTTCATGCATTGGAGAAGGAAATGGCAACCCACTCCAGTGCTCTTGCCTGGAGAATCCCAGGGACGGGGGAGCCTGGTGGGCTGCCGTCTATGGGGTTGCACAGAGTCGGACACGACTGAAGTGACTTAGCAGCTGGGACTCCCAACAGCCTTATCAACCCTTCCGCCAGCCACAGGGCAGTCCAGGAAACCTGTACCCAACTTTCTTTCCCTCTCTCCTTCACTCAAGGTCAAATTTACGTTGAGGTCTGATGACTCTCCCATTTTCCTCCCAACTCCCCTCCTATTTTCTTCCCCACAGGCATTTCCCCTAATAAAACCCTGGCACATTTCATCTCATTGGCATTTGGTGTCTGCTCCTGAAGGATGCAGACTTAACACAGAGCTGTGACTTTGTTCTGACAGATAACTTACTTGTCAAGTCAGCTGGAACATCTGAGGCTTGTTTTCAGGCTTAGGTGGGCCAGGTCTCAAATAGCCTTTTCTTCTAAGGTTAGTCAGCCCTAAAGCCAAGGAGTTTCCTTTCTGGGGTTTCTGATTAAGGGCCTCGAAGTACCGCAAGGATTCTTCACTCTGACTGGCTGGAACCTGAATATCCTCCAGAGTTTTATAAACTCTGGAATTAATCTTCTCACAGCTTCCTGTTTTTTGTTTTGTTTTGTTTTCTGGCTAGCTTCACGGCATTTTAGCCTATGCACGTGCAGCTAAGTATGCGGCAGTTGACCCAAGGGAGTCCTGTGCTGAAAGGACAAGAGGAAATGGTTTTGCTGACTCAGTGGTAAAGAGTCTGTCTGCCAGTACAGGAGACACAGGTTCGATCCCGGGTCTAGGAAGATACCGTGCAGAAGGAAATGGCAGCCCACTCCAGTATTCTTGCCTGCGACATCCCTTGCGCAGAGGCGCTGCTTCTCTCCAGGAACCACACCTCTGCCATTTCCTATTGGCCTCTCTTTCTGCAGGGAAACTAAGAGCAAGTAGGTTAGTGGGATGTCCTGTAGTTCCTGACCTGGCAGTTGATCTCAAGGCCACAACTGAAACTCAGCCCCTCCCTCCTCCATTTATGCTGAATTCCCTTCACCCTCAGCAGGTCTAGTGGCTTATCTGATAGCAGGAACCAAACCTTCATTCCCAAGGTTGATCGTGTGAGGATCACTCTATCGCCACACCTATCTCAGTCTCGGGTGGGTGTGCATGTCCACTCACAGTTACAGTGGGGCAAGGAAGTACTCAAGGTGCCCAACTGGATCATGACATTGTTCTCATTGCATAAAAGCATCCGCCTCTCCCCACCGATCAGGGTCAGCTAGCCCTGCCAGCACGGTAACACCTCTGTTTGTGGGCTAGTCCCCGAGCACAGTGAGTCCGAAGTGCCCTGTAGCCACCAAAGCAATGGTTCAACAGTACCCTTGCTGGGTCCTCTAGGAAGAGTATACCCACTTAGGGCACTGGGACTTCCAACCACACATAGAACCCAGATTGCAGAGATGAGAAATACAAATCTCCTCATGAGATCCTGGAAGGAATAGTAGGTAGGGCCATCCTGGTTTTGTTGTTTTCCATACTGAACCCTTCCTACTGGGGAAGCAGCACATTAGTGGGTCTCTGATTTAACAACTCGACTGCACTCTGAAGGGTGAGACCCCATTCTTTCAAAGCTTCCTTCAAGGCAGCAGCTGAATTACGCCTTAGATGGCCTTTTCCGCATCCTATTATAAGGAATATTATGTATCTTAATGTAAGGTCAGGCTATTATATATTCTAAAATAAGGTCAGCTGCCTCTGGATGTTGCAATATGTGCTACAACCAGTGAATCCCATAGGCAGAGGCATCTGCCACGATCTTGTTGCTGTAAAGTGGGTCCCCACATTAGATGCTACACTGTACGGGATTCTGTGTCTATGGATCAAGCGTTCCCACAGCCCCTTGATAATGGTTCTAGCCAAGGCTTTGTGCAGCAAAGGCAAATCCATACTTCAAACAGGTTCCCTATCCTTGTGAGAATGGCCCACTGGCCTTTTCAAAATAATCGTTCACGAGTGCCATTGGTGCTACTTGGTCAAATCTGCAGTGGTCTAGTCATTCCCTAGGGTTCATCTGGCTTCTGCAGGAGCGAGACTGGAATTAAATGAAGATACGATAGGAACCACCATCCCTGCGTCTTTCAGGTCTTTGGCGGTGGCATTCCTCCCTGCCATTTTCCTTGGGGTACAGGATTGCTCTGATTTACTATCTAACTGGGGAGGGAGGTACAGATTCAGAGGCTCCCGTTTGGTCTTTCTCCCCGTGATGCTCTTTACTTCACAGACAAGGGTCTCAATATTAGGGTTATTCCAACTACCAAGTGTGACCATGCCAGCTGTGGGCACTCAGGGGCTGTGAACCAGACTTTAGCCAGGACTCCATTTATCAGACTCCACGGCTCCAGTCTAACAACCATGCATGAAGACACTTTAGGTCTCTAGTATATTTGTCAGCTCAGATTCTGTGTCCAGTACCCTTCAAAATTGGTTATTTCCCCTTTCCCAATGTAAAGTCACCAAAGTCAAGGCTCGCATATCTCTTTGCAGGACAGGAAGCATCCTGTCAGTAGATACTAGTGAACATCAAGGTACTCCTTCTATAATTACTTCTCCAGTCAATGTGTTTCAGATCTAAAACTGGCTTGAGCCTGGAAATAGAACAAGGACTTGTGACTTTTCATTGGGATGACCACCCTAAGCCTCCTGGTCTTCAATTTTAACTTGTTGTTTAATAGATGTGAAGGAGCAACCCTAATGGCTGCCAGTATATTTTGATCCTAGAGACACTATATTCTCATAACTGTCTCTATAACTCCTGGGGCTTCCCAGGTGGCACTAGTGGTAAGAACCCACTTGCAAAAGCAGGAGACATGAGACACAGGTTCGATCCCTGGGTCTGGAAGATCCCCTGGAGGAGTGTATGGCAACCCTTCTCCAGTGTTTTTGCCTGGAGAATCCCATGCACAGAGGAGCCTGGTGGGCTACAGTCCACAGGGTTGCAAAAAGTAGCACACAACTGAAGCGACTTAGCACATGCACACACTCACAACTGCTGGTGGGTTAAGCCCCCTCATCTACAAACAGCGAGCAAAGCCCAGTGGAGACTCAGGTGGAGTCATCGATAGTAAGGTTTTTAGAAGAGCTCTCTTTAGAAAGGTTGAAAGGGCAAGTGGAACTCAGAAGGGTGGTTGCAGGGGCAGCTCCTAAGTAGCCAAGCTTTGATCCAAGTTCCAGAAAAACAAACCATGAAGTCAAACAAAATTTAAAGGATAAGTAAAAAAGAGAAAAGATCTAAAGTTAATACGGAATCAACATTTGCAGAGTGATTGACTCAAAATTCAGAATAAAAAAAGTTTAAAAGAAAAAGGAGAGAAGATAAAATTCTAACCAAAGAAAAGAATCTTGTCAGTTTAAATAAGAATATAAATAAGAATTAAATAACAATATAAAATAATGGAAATTTAAAACAGAAATAAATCATAAGATTCTTAAAGACAAAGATTAGAAAAATAGAAAGATTTAAAAAGATAAATGATGAGATCATGAATAAACATTTAAAACTATCATTAGTAAGATAGAAATAAAAATAGATTAGATGTGTATAAGAGACAGGGGCTTCCCTGAGCCCCACCCTGTAACTGACATCTCGCTCAGCCTGCTCAGAGGCCACAAGCCTCTCCCTGGCATCCAGTGAAGCTCAGCCTCTGCGTAAATCACCGCACAAAAGGAAGACGGGGGACGTTCTGAAGTTCAGGTACAGAGCTGAACAGCAGGTAGGAGCTGGAAAATTCCACTTCCTTTCCTGTCTCTACTTCTACCTCACTGAGAAGCTTTCCCATGGACTGACAGTATCAAAGTAAGATCAGGAATGTTTTTCTTTAACTCCCACATCCTGGGAGCATCCCATCAGTCATCGTCCTTGTTGTTCAGTCATTAAGTGGTGTCCCAGGGCCCACAGGCTGCAGTCGGAGCTCTGTGTCTATCTGACCCAGTGAGGAGAGCCTGCAGCGGGAGGCGCGGCCTCCCTTGGTGACAGCTTTTAAGCAAAGCAACTGGGGCCTGGGCTTACAGGGTGGCTCTGGGACTCCCAGGGAGAAGGCAATGGCACGCCACTCCAGTACTCTTGCCTGGAAAATCCTATGGACGGAAGAGCCTTGTAGGCTGCAGTCCATGGGGTCGCTAAGAGTCAGACATGACTGAGAAACTTTGCTTTCACTTTTCACTTTCATGCATTGGAGAAGGAAATGGCAACCCACTCCAGTGCTCTTGCCTGGAGAATCCCAGGGACGGGGGAGCCTGGTGGGCTGCCGTCTATGGGGTTATTTATATATTTATAAATACACATTATAAATTAATATAATTCACAGATATGTTTAACTAAAACACTTTGTCTTATACCTGAAACTAACAAAACATTGTAAATCAACTATACTTCAATTAAAAAAATACGAGTTTAAATGTAAAGATTAAGTATACAAAAACAAAGGAAAACAAGGCAGAAACAGGAAGACAAAGATTAAAGTGATAGATATTAAATTAGGAATAAATGGAGCAAAGGATGACTCATATGAACTACCACAAAACCTCCAGAAAAGCTATAGTCTTCCCTAGTTGCCTTGATAGCAAGTAGTCTGTTGTCTCCATAATAAAGCTTTCCTGTACATGGCACCGCCCAAACTGTCCCCCACTCCCAAAGAATACAGGAGGGGTAACTTGTTTAAAAGTAGGAAGTCAAGAAGCACCTGGAGTAACAGGCAAATTTGGCCTTGGAATGCAGAATGAAGCAGGGCAAAGACTAACAGAGTTTTGCCAAGAAAATGCACTGGTCATAGCAAATACCCTCTTCCAACTACACAAGAGAAGACTCTACACATGGACATTACCAGATGGTCAACACCGAAATCAGATTGATTATATCCTTTGCAGCCAAAGATGGAGAAGCTCTATACAGTCAACAAAAACAAGACCAGGAGCTGACTGTGGCTCAGATCATGAACTCCTTATTACCAAATTCAGGTTTAAATGAAGAAAGTAGGGAAAACCACTAGACCATTCAGGTATGACCTAAATCAAATCCCTTATGATTATACAGTGGAAGTGAGGAATTGATTTAAGGGCCTAGATCTGATAGATAGAGTGCCTGATGAACTATGGAATGAGGTTAATGACACTGTACAGGACACAGGGATCAAGACCATCCCCATGGAAAAGAAATGCAAAAAAGCAAAATGGCTGTCTGGGGAGGCCTTACAAATAGCTGTGAAAAGAAGAGAGGCGAAAAGCAAAGGAGAAAAGGAAAGATATAAGCATCTGAATGCAGAGTTCCAAAGAACAGCAAGAAGAGATAAGAAAGACTTATGCAATATTGCTCTTTACAGCATCAGATCTTGCTTCTATCACCAGTCACATCCACAACTGGGTATTGTTTTTGCTTTGGCTCCATCCCTTCATTCTTTCTGGAGTTATTTCTCCACTGACCTCCAGTAGCATATTGGGCACCTACTGACCTGGGGAGTACCTCTTTCAGTATCCTATCATTTTGCCTTTTCTTACTGTTCATGGGGTTCTCAAGTCAAGAATACTGAAGTGGCTTGCCATTCCCCTATCCAGTGGACTGCATTCTGTCAGACCTCTCCACCACAACCCGCCCATCTTGGGTTGCCTCGCATGCATGGCTTGGTTTCATTGAGTTAGACAAGGCTGTAGTCCTAATGTGATTAGATTGACTAGTTTTCTGTGAGTATGGTTTCAGTGTGTCTGCCCTCTGATGCCTTCTTGCAACACAGCCCCTGCTCCTTACCTTGGAGGAGGGGTATCTCCTTCCCACCGCTGTTCCTGACCTTCAACGTGAGCTAGCTCCTCTAGGCCCTCCTGCACCTGCGCAGCCACTGCTCCTTGGATGGCTCCTCCCAGCTGCCGCCCCTGGCCTCGGGCATGGGTGGCTCCTCCCAGCCGCCTCCCTTAGCCTTGGGCTTGGGGTGGCTCCTCAGGGTCACCACCCAAGACCTTGGACACGGGTTGTCTCCTCCCTGCTGCCCCTGACCTCGGAAGCAGGGTAGCTCTTCTGGGCCACAGCCCCTGACCTCAGACGCGGGGTGTCTCATCACGGCTGCTGCCCCTGACCTCAGACTCGGGGTAGCTTCTCTCGGCCACTGCCCCTGACCTCGGATGCGGGGTAGCTCCTTTTGGGCTGTTCCTGTGCCATTGCAGCCTGGCACTCTAGGCTGCTGCCCCTGACCTCGGACGTGGGGTAGCTCCTCTCCGCCACACTCAGTGCACCGCCGGCTTGCAGCCGCCTGCACTCAGTGCACCGAGTGGGAGGCTGAGTGGCTCAAAACACTATTAACAAAAGGAAAATTGACTCTATTGTCCTGTGAAAGCCTGAGGAATAAAAAATTTCCCCATGTGAACATATTTGCATAAATGATTGTCTGGTTTTTTTTCCTTTTTGTATTTATGAGGAAATCTTATCAAATTGTCTCCTTTCTGAAAGTATTGACAATCATCCCCATTGTCAGCAGATTTTCTGTATATTGATTGATATGGCAAAAGACATGTCCTCTTGCACAAAAAATACTTTAAAATATTGCGAATGAATGGCTAATTCATGTTTGTAATCTGGATTTAGGCTTCATGAGGTTGACTGGTTCACTTTATCATCATGATCAAGAGAAAAACATGCTTGTAACAGTGTTCCCCCAAACCTGTATTATTTCTTCTATTAAAGAATCAAGTATTTAAAGCCTAGTTGGAGCCTGAGTGAGTGGATTGGGATGGAGAGCAGAGAGTTATTTTTCACTCTGTTCTTAAATAGATGATACATTGTTAGACTCTAAAATTTTAAGAGCCATTTCTGGGCATCCCTCGTGGCTCAATGGTAAAGACTTCACCTGCTAATGCAGGAGACATGGGTTCAATCCCTGATTTGGGAAGATCCCACATGCCATGGAGCAACTGTTGATACTATGCTCTAGAGCCTGGGAGTCACAGCTACTGAGCCCACATGCCACCACTATTAAAGCCTGCCTTCCTAGAGCCTGTGCTCTGCGACAATAAAGAAATGACCACAGTGAGAAGCTTGCAGACCTCAACTAGAGAGCAGCCCCTGCATCAACAAAGACTCAACATAGTCAAAACAGTATTGCAATTATCCTCCAATTAAAATAAATTAATTTAAAAAGAGAAAAATATATATATATATATAACTGAGATATGTAAGAAACTTAAAAAAAAAAAAATAAAGGTGGATCGCATCATTGTCAGAATCCTAGCTGCAACAGTATATTATAGTTTTGGAAAATGTTACCCCTGGGGGAAATTGGATAAAGTAAAAAAGAAAAGAAAATTATTTATTTTTAAAGAGGTATTTCCCCTAGTATTTCACAGTAACTGACCACAGTTCCTTCCCTGAAAAGAAATACATCGAGCTTGGCATGACATACAGTAAGGGCTTCAGTGGTCTTTGGTGCTTAGAAACCCTCTCAGGTGGTCGTACACTAATATCCTATTGAAATCAAACTATAGTTTTTAACTCCGAGGCAGATAAATCTTTCAGGACCTGCTAGAGTCATTTAGACTTGAGAGCTGAAGTGGCTGAAGGAGGTCTTTATCATTTATGAGAAAAGCTATAATCTGCCTTTCATCACATCTTCAAATGTCTGGTATTCTCTCCTTCTTTCTCATTTGTCTGTTCTGTTGGGTTTGTAGAAATGGAGGATAACATTCAATTTTGGCAGGTGGAATTGGAAAGAAGAAACTTTTGCTAATGATCCCCCCACAACCCAATTAGATATATGTTCTACAATTCAAGCACCTTATAAAAATGCCAATGTAGTAAATAATAGTGATAATTGACCAGGTAGTTGCATACATTTAGAAAAAAATTCAATGGGGCCCTCTAAGTCCATGGTATGTATTAATAGCACATTTGAGTTATTTTTATGAATGTATTTTAAATTATTTAACTGGTAAAATTCTATGGGATAATTTTTTAATTCCTATATTTGCATGTTTTTAGCATTGATTTGAGGTGGAAAAATTGAATGAAAAGGTGTTTCAAATGAATTTTCTTTTTGCTAAAACCAAAATCAAAATATTGATAATTACTTTCACTATTCATATATCCTGAGTTGACAAAGGTCATGTAACACTTTGTTTACTGATTGATCACAATGATTGTTTCTGGGGAAAAAAATGTATATATGGCTGCAGATCAGATGGGTTTTTATAGCATAATGTAATGTATTTGGTGGTGCCTCTCAGACTGCTGCCACCCAGACTGACTGTATTAGAATTAACTGAAGACCTAATTTAAAAGTGCAGCATTCTGGGCATCATACCATCAGGTTCTGATTCAGTAAGTCTAAAGTGAAGCTTATGAATATGTAATTTTTACAAGTTTTCCAGGAAATTCTAATTCACCATCAGAATTGGAAGTCATTAAAAAAAAAAAATACAGCAGTAAAGTCTCAGGAAGGTAGAATATTTTGCACAAGGCCAAGATTTAAACCTTTGTCTCCAAAACCTTTCTACAGACTGTTATCAGTATCATCACCTTTTAAGATGGCAAGATACAAGAGGTAAAGAGTAAGTTTGGAAATTGTCAAAGATATTCATCCACACCAAGGAAACAGGGAAATACCAGGTACATTCATAATTTCCATATCATGTTCTCAAGATTTCTGGACTCTGCTTTGTAACATGAGACACACCAATTTTTCAATGCGGTCTCCCTTTCAACACTCTGGTCTTCAGTTTTTTAGTTTCTACAGTTTCAAAGCTGCCTCAGTTTCAGCTTTGTAGGAACTATGATAGCTTTAATTATGGCTCCCACGTATGGACTCTGGGCATGTAAGGGGGATGTATTGGGAGACTGGGGTTGGCCTATGTATACTATCATGTGTAAAATAGATATCTAGTGGGAACATGATTTATGGCACAGGGAGCTCAACTCAGTTCTCTGTGACTATAGGTGGGATGGGGGAGGTGAGAGCGAGGTCCAAGATAGAGGGGATGTATGCATACATATGACTGATCCACTTTGTTGTATGGCAGAAACTAACACTTTGAAGCAATTATACCCCCCCTTTTTTTTTTAAAGTTATATATATGTATCTCCTAATTCTTGGACATTCCTCCCTTGAAAGGAAGGATGTCTCCTACGCTTCCTACCTTGATTCTTGGTAAGCTTCTCATTGAGTCAGCCAACAGAGGACAATAGAAATGTCTCTGTGTTTGACTTCAGAGGCTAGATCATAAAAAGATGTGTATCTTCCACTTTGTTCACTGAGCAACATATAACAACGCTAAGCTGCCAGGTAAGAAGTCAAACAATTTTGAAGCTACTATACTCAAAAGGACATTTGTAGGTATCCTGATTGACCATGCCAGGTGGGAGCAGCCTTCTAGCCAGCCAATAACGAGCATACATGTGAATGAAGAAGGCATCTTGGAAATGGGTCCCTTTGTCCAGTCTACTGCCTTCTCAGATATGCTTCACATCGCCTGGAGTACAGACAAGAGTTCTTTCCCTGTCCTGTCTGAATGAAGTGGAAGTGAAGTAGCTCAGTCATGTCCAACTCTTTGCAACCCCATGGACTGTAGCCTACTAGGATTCTCCATCCACGGGATTCTCCAGGCAAGAATACTGGAGTGGGTTGCCATTTCCTTCTCCAGAAGGTCTTCCTGAACCAGGGATTGAACCAAGGTCTCCTGCATTGTAGGCAGACGCTTTACTGTCTGAGCCACCAGGGAAATCCTTGTAGCTAAAGCTCCATCCAACTTCCGAAGTTCCGATTCTTAGTGAGGCTAGGTGCTTCCCAACTACCAATCCAAGTTTGGGACCTAAGTCACAGTACACAATAACAACACAGATCACAAGTCCCTTGAAAGTCTATGATGTGACAGATTAGGTTCATACTTTTAATTTCCAAAGAGTTATGAAATGGTCAAAGAGACTGAAAAGTTTGACCAAGAAAGGAGAGTTCGGTCCACACACTTTGCCCATTTCTGGTTGGTCCCCAAAGGAGATGTTGGATGCCTCTTGGCACTGGCAGGTCAGTATAAACCCCCAACAGGTTTCTGCCATAAGCTGTATGAGGTCACCACAGAACCACAGAGCAGGGCTCCTCATTTGCTTCACACAGAGCATTTCATTCATTCACACAAGCACACTGTAGAGTTAGTAAAGTATAGCAGAAAATGTGTTCACTAGGAGTACAAAGAACTAGAGCTTCAAGCATCCTTACCTTGCCCTGAAGAACGCCAGACAAGACCCCAAGATGAAAGGTTGCTACTGAACCACGCAAAGACGCTGGGATTCTTGGCCTCCAGAGGAGAAGAATTCAATCCAAGGCTAGAGATGAGGCTTGATCGCTCAGAGCTTTTGTGTAATAAAGTTCTATTAAAGTGTAAAGGAGATAGAGAAAGCTTCTGACATAGGCATCAGAAGGGGGCAGAAAGAGTACCTATCTGAATGACAGACCTGTCAAATCCACAAGTGAAATAAAATAACTATACTTTTGTTCAACTCAGTCTGGGGTTGTTGTAACACTGCTATAGCTTGACTTGGCTTTATACTTGGATTCTGTGGGGCTTCCCAGGTGGCTCAGTGGTAAAGAATCTGCTTGCCAGTGCAGAAGATGTGGGTTTGATTACTGGGTCAGGAAGACCCCCTGGAGAAAGAAATGGGAACCCGCTACTTATTTTTGCCTAGAAAATTCTGTGGACAGAAGAGTGTGGCAGAATATAGTTCACAGGATCCCAAGGAGTCGGACACTACTTAGCCACTGAGCACACACACATGCTGGATTCTGTGGTTCATTCTTTGCAGCCCAATAGGTTTGTGCTCGAAAGGAACTAACATCTGTGATGTTAACTGGGGCTTTACTTCACTAAGATGCTTCAAGGGAAAGCTTTGACTGATCATTCAGCCCCTACTCCACTTTCTTGGTTGCCCACCCATGGTTCAAACGGCCAATGCTGCTAAACACAGTTTATTACATATGACATATAAATGGGAAAATATTCCTTCTGAACAAAATGGTTTATTTTTAGCCTCTAGTTCTGCATCTTTTCTACTTCAAATAATAGCTTTATTAAAATTCTTTACATAGGGGTGACCAAGAGGGTATTAGTGTTTCCCTCGGTGTAACTTAACCTTAGGCAGCCTTCTTCTTGGTCCTCAGCCCCTGACCTTTCCCTCATCCTGACCCTTACAGAATGGCCTAATCATAGAAACTGCTCCCCACCCCGATCTTTTCTTTGGTCATCTAACTTAGGAAAAGTGTCCTAAGTTATTTCTCTGCTCCTCTGAGATCCAATTTTTTTTTCTTTCTTTTTTTTTTTAAAAAAAGGTCTCTTGCCAATTTTAAGACCCAAAGGTGTTTTCTCTAGGACCTGGGACAATGCCTTTTAAATGTAATCATCAGAAAGAAAGTGCCCCTGATTCTTATTCTCTGTAGGAAGGAGGAGCCTAAGTTTTATGGGAGGTGAATACCTTGCACCAAGTTGTAAGTTTACTTTTCCTTGGGACAAGCCCTACTTACAAATGCACATGGCTTGTGATCCTCCCATTAAAGCTCTTAAAAAGAACAACAACAACTTCCTATCTTTCCTTTTAGCTCAACTGGATTCTTAACTACTTATCCTATTGTGATAACTTTGAATAGTCTCCTTTCCCTATTTAACTTTGTCCAGTATCATGTTTGCTTTGACAGAGATCTGCTTTACAGGTACACAATAGTTCAAAGTTCTATTTTGTATTGATCCATATTGATTTTGTAAGAGAACTCTAGTGTGGCAGAAGGGGCCTGAATGTTATCAGAAGTCAAATCTCCTATTTGGTTATATGAACTTTATAACACAACACATCATTTAAACTCCCTTTTATCTTGTCTCTCTTTCAAATGGTAGTAACAATAGCTTTTCTACAGGATGGTTAAGAAGATTGCTTACATAAAACTAGAAGCATAACTTGGTATATGATAAGAACTTAGTAGATGTCACAGCCCTTCTTCCTTAGTCTTTGTTAAAATTCATGAATGGTCTTGGAATCCTAAAGAAGGGCCATTCTCACCAAGGAGCAGAAAATGAAACATACTAAGCATCAGAAGAAAAAACAAGACAAAACTCAAGTTCTTTATTTAAAAAGAAATACAAGTAATAAAATTACTAGAAGTGATTTTCTAGTATTCAGGAAAGTAGAATAATTCCAAGGTGAATGTCACTTGCTTTTTTCCTCAATATTTTACCAACGCTAGTTATTGGACCTGTTAGGTAGTTAGAATAGGAAAAAGGAGTCCAAAATAGTGGTGGCTAAAAGACAAATAAAGGAAAAAGCCCAGGGAAATAGAATAAAGGAAGGTTCCAGGACCAGAACGAGACTCTTAGGTGAAACAAACAGCCCTCCTGGCTAGCCCAATTTACATAGGGCAGGCTCGGGGAGGTGGGGGAGGAGAAAAAGCACATAAAAAGAGGAGCCAAAATTGAGCATCTCTCTTCATGCCTCTAGGATGTATTTTCCTTTGCTTGTCAAATAAATCTGAGCTGCAACCAAGCTGTAACACTGATCTGTCACTTAAACTGAGCTGTAACCCAGCTGTAACACCAGTTGGTCACTTCAAATTTTAGCTGTGGTGAGAGGGCAGAGTAAATTACACACTCCACCGATAGACCAAAAAAAAAAAAAAAAGACCTGAGGCTCCAACTGGAACTGCAGCTTTATGATAATGTAAAATTTCTATATCACGGTAATCCAAGCCTATGCCCCAACCAGTAACGCTGAAGAAGCGGAAAAATTGAATAGCTCTATGAAGACCTACAAGACCTTTTTAGAATTAACACACAAACAAGATGTCCTTTTCATTATAGGGGACTGGAATGCAAAAGTAGGAAGTCAAGAAACACGTGGAGTAACAGGCAAATTTGGCTTTTGCCAAGAGAATGAACTGATCATAGCAAATACCCTCTTCCAACAACATGAGAGAAGATTCTACACAGGGACATCACCAGATGAAAAACACTGAAATCAGATTGATTATATTCTTTGCAGCTAAAGATGAAGAAGCTCTATACAGTCAGCAAAAAGAACACTGGGAGCTAACTGTGGCTCAGATCATGAACTCTTTATTGCCAAATTCAGACTTAAATTGAAGAAAGTAGGGAAAACCACTAGACCATTCAGGTATGACTGAAATCAAATCCCTTATGGTTACACAGTGGAAGTGAGAAATAGATTAAAGGGACTAGATCTGATAGACAGAGTGCCTGATGAACCATGGATAGAGGTTCATGACATTTTACAGGAGACAGGGATCAAGACCATTCCCATAGAAAGAAATGCAAAAAAAGTAAAATGGCTGTCTGAGGAGGCCTTAAATAGCTATTAAAAGAAGAGAAGTGAAAAGCAAAGGAGAAAAGGAAAGATATACCCATTTGAATGCAGAGTTCCAAATAATAGCAAGGAGAGATAAGAAAGCCTTCCTCAGTGATCAATGCAAAGAAATAGAGGAAAACAACAGAATGGAAAGACTAGAGATCTCTTCAAGAAAATTAGAGATACCAAGGGAACATTTCATGCAAAGATGGGCTCGATAAAGGACAGAAATGCTATGGACCTATCAGAAGCAGAAGATATTAAGAAGAGGTGGCAGGAATACACAGAAGAACTATACAAAAAAGATCTTCACGACCCAGATAATCATGATGGTATGACCACTCACCTAGAGCCAGACATCCTGGAATGTGAAGTCAAGTGGGCCTTAGAAAGCATCACTATGAACAAAGCTAGTAGAGTTGATAGAATTCCAGTAGAGTTATTTCAAATCCTGAAAGATGATGCTGTGAAAGTGCTGCACTGAATATGCCAGCAAATTTTCAAAACTCAGCAGTGGCCACAGGACTGGGAAAGGTCAGTTTTCATTCCAATTCCAAAAAGACAATGCCAAAGAATGCCCAAACTACCACACAATTGCACTCATCTCACATGCTAGTAAAGTAATGCTCATAATTCTCCAAGCCATGCTTCAGCAGTATGTGAACCGTGAACTTCCAGATGTTCAAGATGGTTTTAGAAAAGGCAGAAGAACCAGAGATCAAATTGCCAACATCCACTGGATCATGGAAAAAGCAAGAGAGTTCCAGAAAAAACATCTATTTCTGCTTTATTGACTATGCCAAAGCCTTTGACTGTGTGGCTCACAATAAACTGTGGAAAATTCTGAAAGAGAAGGGAATATCAGACCACCTGTCATGCCTCTTGAGAAACCTACATGCAGGTCAGGAAGCAATAGTTAGAACTGGACATCATCGAGCAGCAGACTGGTTCCAAATAGGAAATGGAGTACGTCATGGCTGTATATTGTCACCCTGCTTATTTAACTTTTATGCAGAGTACATCATGAGAAACGCTGGGGTGGAAGAAGAACAAGCTGGAATCAAGATTGTCAGGAGAAATATCAATAACCTCAGATATGCAGATGACACCACCCATATGGCAGAAAGTGAGAGGAACTAAAAGGCCTCTTGATGAAAGTGAAAGAGGAGAGCGAAAAAGTTGGCTTAAAGCTCAACATTCAGAAAACGAAGATCCTGGCATCTGGTCCCATCACTTCATGGGAAATAGATGGGGAAACAGTGGAAACAGTGTCAGACTTTATTTTTGGGGGCTCCAAAATCAATGAAGATGGTGATTGCAGCCATGAAATTAAAAGACACTTATTCCTTGGAAGGAAAGTTATGACCAACCTAGATGGCATATCAAAAGCAGAGACATTACTTTGTCAACAAAGGTCCATCTAGTCAAAGCTATGGTTTTTCCAGTGGTCATGTATAGATGTGAGAGCTGGATTGTAAAGAAAACTCAGTGCAAAAGAATGGATGCTTTTGAACTGTGGTGTTGGAGAAGACTCTTGAGATTCCCTTGGACTGCACTGAGATCCAACCAGTCCATCCTAAAGGAGATCAGTCCTGGGTGTTCATTGGAGGGACTGATGCTGAAGCTGAAACTCCAATACTTTGGCCACCTCATGCAAAGAGTTGACTCATTGGAAAAGACCCTGATGCTGGGAGGGATTGGGGCAGGAGGAGAAGGGGATGACAGAGGATGAAATGGCTGGATGGCATCACTGACTAGATGGACATGAGTTTGGGTAAAGTCCGGGAGTTGGTGATGGATAGGGAGGCCTGATGTGCTGTGATTCATGGGGTCGCAAAGAGTCGGACACGACTGAGCAACTGAACTGAATATTTCTATTAGTCATTCAAGACAAAGAATTATGGCTCACTGAAATAATAGCTTAAATATCTTATCAATTTATTAATTTTTTATATTTATTGGGGAAATGTCATAGATAGCTCTATTTGAATGCATTTTTTAAAACTGTTTTTATGAATTCTAAAATCAAAATGATGTTATATGAGAGAAAATCATGGAAATGGCACAATGGAAGCTTCATTTTGAAGTAAATAAATAAATTGTTATAACGTTGGTGGGGGCCAACAAAAAAAAAAAAAAAGAAGAAGAAGAAGAAAATGACTATTTCTTAAATTTATGCTGTAAGCAGGAGCACAGATTAGACATTTGCATTGTTAATTAAACTCATAACAAATTTATAGAATAATTCTGGAATCCTTATTTTACAGGTGAGAAAACAGAGGCTCTGAGAGATTATTTAAAAGGTCCCAGGTTGACATATCTATTGCTAGAGAAACTTATTAGCTTTCCTCCTCCTTCCAGACATAGAGAGAGGTTAGTTTTCCCATTCAGTCTAGGATTATGGTCAAGTAATATGAGCCACTTCCTGAGTGATGCACTTAAATGTAGATGGGAGACGTTCAACATTCCTGTCCTTGTTACACTGACCTGGGAGACAACACATTCCACCTGGTATGACTGTAAAACTATGTGACTACTTGGAACAAAGAGTTTCCAAATGGAGAATAACATTGGACTTTGTGTGAAAAAGAAATAAATCTTTGATATGTTCAGCATGATTAGAACCCAGGTTGTCCTGCTGGCAAACATTTTACTCTTTGTCTATATTTTTCTCTTTTCAAAAACTTTAGTTTCAGCCCTTAACTTGTACTAAGATTTGCTGTTGCTGTTCAGTCACTAAGTCATGTCCAACTCTTCATGACGCTACAGACTAGCCCACCAGGCTCTTCTATCCATAGGATTTCCCAGGCAAAAATACTGAAGTGCTTTGCCACTTTCTTCTCCAGGGGATTTTTCTGACCCATCAAACCTATGGCTCACACATTGGCAGGTATATTCTTTATTGCTGAGCCACCAGGGAAGCTCTATATTGAGATTAGAGAGGTGGATACCATGAAGTGAAGTGAAGTGAAGTGAAGTGAAGAGAAGTGAAGTGGCTCAGTCGTGTCCAACTCTTTGTGACCCCATGGACTGTAGCCTACCGGGCTCCTCTATCCATGGGATTTTCCAGGCAACAGTCCTGGAGTGGATTGCCATTTCCTTCTCCAGGGGATCTTCCCAACCCAGGGATCGAACCTGGGTCTCCCACATTGTAGACAGACGCTTAACCATCTGAGCCACCAGGGGAGACTTTTCTTTTTTGAGGGTGTGAAGGCAAGACCTTACAGACTGCATTTATTTTTTAGGCTTTTTACCATCATTCAGTTCAGAAAGAGAAATAATATTGTTTTCCTACAGGGGAAAGACTTGTCATCTTCCTATATTATCGTGTAGAAAATTACTTTAAAAATGCACATATGTTTTGAAACTGTTTACTCAAATCTTGATGCTCATCTAAATGAAAGTTTTGTTTGTTCAAGACTAAGTCCTTTGTCAATCAGTGAGTGGTTAGGAGCAAAAGGTTTGTTGTAATTCTGAATATATAAGAACAGCTTATCAAGTGATTTTTTTAAACAAAATTCCTGTCTCCATACAGCAAAACTATGATACATAATTCAGTCTCTAAATGCAGATTGAATCCCTTAAAGGCAAAGAATGAATATACTCAGCATATTAACGCTTTTCAGATTTTGCTTTGTGGAATGTTTAGTAACTTCAGATGAATTCATAAGTACTTTTATTTGAGAATTTTGGGCATTACATTTGTAAGCATATTGAATGAAATAGAGAAAGTGAATACAGATGTTGATTCTTGAGCACAAATATCCTATATTTTAATAATGCCTTCAGGGTTCAAGAAATACCCCTGGGCCTAAAAGCCTGGATCAAATTCCTCTTATGGTTTTCAGTTGGAATTTGTTAAAAGTCACACATTATCCTGGAATTCAGATTCCTGATTTATAAAACGAGGCTGAAATACAGCAAAATATGGTGATTTAGGTAAATAACATAGAGTGAAAACAAAACAGTAATCATACTAAATAGTTTATATACAGTGCTGTGGGTTATTATCATTATTACACTGACATTATTTCTCAGTGCTTGCTATGGCTGAGGATAGTAATGCTGATATCTTTTTTCTTATTACATTTGTACTTTTACACTGAAATATAATTAACCATATGTCAATCAACCTATATTAGTTTCAGGCATCCAACATAATGATTCAATATTTGTATATCTGGTGAGGTGATCACCAGGTAGGTCTATATGTCATCTATAACCATAATTCTATTTTTTTCTTGTGATGAGTACTTTTAAGATTTACTGTCCTAGCAAGCTTCAAATATGCAATACAATATTGTTAACTATAGTCACTATTCTGTATGTTACATCTCCATGACTTATTTTATAACTGGAACTTTGTACCCATTGAGTCCCTTCAACTGTTTTACCCACCCTCACTCCCTGCCTATAGCAACCATAAATCTTTTCTTTTATACTTACACTTCTTAAACAAGATAAAATGTTCAAGTCCATAATAATTGAAAAATCCACTCACCTTCTCTGATTGTATCATAGAGTTGTTCTCATGAAGTGTAAACAGATGATCTTGATAAACAATCTTGGGGAAAGGATTCAGTGAGAAACAGACTCTGTATTGATGCTATGGTACTATCTTGATAGCAATTCTATCAAAATTCTTGGCAGAGGGCCACAGCAGTTGAGACATGACCTAAGTAGATCTTTCTTTTTCATATTATTTAGTACAATTTATTTATTTTTTAATATTTTCTATTGGAGTAGAGTTTATTTACAAAGTTGTATTAATTTCCGATGTATAGCAAAGGGAAACAGTTATACATATACATATATCTACTCTTCTTTTAAGATTCTTTTCCCATATAAGCCATTACTGAGTATTGAGTAGAATTACCTGTGTTATACATCAGGCTCTTATTAGTTATCTATTTTATATGTAGGTATATGTCAGTCCCAATCTCCCAATTTATCCCCTTTCCTCTTATCCTTTGGTAACCATAATTTAGTTTTATACATCCATGATTCTACTTCTGTTTTGTAAATAAGTTCATTGGTACCACGTTTTTTTAGATTTCACATATAAAGCATATCATCAAAAGAAGATGTGGTACATACATGCAATGGAACATTACTCAGCCATAAAAAGAATAAAATAATGCTGTATGCAGCAACTTGGATGAACCTGGAGATTGTCTGACTGCAAAAAGTAACTCAGACACAGGTAGAATCATTTTTAACTTACCATCTATCTTAACTTCAGAGGTAGACAGCCAGAATGAGGAGTTCCTCTATCTTTGGACTGTGAGTGGAAACAAGAGGAAAAGCAAATTTCATTTTGCAGCACTGAATAACACATGCTCAATTATGTAGTTTACATAAATGTGTGATTTTCTATTCTTTTTTCTAGTTTATGAGTGATCCAAAGTGCTTAGAGAGACTAGAGCTAGGGATTAAATCACTAGGGCTAGAGTAGCTAACATATTCTATATAGAGAAAGCTATTAGGCCAAATTCAAGCCTGAGCTGATAAGTACAAAGACAGAAGCAGACAAGATACAAACAGAGATACATGAAGGTAGAAATTAGACAGTTTCATATTTATTCATAGCCCAGCTTAAATCTTACATCTCCCATAAATTTCCCCAGATACCTTTTTCAGAAGAAATGACCTTTTATACAATCCTCTTGTATTTTGTTTGCTGATTATAATTGAAAGATGCATTCAGAATTGTACAAATAAAGAAAAAGGAAGATATGTGAGAGCATGCATATGGCAAAAACGGTGCATTTTGATGGCTCATTTCCAATACTAGATGGTTGCTGTATCAGTAAATCAACTGGGCTTAGAGATACAGGGATGATATGGACTTAACCTCTGTATAGTAGTTTGTTTCCCATGGTAAATGCAGGCAGGCTCTTTGATGAAGCTTTTGGCTGTATAATGAGTGAGTGAAGCGATGATCCATTGAACCAGATAATGAATCAGTGTTGGGCCTGATTACATCTTAAATGCATATTAACCATTTAACCTCAGTTGGAAGTAGTATTGGAAAAGAGTCTAAAATGATTTACAAGTTTGATTTAAATAAGCAGAAATCATTAAAAGCTAAGCAAAAGAGGATCACTCATGCAAAGTATCAAGCCAATGAACACAAAGTAGATGTCTAATAGATACTTTTTCCCTTCTATTAATTCTTGGCTAAATCTGAGTTCCCAACAACAAATAATGGTTGTGTATTCAAGATTGTTGACTGAATTTTGCTTATAAATAATCCAAATATAGCACCTTGAAAGACTCAAACTGATTTTCTTTAAAAAAATTTTTATATTAATATACAATGGATATATAAAGATCTGTACATATTTATTGAAGACAATTTGATCAACTTAGGTATATGCAAACACCTATGTTATGCTCGTCACTGCAGCCATAAAATCAGAAGATGATTGCCTCGTGTAGGAAAATGATGACAAACCTAGACAGTGTGTTGAAAAGCAGAGATGTTACTCTGTGAACAAAGGCCGTACAGTCAAGGTTATTATCTTCCCAGTGGTCAAGTACTGTTGTGAGAGCTGGATCATAAAAAAGGCAAAACTCAAAGAATTGATGCCTTCAAACTGTGGTGCTAGAGAAGACTCCTGAAAGTTCCTTGGACAGCAAGGAGATCAAATCAGTCAATCTTAAGGGAGATCAACCATGAAAATTCACTAGAAGGACTGATGCTGAAGCTGAAGCTCTACTATCTTTGTCACCTGATGCACACAAAAAGTTCATTGGAAAAGTCCTGATGCTGGGAAAGATCAGGGCAGAAGGAATGGAAAAAGATCTTTTTTTTTTTTTTTTTTTTTTTTTTACCTTTGGTGGAAACAATAAGGAAAACATTTTGAGGAAAATTTTTTAAATTTTCAGTTACAAAATACTTGTTGATGAGTATTTCAGTAAGTTCTTATAAGGAACAATTAAGCCATTTGCTTGGGTATGAGATTCTCAGAAAAATAGTCATACTAATAGTGACAGTGTAATAGTGAAGTCAGGCATACTAGCTATTGGTATAGCTAGTAAGGTGTAGTTCTGGTTTTCAGTGTATGGGTTTTGTGTGGAAACTGATAATTTCAGTTTTAGTATGATTCCTCTGTGTGTGCCTGAACACACAATAAACATAATAGCTACAACCCTCAAGGATCTCATATATCTTGGAAAACTTGAAAAATAAAGCATTAATAATTATACCACTATGATGTTGATGTTGTAGCTAGAGAGCAAGATGCCAGTGAAGTTCAGACAGATACTCAACTCTATTAGGAGATAATGCTGTAAGTTTTCTTTGAAGATTTACTATCTCAGCTAGGCAATGAAGGACAAGTAGGAGTTCTAGGTAAGTACAGGAGGACTAACAGGTAATATCCCAGAGAGGAAAAGAAAAATTGCAAACTCAGTCAACCATGTGATAACTCAATGATTTCAGAGAATCAGTTTGGCTTAACTGAAAATTGAAAGTGACAGTCGCTCAGTCATGTCCAACTCTTTGCAACTCTATTGACTATAAAGTCCATGAAATTCTCCAGGCCAGAATACTGGAGTGAGTAGCTACTCCCTTCTCCAGGGGATCTTTCCAACCCAGGGATTGAACCCAGGTCTCCTACATTACAGGCAGATTCTTTACCAGCTGAGCTACCAGGGAAGCCCCTTGGCTTGAATGATCTATGGTATTTAAATGAGGGAGAAGTTGGATTATTGAAGAACAATGAATACCATACCTATATTCTGGCTTTAAATATAGGCAATAGGGCATAATTGTAGAAAAAAAATGAATAATATTGGTAATTGAAAAATTAATGCCTAGATTCTCCACTTTAGTCCTAGAAGTAGAACACTTGGAATTTAGAAGACTTTACCTCCCTCTAGGACACATGCAGCCATGAAATTAAAAGATATTTGCTCCTTGGGAAACAAAAGCTATTACAAACCTAGACAGTGTATTTAAAAGCAGAGACGTTACTTTGCCAACAAAGGTCTCTATAGTCAAAGCTATGGTTTTTCCAATAGTCATGTATAGATGTGAGAGTTGAACCATAAAGAAAGTAGAGTACCAAAGAATTGATGCTTTTGAACTGTGGTGTTGGAGAAGACTCCTTTTGGACTGCAAGGAGATCCAACCAGTCCACCCTAAAGGAGATCAGACCTGAGTGTTCATTGAAAGGACTGATATTGAGGCTGAAACGCTAATGCTTTGGCCACCTGATGTGAAGAGCTGACTCATTTGAAAAGACCCTGATGCTGGGAAAGATTGAGGGCAGGAGAAGGGGACGACAGAGTATGATATGGTTGGATGGCATCACCGACTCAATGGATATGGGTTTGGGTGGGCTCTGGGAGTTGGTGATGGGCAGAAAGGCCTGGAGTGCTGTGCTTCTTGGGGTCACAAAGTCAGACACGACTGAGCGACTGAACTGAAGACAGTGACAAGAGAAGGTTCATAAAAAAAAAAAAAAAAGACCTTTTTAAAAGGTGTAAGGCGGTTGACTATTCTTTAATCTGAAGATACTAGACAGAACAGAATATAAAGAGGAAGATGAGAAGTAAACTGATCAAGGGTTGAAGTTTTGTGAGGTGAGTGTATCAGGAAGAAAAAGTAAGTGAACATATCAGTAAGGAATTGGTTGAAAAGATGCACAGTGAATCCAGAGAAAGTATAAAGTAAAAACCAAATAGGCTTAATAAATGAAAGAAAATAGAGAAATAAAGGTAGTACAAACAACGATGATGATGATAGGACTGTACCAAATAAAAGATGGAGTTTGGACTTCTTAACCTAGCAATATGCTATCCAAGATGCTATGAGATATTGTACATTAAAATTTTTCACAATAGGATAATATGAGGCTATAGTATTCAGATCATTTATTCATTTATCTATATATCTATTTTATATTGAATCATAATAAAGTCCTTGATATTTTCAAGATTGCTGGAATCAGATGGGGAAACAGTGGAAACAGTGACAGATTTTATTGGGGGGGGCTCCAAAATTACTGCAGATGGTGACTGCAACCATGAAATTAAAAGACACTTGCTCCTTGGAAGAAAGGTTATGACCAACCTCAACAGCATATTAAAAAGCAAAGTCATTACTTTACAAACAAAGGTCTGTCTAGTCAAAGCTATGGTTTTTCCAGTAGTCAGGTATGGATGTGAGAGGTGGATTATAAAGAAAGCTGAGCACTGAAGAACTGATGCTTTTGAACTGTGCTGTTGGAGAAGACTCTTGAGAGTCCCTTGGACAGCAAGGAGATCCAACCAGTCAATCCTAAAGGAAATCAATCCTGAATATTCATTGAAAGGACTGATGCTGAAGCTGAAACTCCAATACTTTGGCCACCTGATGTGAAGAACTGACTCATCTGAAAACACCCTAATGCTGGGAAAGACTGAAGGCAGGAGGAGAAGGGGACGACAGTTGATGAGATGGTTGGATGGCATCACCGTCTCAGTGGACACGAGTTTGAATAAACTCTGGCAGTTGGTGATGGACAGGGAGGCCTGGTGTGCTGCAGTCCATGGGGTTGCAAAGAGTCAGACATGACTGAATGCCTGAACTGAACTTATAATAAATTCCACTCTCTAGTCTCTGGAGTGTGTAACTGAAGCAGAGAGAAAATAATGATTATTGAAACAGTGACTATATACTCTGTTTTTTTTTTTTTCTTTTTCCTCAAGTAAGTTATGACTTAATCTTGTCTTGATACAATTCTATTGAATAGCACATCTTATCATACTTAGAACACTCCCCAGTACAATCATTATTTTTAAGTTATCTATTGGAACTGAAGTGATCAGGCAAAGGAGACTAGGTTTTGAAATAAGTCACCAGGTTAGCACTGATATCACCATATCTGATGGCAGGACTTGGAATAGGAAGGTCACAAAGNATCATACTTAGAACACTCCCCAGTACAATCATTATTTTTAAGTTATCTATTGGAACTGAAGTGATCAGGCAAAGGAGACTAGGTTTTGAAATAAGTCACCAGGTTAGCACTGATATCACCATATCTGATGGCAGGACTTGGAATAGGAAGGTCACAAAGTCTTCCAAACTTAGGAAAAGGTGATCAAGTTAACAGCAGCTGACAGGAATTAAAATTATTGTATAAATAAGTGGAAAGAATCTTATAAAAGTAGAATCTCTTCTTTCTTTATAAACTATATGCAGGGAATAGTAATAGACCCTGGAGTATACTAATGAGGTATACTCATACCCACGAGCTACAGAAAAATGAAGAGCATCCACTCATCTGCTCAAGAGAAATGTAGTGAAAATTAGCATTTTTCAGGTAATTCTATGTTTTTGCTATTCCAGGAAGTCTGAAGGAGCATAGATAGAGATTCTAGAAATTCTAGAGGTAGAGGTCAGAGAGAGAGGTCAAGGAAAGATTAGGTTAGGTACTGTTCAGTTCAGTTCAGTTCAGTCACTCAGTCAAGTCTGACTCTTTGCAGCCCCATGAATTGCAGCACGCCAGGCCTTCCTGTCCATCACCAACTCCCAGAGTTCACTCAGACTCATGAACATCGAGTCAGTGATGCAATCCAGCCATCTCATTCTCTGTTATCCCCTTCTCCTCCTGCTCCCAATCCCTTCCAGCATCACAGACTTTTCCAATGAGTCAACTCTTCTCATGAGGTGGCCAAAGTATGGGAGTTTCAGCATTAGCATCATTCTTTCCAAAGAACACCCAGGGCTGATCTCCTTCAAAATGGACTGGTTGAATGTCCTTGCAGTCCAAGGGACTCTCAAGAGTCTTCTCCAACACCACAGTTCAAAAGCAAATTGCCTTTCTTTGAGATTGGAATGAAAACTGACCTCTTCCAGTCCTGTGGCCACTGCTGAGTTTTCCAAATTTGCTGGTTAGGTACAAAGGAAACCCAATTTGCATATTTTAAAGTAGCATTGACTATAGGGGCTTCCTGGTGGCTCAGTCAGTAAAGAATCCCCCTGCAATGCAGGAGACTGGGGTTTGATCCCTGGGTCAGGAAGATTCCCCTGGAGAAGGAAATGGCAACCTCCTCCAGGATTCTTGCCTGGGAAATCCCATGAACCGAGGAGCCTGGCAGGCTACAGTTCATGGGGTTGAAAAGAGTCGGACAGGACTTAATGACTAAACCACTACCATAATTACTAATATTTTAGGCAATGACCAAGCATAGCAGGACCACAAGGAATTATCATTTTAACTGAATATGTGTTTTCTTCAAAGATTTGATCCCCACTGTCACCTATAAAAGGAAAATAGGTAAGTGCAGTGCTCCAGTCTCTCAGAATGGGTCAGCTTCAGCTTAGATTAATTCTTCTTGTATGATTATACCCATGCGGATATTGGCAAGAGGACATAACCAATTCTCAAGACTGAATGAAAAAAAAAAAGCCTTGATAGATACATGGTGTTTTATAAAAATCTTTCACAAAACAAGAGCAAGTATAAATTTTCCACCTTGGCTTGTATGTCCATGGACTTTCTATAAGAAGATAGCATGGTGAAGGTGAAGGTGAAGGTGAAGGTGAAGTCGCTCAGTCGTGTCCGACTCTTTGCGACCCCATGGACTGTAACTTACTAGGCTTCTCCATCCATGGGGTTCTCCAGGCAAGAATACTGGAGTGGATTGCCATTTCCTTCTCCAGGGGATCTTCCCGACCCAGGAATCGAACCCTGGTCTCCCGCATTGGAGGCAGACGCTTTAACCTCTGAGCCACCAGGGAAGCCCTGAAGATAGCATACTGGTAATAATTAAAATTTCACAGGCAGCTAACACTGAAAAGATTAATAGTCTGTTCTATATGGAGTGGATATGAAGACAGCCCTGTTTTTTGTGGACTCTAGCTGCTCAAGTAATATTATCTTTCAGCTTCACCACTTCTCTCATTCTTTGCTTTATTCACTCAACAAATATTTATTGAACTTCTTGTATAGACAAGCTGATTACTATCTTCCAGAGAACTATCATGTTCTTGAGGGTTGAATGACATGTGGTTTTTGGAGTAGAGGTAACAGAAGTGGGATATTTTTGGTTATTTTTCCCCATGACTATTTCTATTACTAAAAGCATTTGAGTATCCATTGTGTAGTGGTTTTTTTTTTTTTTTTTTTAATTCCCAGCCATCTTATGTCATGAAACATCCTTTATCTCTTCGCTGGGATACGTCCTAATGCCACAAAAATACCCTCATTTTGCTTGTTTTGGACCTTGTATGTTTGTATATTTGATGGGGTACAATCATCAACAAATAACAACTTGTGCTAGATTATCTCAAGGACTCCCAATTCTAACTGCAACTGTTGATTTAAAAGATGGGCTGAACAGTGGGAACAGAAAATGTTTCTGAGTCTTATAAAAAAAAAATTGAAATAGAACACAAACCAAGTGTCAAACAATAAAAATTGCCTTGTCAAGATGAGTCACTTAGACTAGCATTTCCCAAATTATTCTCTGCAAAGAAGCAAAATATTCACTTATACAAGTATTCTTGCTCAACAAAGTTTAGACAACATTTGGTTAAAACAATTTAAACAGGTTTCTCTGTAAGACCTCTGAAAGATGTTAATTTTTTTTTTTTTTGTAATTCTCAGTCAAAGTTCAGAACTGGCCAGTTATTTCATCTGGAAAACTTAACTGCTTTAGTGATACTGGTGTTTTATGGAATGTATTTTGTAAACTATTGCCCTTTACAAAAATGAAGAATTATAAAGGATTTGTTTCCCTAATTAATCAAGAAAGAACTTCAATATAGCACAGGGAACTCTGCTCAATATTCTATACAACCTATATGGGAAAATAATCTGAAAAAGAATACATATATATATATATATGTATATGATTAATCACCTTTCTGTACACCTGAAACTACCACAATATTGTAAATAAATTAGACTCCAATAAAAAATAAAAATTAAGTTAAAAATATAAAAAGACATAATAATACAATTCAGTTCAACTGGGAATGTTTACTTGTTTGATTTATTTCTTGGTTCAAATAGAACTCACAAACTGATTTTTCCAACACAAATAAGCAGGTTAAAATCAGCAGAAAATATGTTACCAATCATAAATATGTTTCAACTTGCTAAAATATGATTCTTTAAAATTCAGTGAAAAATAATAAGCAATAGAGGATGCTGGTTAAGGACATGTGCTAAGGAGATAATCCATCTGTGAACAAACTCTGTCTTTGAACATGTATTAACTGCAAATTGGGATATGTTTCAAAACTGTCCTATTCTTCAATTTTCTCATATAGAAAATTCAAATAAGAATGGTAGCTAACCTCATAACGTGAATTATAAATGTGAAGCATATAGTGTCTGGTTAAAAATAAGCATAAAACATCTTCAGTTCTGTTCAGTTGCTCAGTCATGTCCGACTCTTCGTGACCCCATGAATCACAGCACGCCAGGCCTCCCTGTGCAACACCAACTCCCAGAGTTCACTCAGACTCACGTCCATAGAGTCAGTGATGCCATCCAGCCATCTCATCCTCTGTCGTCCCCTTCTCCTCCTGCCCCCAATCCTTCCCAGACTCAGAGTCTTTACCAATGAGTCAACTCTTCGCATGAGGTTAACAAAGTACTGGAGTTTCAGCTTTAGCATCATTCCTTCTAAAGAACACCCAGGGCTGATCTCCTTCAGAATGGACTGGTTGGATGTTCTTGCAGTCCAAGGGATTCTCAAGAGTCTTCTTCAACACCACAGTTCAAAAGCATCAATTCTTCAGTGCTCAGCCCTCTTCACAGTCCAACTCTCACATCCATACATGACTACTGGAAAAACCATAGCCTTGACTAGACGGACCTTAGTCAGCAAAGGAATGTCTCTGCTTTTGAATATGCTATCTAGGTTGGACATAACTTTACTTCCAAGGAGTAAGTGTCTTTTAATTACATGGCTGTAGTCACCATCAGCAGTGATTTTGGAGCCCAAAAAAATAAAGTCTGACACTGTTTTCACTGTTTCCCCATCTATTTCCCATTAGAAGTAGAGTTTACCCAAACTCATATGCATCAAGTCGGTGATGCCATTCAGCCATCTCATCCTCTGTCGTCCCCTTCTCCTCCTGCCCCCAATCTGTCCCAGCATCAGAATCTTTTCAAATGAGTCAACTCTTTTCATGTGCTGGCCAAAGTATTGGAGTTTTAGCTTTAGCATCAGTCCTTCCAAAGAAAATCCAGACTGATCTCATTTAGGATAGACTGGCTGGATCTCCTTGCAGTCCAAGGAACTCTCAAGAGTCTTCTCCAACATCATAGTTCAAAAGCATAAATTCTTCAGTGCTAAGTTTTTTCACAGTCCAACTCTCACATCCATACATGATCACTGCAAAAGGCATAGCCTCGAATAGACGGATCTTTGTTGGCAAAGTAACGTCTCTTGTTTTGAATATGCTATCTAAGTTGGTCATAATTTTCCTTCCAAGAGTAAGTGTCTTTTAATTTCATGGCTGTAATCACCATCTGCAGTGATTTTGGAGCGCCCCAAAAATAAAGCCTGATACTATTTCCACTGTTTCCCCATCTATTTCCCATGAAGTGGTGGGACCAGATGCCATGATCTTCGTTTCCTGAATGTTGAGCTTTAAGCCAACATTTTCACTCTCCTCTTTCACTTTCATCAAGAGGCTTTTGAGTTCCTTTTCAGTTTCTGCCATAAGGGTGGTGTCATCGCATATCTGAGGTTATTGATATTTCTCCTGGCAATCTTGATTCCAGCTTGTGTTTCTTCCAGTCCAGTGTTTCTCATGATGTACTCTGAATATAAGTTAAATAAGCAGAGTGACAATATACAGCCTTGACATACCCCTTTTCCTATTTGGAACTAGTCTGTTGTTCCATGTCCAGTTCTAACTGTTGCTTCCTGACCTGCATATAGGTTTCTCAAGAGGTAGGTCAGGTGGTCTGGTATTCCCATCTCTTTCAGAATTTTCCACAGTATATTGTGATCCACACAGTCCAAGGCTTTGGCATAGTATTAAAGCATAAATAGATGTTTTTCTGGAACTCTCTTCCTTTTTCCATGATCCAGCGGATGTTGGCAATTTGATCTCTGGTTCCTCTGCCTTTTCTAAAGCCAGCTTGAATATCAGGGAGTTCACGGTTCAGGTATTGCTGAAGCCTGGCTTGGAGGATTTTGAGCATTACTTTGCTAGCATGTGAGATGAGTGCAATTGTACAGTAGTTTGAGCATTCTTTGGCATTGCCTTTCTTTGGGATTGGAATGAAAACTGACCTTTTCCAGTCCTGTGGCCACTGCTGAGTTTTCCAAATTTGCTGGCAGATTGAGTGCAGCACTTTCACAGCATCATCTTCCAGGATTTGAAATAGCTCAGTGAAATTCTATCACTTCCACTAGCTTTGTTCGTAGAGGTGCTTTCTAAGGCCCAGTTGACTTCACATTCCAGGATGTCTGGCTCTAGGTGAGTGATCACACCATCGTGATTATCTGGGTCATGAAGATCTTTTTTGTACAGTTCTTCTGTGTGTATTCTTGCCTGATCTTCTTAATTTCTTCTGCTTCTGTTAGGTCCATACCATTTCTGTCCTTTATTGAGCCCATCTTTGCATGAAACTTTCCCTCGGTATCTCTAATTTTCTTCACGAGATCTCTAGTCTTTCCCATTCTGTTGTTTTCCTCTATTTTTTGCATTGATCACTGAGGAAGGCCTTCTTATCTCTCCTTGATATTCTTTGGAACTCTGCATTAAGATGCTTATATCTTTCCCTTTCTCCTTTGCTTTTCACATCTCTTCTTTTCAGAGCTATTTGTAAGGCCTCCCCAGACAGCCATTTTGATTTTTGCATTTCTTTTCCATAGGGATCGTCTTGATCCTTGTCTCCTATAAAATGTCATGAACGTCCATCCATAGTTCATCAGGCACTCTGTCTATCAGATCTAGTCCCTTAAATCTATTTCTCACTTCCACTGTAAAATCATAAGGAATTTGATTTCAGTCATACCTGAATGGTCTAGCGGTTTTCCCTACTTTCTTCAATTTGAGTCTGAATTTGGTAATAAGGAGTTCATGATCTGGGCTACAGTCAGCTCCTGGTCTTGTTTTTGATGACTGTATAGAGCTTTTCCATCTTTGGCTGCAAAGAATATAATAAATCTGATTTTGGTGTTGACTGTCTGGTGATGTCCATGTGTAGAGTTTTCTCTTGTGTTGTTGGAAGAGGGTGTTTGCTCTTACCAGTGCATNACAGTCAGCTCCTGGTCTTGTTTTTGATGACTGTATAGAGCTTTTCCATCTTTGGCTGCAAAGAATATAATAAATCTGATTTTGGTGTTGACTGTCTGGTGATGTCCATGTGTAGAGTTTTCTCTTGTGTTGTTGGAAGAGGGTGTTTGCTCTTACCAGTGCATTCTCTTGGCAAAACTCTATTAGCCTTTGCCTGTTTCATTCCATATTCCAAGGCCAAATTTGCCTGTAACCCCAGGTATTTCTTGACTTCCTACTTTTGCATTCTAGTCCCCTATAATGAAAAGGCATCTTTTTGGGGTGTTAGTTCTAAAAGGTCTTGTAGGTCTTCATAGAGCTGTTCAACTTCAGCTTCTTCAGCATTACTGGTTGGAGCATAGACTTGGATTACCATGATATTGAATGATTTGCTTTGGAAATGAACAGAGACCATTCTGTCGTTTTTGAGATTACATCCAAGTACTGCATTTCAGACTTTTGTTGACCATGATGGCTACTCCATTTCTTCTAAGGGATTCTTGCCCACAGTAGTTCTGGTTGGGGCATAGACTTGGATTACCATGATATTGAATGATTTGCCTTGGAAACGAACAGAGATCATTTTGTCATTTTTGAGATTGCATCCAAGTACTGCATTTTGGACTCTTTTGTTGACAATGATGGCTATTCCCATTTCTTCTAAGGGATTCTTGCCCACAGTAGTAGATATAATGGTCATCTGAGTTAAATTCACCCATTCCAGTTCATTTTAGTTTGCTGATTCCTAGAAAGTCGACGTTCACTCTTGCCATCTCCTGTTTGACTACTTCCAATTTTCCTTGATTCATGGACCTGACATTCCAGGTTCCTATGCAATATTGCTCTTTACAGCATCAGACCTTGCTTCTATCACCAGTCACATCCACCACTGGGTATTGTTTTTGCTTTGGCTCCATCCCTTCATTCTTTCTGGAGTTATTTCTCCACTGATCTCCAGTAGCATATTGGGCTCCTACTGACCTGGGGATTTCCTCTTTCAGTATCCTATCATTTTGCCTTTTCATACTGTTCATGGGGTTCTCAAGGCAAGAATACTGAAGTGGTTTGCCATTCCCTTCTCCAGTGGACCACATTCTGTCAGACCTCTCCACCATGATCCTCCCGTCTTGGGTGGCTCCACACGGCATGGCTTAGTTTCATTGAGTTAAACAAGGCTGTGGTCCATATGATCAGATTTACTAGTTTTCTGTGATCATGGTTTGTGTGTCTGTCCTCTGATGCCTCTCACAACACTACCATCTTACTTGGGTTTCTCTTACCTTGGACGTGGTGTATCTCTCCACGGCTTCTATAGCAAAGCACACCCACTGCTCCTTACCTTGCACGAGGGGTATCTCCTCACAGCCTGACCTTGAACATGGAGTAGCTCCTCTCAGCCCTCCTGCACCCGCGCAGCCACTGCTCCTTGGCTGAGGGATAGCTCCTCCTTTCTGCCACCTGACTTCAGACGTGTGGTAGCTTCTCTACCATGTAAAACATATTACATATTGTATTATTATATGCAAAGGCATTGTGTTAAACCCAATAAATGGGGACTATTAATAATACTAAAAAGTCAAATTCAGAAAGATAGAATTGTATTCAGATTTGCATATTTCTTCTAAATTGCTGAAACTGTAGGATTTGACATGTGTACAATTAAAATAATTTATCTAAATATATATACTGTGCATATTGCAGATTACAGCTCAGATAAAACAATTGAATGTTATTTCTTAATAGAAATGGATGAATTACTTTATACAAATTTTTAACTACTTGAACTCAAGAGGATAATTATTTGTATGTAATATTGAAAAGGGTGATTTTTTTCCTTCAGCTTATTTCACAGTCTCAAGCACAATTTTTAACAACAAGGAAACTGAGGCACAAAGAGGTTAGAATACTTTGACACAGGTTGCATAATCAATAATTACAGAATTGATATTTTATCCTAGATCTGTATGATTTCAAAGAAACTGAAGCACTACGATTTTTTCGATTATATGAAAAGATTTTTGTATGAAATTAAAGAACTACATGGGTAAATAGAACTTGTAGCTGTGTAACAAAAATCACCAGAAGAATATGTCATTTCAGTAACAATACATGAACAAGAAATTCTTTCAAATGCTCTCTCACATTTACCAACTTTCAACACAAGGGCATAGAGCTTTAGGTAATTTAAATAACCAATGAGATTCAAAACAATGCACTGCTTGGAAAATGTAGAGGCTAATTGGCTAAGTCTCCAAATGCTACTTTGGAAAATTTAGGAGTTAATATCCCCTGGGAAAATCTCATACAGCTGCTTTTGATTAGGGAATGAAACAGTCAACTTGCAAGCCTTTGAAACTCACACATGCCTCCTGACTTGTAAATAATTAGTCAATTTATTTTTTGATAGTTGGTGTCCAGTAACTAGAAACAGAGAATAAAGGAAGGACAAAGAACAAAGACAGAGAAAGATAAGCTCATTCTCTATTAAATACATGATGCAAAACACTATTTATAGTGAACTTGAACATAATTACACAAAAAGTTCCATTGGTCTACATCTTACTAATATGATTTTTGAATACTTTGAATAATTTACTACAATGTTTAGAATAGCCTGAAAAGAACACTTCTATGCACAAATAAGATAGTGATGAACTGAATACTCATGTTAAGCCATAAAGGAGTGATGCTTCTGGCTGCATTCATTTCTTCCAGAGTAGTTGCTATTCTGCAAGGGTAGAACCTATCTTTGATACTAATTACTTACAAATGTAGGCTATTTTTAGTTTTTTATTAATATCTGAGTTTTGCCAAATTTGGTTTTTGCTTAAAATTATTTATTGTTAGCTAACCTTAATGGGAATAAGGTCAATAGTTCAGGTATTGGAAGTGTATTTTAATTTCTCCAATATTCCTTTTTGTGTGCTTAATAATTACTTAAAATGTTTACTTAAAGCTCAGTTTTATGATCCTCTATGGCATGTAAACATGTCTACATTTAAATGATGCATAACTCACTCTAGAGTATTCAATAGATAATAAAATAATTTAACAAAGGTCCTTAACAGAAGCCAGTACTCAGGGAAGTCTCAGTTCAGTTCAGTCGCTCAGTCATGTCCGACTCTTTGGGACCCCATGAATCACAGCACGCCAGGCCTCCCTGTTCACCACCATCTCCCGGAGTTCACTCAGACTCACGTCCATCTAGTCTGTGATGTCATCCAGCCATCTCATCCTCGGTCGTCCCCTTCTCCTCCTGCCCCCAATCCCTCCCAGCATCAGAGTCTTTTCCAATGAGTCAACTCTTTGCATGAGGTGGCCAAAGTACTGGAGTTTCAGCTTTAGCATCATTCCTTCCAAAGAAATCCCAGGGTTGATCTCCTTCAGAATGGACTAGTTGGATCTCCTTGCAGTCCAAGAGACTCTCAAGAGTCTTCTCCAACACCACAGTTCAAAAGCATCAATTCTTCGGCGCTCAGCCTTCTTCACAGTCCAACTCTCACATCCATACATGACCACAGGAAAAACTATAGCCTTGACTAAACGGACCTTAGTTGGCAAAGTAATGTAGATGATCTTCGTTTTCTGAATGTTGAGCTTTAAGCCAACTTTTTCACTCTCCTCTTTCACTTTCATCAAGAGGCTTTTTAGTTCCTCTTCACTTTCTGCCATAAGGGTGGTGTCATCTCCATATCTGAGGTTATTGATATTTCTCCCAGCAATCTTGATTCCAGCTTGTGTTTCTTAAGCAATAAAATAATTTCTAGATAAAAGTTGGGTGAGAGATATGAGTTTTATTATAAAATATTGCTTTCCCCTATTTCAGCCACTTTTGTGCCCTAAGTCATGTCCGGCTTTCTGTGACCCCATAGGCTGTAGCCCACCAGGCTCCTCTGTCCATGGGATCTTCCAGGCAAAAATACTGGAGCAGATTGCCTTTTCCTTCTCCAAGGGATCTTCCAGGCAAAAATATTGGAGCAGATTGCCTTTTCCTTCTCCAAGGGATCTTCCCAACTCAGGGAGCAAACCTAGGTCTCTTGCATCTCCTGCATTGGCAGGCAGGTTCTTTACCAGTTGAGACACCAGAGAAGAATTTTGATTAATTACTCCATTTTTAAGTAGTTAAAGAAAATAATTAGTTGATTATTCAACCTACAAATTAACCATGTGCATATATTTTGGCAGAACATCCCAATTCTAGCAATGTATTCAACAGAAATTACACACACATACTAAAATAATTAATGAACTGTTCATAACAACAAAAAATTAGAAACTACCGAAGAAGTCATTAATGGGTTCAAGTTTAAAATCATACAGTCATTTATGAAATGGAGCACTACATAAAAACTATTCAAAAGGAAGTTAACTAAATCAACTGACAAGAAGACAAATACAAATCTACAGGAAGATCAAATACTACTTGGTAGAAAAGGAAAGGACAGTATGTAGTATATAAAAATAAAATCATACACGTATAATATACATACATACAAAATATGTAAGTTACAATTTCATATTGTTGAATAAAGCTTGTACATTGTGTTTGTCTCTGTAAAAAAGTGGGACTTTCTGCACTTTCCATTCTACCTTACACTTCTGCACTAGATATTTTTGTGAAAATATCTTTTTCTCTGGAATCAGATTATAAAGACAAAAAAGAAGTAATGTAGCAAATATTCACTTAAAAGGACAATCATTTTAGTAATTATGTGTAGCAGACTCTTGGTTATGTTTTAAAATATAAACACTTTTATTCTTCTTTATACAGTAACAATCCAGAGACATATTGACAATTTTTTCTCTTAAGAATGTGTTTTAATTTTTAAAAAGAAAACATATATAAACCCATACATTTCCTGAAGATGTATATGCATATATACCTACACTTATAGAGATATATGGGCTTCACAGGTGGCACTAGCGGTAAAGAAGTGAAAGTGAAAGTCGCTCTGTCATGTCCGACTCTTTGCGACCTCATGGACTATCCAGTCCATGGAGTTCTTCAGGCCAGAATACTGGAGTGCGTAGCCTTTCCCTTTTCCAGGGGATCTTCCCAACCCAGGGATCAAGCCCAGGGCTCCTGCCTTGCAGGTAGATTCTTTATCAACTGAGCTATGAGAGTAAGCCCTTTTGTGGTAAAGAACCTGCTTGCCAGTGCAGGAGATGGAAGAGATTTGGGCTTGATCCCTGGGTCAGGAAGATCCCCTGGAGGAGGGCATGTCAACCCACTCCAGTATTCTGGAGAATCCTATGGACAGAAGAGGCTGGCAGGCTACAGCTCATACGGTTACACAGAGTCTGACCTGACTGAGGTGACTTAGTACTCAGGTACACATGCAGATATCTACATATCTATGTATATCACAGAAATAGATAGGTTGACACAGATATACACATCAGCAGTCATTTCTGAAGTAAATGAGCATAATTACCTGTATTATTCTCCTAATCCTGCTATTTGGATGGCCCTATCTCCAATAGGCCAGGGATATGCACTTTGCCTGTTCGAACAATGACAAAGATTCCATGTGGATCTGTCTATGATATCTAGGACATTACACATGCCACGCAACAGAAACCTATGAGGATTTCCATTCTGATTACTCTTCTGATTTCAAAAATCACGACTCCAATATTGCTAGACAAAAAAAGCTTCTCATCATTTAATCTTTTTGTTGCTGATGTGTTTTGAAAAACTCTACCAACTATGCCTAAAATTGAAATTCTTTATTTGCAGAAAAGTGAATACTCTCCAGGTTGAGGTATCATTCTGCTCTGCCAGCAGCCATAGCCAGACCTGAGGATTTCAGCAAGTCAAATTAATTAGTGGAACTACCAATTAATTGGCGGCCCATTTATCAGAAAAGCTTAGTGGCTCTGACATAAGCCCATATCTCATTTCACAACCTGCTGTACCACCCCTGCTCCCTGCAGCTGTGCTTTGTCCTGTAGAATACCAGCATGCTCGCAAAATGCTTGCCACAATCCATTTCCCGGGCTTCTCCACATCCCTGGGGCGGGAGCCTGGCGGAGATTTGGGCCAAATGCTGTGGCCATGATGCCAGTCTTTTTCTCTTCTGCCCAGTCCTTTTGGCCTGTTTACATGATAGGAGCAGATGGTTTCCTATCCTCAGATGTTTTGCAAATCTCAAAAAGGTAAAAAAATAAAAAGTTTCATTGCCGCCATTTCGTTTTCCGTGCCGGAAGAAACTGAGATTCAGAATGAAAGAGAGGTCCAGGGAAATATGTGTGTCTCAGTGAAAAATGGCAAAATGTCATTCTCACTTCTATTAAATGGAAAGGAATTGTGTCCTAGGTAGTTTCCATGTGTCATTCATTTAAGCTGAATTTAATAGTTTATTTTATTTGAATGCATCGTGCTTATCTTAAAAACATCCAAATAGATGAAATGCAAAAGCATTCTACCTCCTTTGTAAACGTTGGTTTATATTCAAATTGTTCATTTTCTTTGGGAAAAAAAATAACTCCTAAAAATTGCAAAAGGAAAAACTTAGAAGCACACCCAAACCCTAGCTCTTTTTCTGAAGATGTTTACTGAACATGTCACCCTTCTGTGCTTTCATTCCTGCTGTAACAATATTCCTTCTTCACTCCTGCTGGCTTTAGCACAAATACAGATTTTAACTGTAAACTGCAGTTTGTAATCACCAAATTTAAAATTGCACTTGCTTTCACTGTTTTACCACATTAAAATGTTTAGGTAACTGCTAAATGTAGGTCGAAACAATAGCGAAGCTCTTAATCACTGATTATAACTAAAATGATCTACCAGAAAGAACTGGGTACCAGTGAGTGGGTGACGGGCTTCCCTGGTAGCTCACATGGTAAAGAATCTACCTGCAATGCAGTGAAGTGAAAGGGTCATTTAATAAGACGGTAGATTAGAGATTCTTCTATTTGGGGACAGCCTATTCTCAGGAAGGCTCTTAAGCAGGGCTTGTATATTGGCTAAGGCTGAGAGGCATGTGTGTGATGGGTTTAAGAACCTGAGAGAAGAAGAGAAGCTTAACTGGAAATTGGTCAGTTCTATGTATCTCAGTAAATCACAGCAGATGGTGACTGCAGCCATGAAATTAAAAGACAATTGTTCCTTGGAAGAAAAGCCATGACCAACCTAGACAGCATATTAAAAAGCAGAGACATTACTTTACCAACAAAAGTCCATCTAGTCAAAGCTATGGTTTTTCCAGTAGTCGTGTATGGATGTGAGAGTTGGACTATAAAGAAAACTGAGGGCCGATGAATTGATGCTTTTGAATTATGGTGTTGGAGAAGATTCTTGAGAGTCCATTGGACTGCAAGGAGATCCAACCAGTCAATCCTAAAGGAATTCAGTCCTGAATATTCATGGCAAGCACTGATGCTGAAGCTCCATTATTTGGGCCACTTGATATGAAGAGTTGACTCACTGGAAAGACCCTAATGCTGGAAAAGACTGAGGGCAGAAGGGGGCAACAGAGGATGAGATGGTCGGATGGCATCACCGACTGAATGGACATGGGTTTGAGCAAACTCTGGGAGACAGTGAAGGACAGGGAAACCTGTTGTGCTGCAGTCTATGGAGTTGCAAAGCGTCAGACATGACTTAGCAACTGAACAACTACAGTAAGAATGATAGCTTCATTTGCAAAATAAGTTTGCATTTGCAAATTAGAAGTTGCACTGTCCTACATAGTAAGATATTTTCTTTAAGGGCTATTTTATTCTTAGGCATTATGATCAAGGGTCAATAATAGCATCTGACAAGATGTAGTATTTTGTACATCTCGTAGTATTTATTTCATTTGACGCTCACCAAAACCCTGTGAGGTAAGTAAGAAAATTTTTATCATATTAAACTTAACAAGTTTATGTATTAAGCTTCACAAACTGTAGAAATGGGACCTAGTAAGAGAAGTAATATTTTCATGGTATTACAGGAATTTAGATGAGAAAACTAGACTATAGCCTAGATCAGTGTTTCTCAAAATTTGTTTTTTAATCAGTCCATATAAAAAGTTTTTATAACATTATTTTCATATTCACCACCCCCATTAAATCTTAATACCACAGATAAGCTATACACTGATGTTTTATATATGATTTGTCTATTTGTGCATTATTCATAAAATGTGGTTTTACACTCAACAACCAATTCTTACCTACTTGTGGGTAGTGTCATGTTGCTGAGAATGTATGGGTTAGGTTGCCAATCTCTACTGCCCCTTGTTAACCACACAGCATAAGTACCTTCGTGGATGTTCACAGGGCTTATGCTGGCTTAGTTAATTTGCACAACAAAATTCATATCCATTTTATAAATGAGATATATAAAACCCATATATTTTATAAAACCCATAGTTTTAGTAATTTGCATAATGGCACATATCTAGTGCATGCTGAAGAAAAGACATAAACCAAAGTTCTACCAGTCAGTTATTTCAATAAAACATATTTTAAAAGACCATTCTCAGTTTCTTGTTAATCCATCATTAAATGAAAAATGGAAAAAGTCATCAAGACAACAATTGAATTTAAAATGTTATTCACATGAAAATAGCTTTTCAAGTAATAACAAGGCAAGTTTTGTTTTACCATTCTCTCTTGGGTTATGTGTTAATTCATAAATCATATATGCTTTATCTCAGATGCTGAGTACAAGATAATATAAACAATTGTCATAGTTGCCAGTACCTAAATGTCCTTAGTATATTTGGAACTATCTTATTAAGAGACTGTTGATAGGAGGCAAAAGCAATCTTCCACTATAAAAGCCCCAGTGCCAGACATCTTTCTCCTGGCCTTTATTGTCCTGAAGAAGTATGCATTTGACTAATTCTTGGCCTACCTCAAACTGAATCACAAGCTACTGAAGGAAAGAATAGGCACAGCTGGCAACAGACACAGAAACATCCACTGTGTGGGTTATTGGGAGAAACTGGCAATGGCTATCACAATGGACTAGTTCTGTCTCATTGTCTCTGAGCCTAGCTGGTCTCCAACTTTCTTTTTTCCTGCTTATCTTCTCAGGCTGGTTTTTCAGCCTTTTAAATCTCTTGGCACTAACCAATATTTTAATAATAAACTTTTCTGCTTAAATAACTCAGAATTGATATTTCATAGTTGCAACCTAGACCTCTGCTTGGTACATCGAAAGAACTCAATAATAACTCTTAAGAAATACAATCCTCTAAGGATAAATTGCATATGATGATAAAACCTCTTGGGATTTATTTTGTAGTTCAATGAAAAATAGGATATATTTTATATATAGCTTGTCAGAAATACAGTTCTGCATAAAGTATAGTATACCTGGATTTAGTCTTTGTGAATATTATCAAAGTCTTTCTTAGAATGTAAGAAGATACTAATAGGTCAAGGTTCCTAGTTTATAAATATTTAATATAAGGTGTTCTTAATTATAACTTATACAGTAGTAATTTTCCCAGCAACTGAGGAAACTTCTCAAATCTAGAAATATTTTACTTTCTCTTTCATTGTTGTTGCTGCTGCTGCTGCTAAGTCGCTTCAGTCGTGTCCGACTCTGTGCGACCCCACAGATGGCAGCCCACTGGGCTCCGCCATCCCTGGGATTCTCCAGGCAAGAACGCTGGAGTGGGTTGCCATTTCCTTCTCCAATGCATGAAAGTGAAAAGTGAAAGTGAAGTCGCTCAGTCGTGTCTGACTCAGCGACCCCATGGACTGCAGCCTACCAGGCTCCTCCGTCCATGGGAGTTTCCAGGCAAGAGTACTGGAGTGGGATGCCATTGCCTTCTCCGCTTTCATTGTTAGTGTATAACAATATTTATTTACAGATTTAAATGTAACAGAATAAAAACAACAAAAAAATTATAAGAAATTAATGATATCATGACAAGTGAAGAATTGGAACTCTAATGATAGCAG
The DNA here is from genome assembly GCA_006410635.1 of Cephalophus harveyi. Lineage (NCBI taxonomy): Eukaryota > Metazoa > Chordata > Mammalia > Artiodactyla > Bovidae > Cephalophus > Cephalophus harveyi. The sequence continues at coordinate 9,781 of SJYT01073931.1, read as the reverse complement.
GACCCAAATAGGTCACATTTAATACAGGATCTGAAATCTAATCAGATTAACGGGTCTTAAAACTAGCTTTTCATTCTAGAGTCTTCTAGGAATTGTTTAATGATGCAAGGCTTATACCCTTGATTTTAATATCATATCAAATTGCTGTCCAGAGCCATATTGTTTAATTTCAGACTAATTTTCCAACTAACATTTGCAAAGTCACTCTATTGACTATTTATGCTCAATAGAAATGTTCTACATTTTATTTAATTCATAGATAGCTCATGATAAATTCATAAGCAATTAGAATTTGTGATTAAGTTTTGAATTCATATGCAGATATACTTTATAATAAAACATGTATTCTAAATGCATGTTTACATAAAAATGTATTTGTTTTAAATAAAATTACATTTTAAATGCTTAAAGAAAGTTTATTATCTATCATTTTAAAAAAATCAGTCCATGTATTAACATCAATATTACATTTTTGAGAGTAGTTTTTAATGATGTTAAAAGTTTTAATATTTATAGTTCAGTTCAGTTCAGTCGCTTAGTCATGTCCGACTCTTTGTGATCCCATGAATCGCAGCATGCCCCAATTCAGGGAAATTGCTCTGATCTGGTCTTCAGTCATAAAGACATGTCTTTTAAAACTACTATTTTATTATTTGAGCAGGAATTTATCGAGCATCTATTATATACCAGACAGTAGCATAATAGTGTTTTTTCCCAATATTTTGAACGGATATATTTTGGCTATTCTCTCCTTTTTCCTTCCTTTTCCGATCCCTTTCTCACTTTCTTCTATTTATTTTGTAAGTTATGTAAATAATGCATGGGTACATTATGCTTAAAAATCAACAATAAAAACTTTACAGATAGGAGCAAAGTCTTCTTATAACATTCTACTCCTCTACAGTTCTACTCACACTACCACTAGCTGTACCAGTTAGACATCTGGGGGATGGTGTGATGTGTCTATTGTGGGGACTGTTAACATTATTTATAACTGTGTGTGTGTGTATATATACATATATATATAATCAAAAAGTATACTTTAGAGTTCTATTCATGCTGATGTGCATAGTTCTGCTTTATTGTTTTACTCATTTTGTATTATTTTCCACAGTATGAAAATATGTGTTCTAAAATTCTCCATTAAATAGCAAATAACATAGAGATCACAGTACTCTTAAGTCAATCACACCTAACTAGAAGAAGCATAGAGGGATGTCCTAAAGGAAGATGGATCAACTTGGGAACTAATAATTAGTGTTTTGAAAAGCATATGGAAAGACACAAAGGAAAGTCTATTATCAGTTACTTCCTGAATTTTCTTTGCTTAATCTGTGAGGATGGGAAAGTCGATGACTTAATTAAAGAGGGTATAAGAGGAGAGAAGAAAAGAAGGAGAAAAAAGTTCCTAATATGGTCATGTGCTTATATCTCTATATGCTTATGTAATATATAAAAACATTGTGGTCCAAAGTGTTCTCTTTAGAAATAATTATAATATTCTTCAGATTTGGCATTATGGAAATTACAGATTTCAAGGACTTAATTCTCTATAATTTAAGGCTTAGCTTTCCACCCATAACCCTAATACACTTCCTCTGGAATGTCTCTTCTACATTCTCAAAACCAGAGTCAGTATACTGTTTTCTTGAACAGAAGGCACACTATGTGTGTGGAGAATTTGTACATTTCTTACCCAAAGAAAGTAGATTAATCCTAGAACCTACATCAGAGAGGAAGCATTATCAGGTCACAGCATAATCAATTTTATTATTTAATTTAAAATTCATTTCACTTTCACCTAACCTAAATAAGAGCTGTTGTGAATTCTGAAAATGAAATGAAGAAACAATCATAAATAAGATTTTTCCATTTCTGAAAAAATTTTTAGCTACCTTATTTAGATTTTTATCTTTATTATTTCAATTCCTAAGAGTATAAGACAAAATTATAAAAACTAAGAACAGAGATTTAAAAGGAGCCTCAGCAAGATTTGCATTGTTTTCATGTTTGTTATCTCTGTAGGAACAAGTATAGTTTTATAATCAGAATTTTCTTTGAAGAAACCCAAAGATTCAATGGCATTGTGCAGTGTTTTGCAAATCATTATTTTAAGTCTCAGCAAGATGGAACTTCTTTAATTTATTCAGCCCTTCTGACATGGTAATCTGAATAGTATTATCCATAATAATGGGATTTTACTTTCTTAATTTATCTTCCAAGATTTACTCTATCCTTATTCTGTCTCCAAAGCTTTTACCATGGTGATTATCTACTGCAGTAGAAAAGCCACAAGGATTCATGAAGAGAGATTTTTTGTGTGTGATTTTAGCTGCTTATGTTTTATCAGTCTTTTTTTTTTTTTTTTTTTTGGTGATTTGTGTTATAATAACCCTAATACATTACCCAGAGTCTTTTCTCCTCTAATTCCCTTTGTCAAAATGAGAATCATGATCCATGCATGTAACCTTTCCCCGTGTAGAATGATTATTCAAAGTAGAACAGGTTAAAGTAAAAACTGATTTAGTAGGAATGTAGCTATCAGTAAACATGATTTTAAAAGAAAGTAGCATGCATTGAACCTGGATGCTTGGGGCTGGTGCACTGAAATGACCCAGAGGGATGGTATGGGGAGGAAGGAGGGAGCGGGGTTCAGGATGGGGAACACGTGTTTACCTGTGGCAGATTCACGTTGATGTGTGGCAAAACCAATACTGTAAAGTAATTAACTTCCAATTAAAATAAATAAATTTATTTTTTAAAAATGTAAAATAAATGAATAAATAAAAGAAAGTAGCATGCTATTTTTCAACAGAAGTTTTAGTGAAACTCCAGTACTTTGGCCACCTCATGAGAAGAGTTGACTCATTGGAAAAGACTCCGATGCTGGGAGGGATTGGGGGCAGGAGGAGAAGGGGACGACCGAGGATGAGATGGCTGGATGGCATCACGGACTCGATGGATGTGAGTCTGAGTGAACTCCGGGAGATGGTGATGAACAGGGAGGCCTGGCGTGCTGCGATTCATGGGGTCGCAAAGAGTCGGACACGACTGACCAACTGAACTGAACTAAACTGAACTGAACATTCTTTTATTTAATACCGTACCTGTTTCTGGGGAAAAATTTGCTAACATGTAAATTAATTGTTATTGTGATGTAGCAAATTGCTTTATGAAATGGACTTCTATTAAAAATATAAACAAAACTGATTTTTAAGTAATCTAGATGTGTATAAGAGACAGCATACATATTAAAAGAAAATTTAAATAATTAATATTTTCTTTTGCTGTGAAAGGATTCAACTCCTGTTATTTTGAATTCACAGTTTATACTATCTTCATTACAGTTTGTTACCTAGTTTTACATATTGAAAAAGAAGCATTCACTTGACAAGTTTATTTAAAAGCATATAGTTACACTTATATGCCCCTAGAATCTATTTGAGGCATTGGACAAAAGTCAACACAGTATACATCACTCATCTCTTTAAAGTTTCTTATCATATCCAGGGCCAATAAATATTAAACAAGTAGATGTCATAAATCTGACTGGATTAAAAGAAAAAACCCTATATCTGATTTGGAAAATGTATATTAGAAATTAATAACAAACACAAGTTTAAAACAAGTTGAAACCTCTACATGAGGCAAAAACCAATTTAAAACTTAATAAAAAGTTTTTGTAGCAATATTAGTGTCAGTTCAAACAGATTTCAGGAAAAAATATTAAGCAATGAATTGATTTAGCAAATATTTATTGAATACTTACAATAGCTTGTGTGTGTGTGTGTTCCAAATAAGGAAAGGAGTACATCAAGGCTGTATATTGTCACCCTGCTTATTTGACTTATATGCAGAGTACATCATGAGAAACACTGAGCTGGATGAAGCACAAGCAGGAATCAAGATTGACAGGAGAAATTTCAATAACTTCAGATATGCAGATGACACCACTCTTATGGCAGAAAGTGAAGAGGAACTAAAAAGCCTCTTGATGAAAGTGAAAGAGGAGAGTGAAAAAGTTGGCTTAAAGCTTAACATTCAGAAAACTAAGATCATGGCATCTCATCCCATCACTTCATGGCAAATAGATGGGGAAACAGTGGAAACGGTGGCTCACTTTATTTTTCTGGGCTCCAAAATCACTGCAGGTGGTGACTGCAGCCATGAAATTAAAAGACACTTATTCCTTGGAAGGAAAGTTATGACCAACCTAGATAGCATATTCAAAAGCAGAGACACTACTTTGCTGACAAAGATCCGTCTAGTCAAGCCTGTGGTTTTTCTAGCAGTCATGTATAGATGTGAGAGTTGGACTATAAAGAAAGCTGAGCGCCGAAGAATTGATGCTTTTGAACTGTGGTATTGGAGAAGACTCTTGAGAGTCCCATGGACTGCAAGGAGATCCAACCAGTCCTTCCTAAAGGAGATCAGTCTGGGTGTTCATTGGAGGGACTGATGCTGAAGCTGAAACTCCAATACTTTGGCCATCTGATGTGGAGAGCTGACTCATTTGAAAAGACCCTGATTCCGGGGAAGATTGAGGGCAGGTGGAGAAGGGGACAACAGAGGATGAGATGGTTGGATGGCATCACCGACACAATGTACATGGGTTTGGGTGGACTCCGGGAGTTGGTAATAGACAGGGAGGCCAGGCGTGCTGCGGTTCATGGGATTGCAAAGAGTCGGACACAACTGAGAGACTGAAGTGGAACTGTGTGTGTGTGTGTGCTCAGTTGCTCATTTGTGCTCAACAATGGTTAGGCAATTGTACAAAACAGGCATAAAATAACAAAAAAAGTCATAATTTATATGTATGGTGGGCCGCCCTGGTGAAGACTCTGCCTGCAGTGTGGGAGACCTGGGTTCAGCCCCAATTAGGAAGATCCCCTGGAGAAGGAAATGTCAATCCACTCCAGTATTCTTTTTTTTTTTTTAAGTATCTTTTATTTTATTATATATTTATTATTATTATTATTTTTTTTTACTTTACAATATTGTATTGGTTTTACCATACATCAACATGAATCTGCCACGGGTGTACACTTGTTCCCAATCCAGTATTCTTGCCTGGAAAATCCCATGGAAAGAGGAGCCTGGCAGGCTGCAGTCTATGGGGCTGCAGAGTCAGACATGACCTAGCGACTTCAATCACATTTATGATGTGGCAAATGACAGTGAGAAATACATGTCAGGGAAGGAGGATGGGGATAGGAAATTCTAAGTTTCTGGTAGATTTAAATATTAAATATCTTAACTAAGAAGGCCTCATGAAAGGTGATACTTATGAGAAGATATGAAGGAAGAGAGTTGAATTTTGTGTCTCAAGGCAGAGCATTCTAGGCAGGAGAAACACCAATTAATTTTGATACTTTAACTATATTACTTGCAAAATACCTCTCAATTGATGGTGACACATTTCACATTCCAAGTTTTTTGCATTGACTCAAAGAACTAACTTACTAACTTAACTACCTTGGTTGCTGTTATTAATAAAGGACCTATTTTAAATATAACGAGCACATAACCTGATTACTTGAATGCCCACTCATCTCCAGAATCTTCACTACAACTGTCAGTTTCATTTCTTCCCTAAATTTTAGAGAAAAGTTGTCTTTTCCTATGACAGTACATTTCTTACTAAAATAAAATTGATGTTTGCCTCTGGCATCACAATTTACTATTCACAAGTTGCTACCAACCTCTGGGAAATATTGATACTATTCCAATAGTATTCTAACTAGAGCAGCTCTGGGGATAGTTTGAGATTTTTTTTTTTTTTCCTTTTTGGAGAAGGAAATGGCAACTGACTCCATTATTCTTGCCTGGAAAATCCCGGAGTCAGGGGACATGATTGAACGACTGAGCAAGCATGGATGTATGGGATTTTGTAAATCTGAACAATGAGTGAATGTTTTTGGCATCTTCTGACTCAAACATTTGATGTATTTGCTTTTATGAACTTCATTTGACTTTCTACTCTGGAAACAACTATAGGCCCTAGCATACTGAGGTGTTTGTAATGACACAGTATGTTCCTTTGAGCTAATATATCACTGAATGGCAATCAAAAGTAAAATCCACTTATAATATGCAGCATTATCATACTTCTTTGCTTAAAATATTTTTCTTATAGCTAATTGGCATAAATGCAGTAGTTACAATATAAAATATTACAGTATAAATCTTAAAATGTGTAAGGAGAATCTTCAGTTCAGTTCAGTCACTCAGTCTTTCTGACTCCTTGCTCTCCCATGGAATGCAGTATGCCAGGGTTCCCTGTCCATCACCAACTCCCAGAGTTTAATCAAACTCATGTCCATTGAGTCAGTGAGGCCATCCAGCCATCTCATCCATTGTCGTCCCCTTTTCCTCCCACTTTCAATCTTTCCAAGCACCAGGGTCTTTTCAAATGAGTCAGTTCTTCCCATCAGGTGGCCAAAGTATTGGAGTTTCAGTTTCAGCATCAGTGCCTCCAATGAATATTCAGGACTGATTTCCTCTACGACGGATTCATTGGATCTCCTTGCTGTCCAAGGGACTCTCAAGAGTCTTCTTCAACAGCACTGTTCAAAAGCATTAATTATCTGGCACTCAGCTTTCTTTATAGTTCAACTCTCACATCCATCCATACATGATTATGGCAAAAAAGCAAAGGTTTGACTACACAGACCTTTGTTGGCAAAGTAATGTTTTTGCTTTTTAATATGCTGTTGAGGTTGGTCATAACTTTTCTTCCAAGAAGCAAGTGTCTTTTAATTTCATGGCTGCAGTCACCATCTGCAGTAATTTTGCAGCCCCAAAACATAAAATCAGTCACTGTTTCCATTGTTCCCCCATTTATTTGTCATGAAGTGATGGGACTGGATGCCATGATCTTAATTTTCTGAATGTTGAGCTTTAAGCCAACTTTTTCACTGTCTTCTTTCACTTTCATCAAGAGGCTCTTTAGTTCTTCACCTTCTGCCATAAGGGTGGTATCATCTGCATATCTGAGTTATTGATATTTCTCCTGGCAATGTTGATTCCAACTTGGGCTTCATCCAAAAGAGCATTTCTCATGATGTACTCTGCATATAAGTTAAATAAGCAGGGTGACAATATGCAGCCTTGATGTACTCCTTTCCCTATTTGGAACCAGTCTGTTCCATGTCCAGTTCTAACTATTGCTTCCTGACCTGCATACAGATTTCTCAAGAGGCAAGTCAGGTGGTCTGGTATTCCCATCTCTTTCAGAATTTTCCACAGTTTATTGTGATCGACCCAGTCAAAGGCTTTGGCATTGTCAATAAAGCAGAAGTAGATGTTTTCTTGGAACTTTCTCACTTTTTTTGATGATCCAGTGGATGTTGGCAATTTCATTTCTGGTTCCTCTGCCTTTTCTAAATCCAGCTTCAACATCTGGAAGTTCACAGTTCACGTACTGTTGAAGCCTGGCTTGGAGAATTTGAGCATTACTCTGCTAGTGTGTGAGATGAGTACAAGTGTGTGGTAGTTTCAGCATTCTTTGGCATTGCCTTTCTTTAGAATTAGAATGAATACTGGCCTTTTCTGGTCCTGTGACCACTGTTGAATTTTCCAAATTTGTTGGCATATTGAGTGCAGCACTTTCATAGCATCATCTTTTAGGATTTGAAATAGCTCAACTGGAATTCCATCACCTCCACTAACTTTGTTCATATTGATGCTTCCTAAGGCCGGCTTGACTTCCTAATACTGTATGTCTGGCTCTAGGTGAGTGATCACACCATCGTGGCTATCTGGGTCATGAAGATCTTTTTTGTATAGTTATTCTGTGTATTCTTGCCACTTCTTAATATCTTCTGCCTCTGTTAGGTCCATACCATCTCTGTCCTTGATTGTGCCCATCTTTGCATGAAATGTTCCCTTGGTATCTCTAACATTCTTGAAGAGATCTTGTTGTTTTCCTCTATTTCTTTGCATTGATCACTGAGCAAGGCTTCCTTATCTCTCCTTGTTATTCTTTATCTCTGCATTCAAATGGGTATATCTTTCCTTTTCTCCTTTGCTTTTTGCTTCTCTTTTCACAGCAATTTGTAAGGCCTCCTCAGCTCTGGTATAGGCTACCCATGACATAAACTTCATGTATAATGTGTATTAATCCAAAGTTTCTGATATGGAAAACTTTCTTTAAGATACTGAAAGATGATAGAAATCAGAAGTCATTTTATTTATGCAAGTTCATTGTATGATACCATTTGTTGATGAATATTCTTGCTTTATACAGGATCCTCATTCTGTGTAGGTAAAGATTATCCATATCTTTTAGATTTTATCTCTCTTGATCCATATTGTGGCTGAGTTTTTTTGATGTGAGAGTCAAGTTTAAATTTCCTAATAAAAAGTTAAATTTATCATTGATGAATAAATGATCTCTTTTCTATGTTAATGCATTGAATGTTACCTGAGAGTAAAATATCAAGTAGATAGATTTGGTATTTACTGTTTACAGCCATGCAAAGCAAATAAATATTTTTAAATTACATGTACCTTTTTCCTCCACCCTTTTAGTAGTCTTCAGTCACATAGCATAGTGCCATAAAAAGATCTCTGATATTATTTACAAATTGATATACCTTGGAGTACAGTGGGGATCATTACTTGGCAAACTTAATGGGGATTAATTTATTTGGATATCCTTTGTCTGGATCCTCTTCTGCAATGCCAATATACTAATCTGCAATGTCACTAACAAGAAAGATTATAAAGAGTGCCCAATATTGAGGTTAAAGTGATGTGAGCTTGAGTTATAGCTCTCCTAACAACTCTGTCCTTTATCATGTCACTTCTTTGAATTTCAAATATACCATCTCCAAAATGAGGGGATTGAAATAGATAAGCTGCACAGACTTGTTTTATTCTTAAGTTTAATGCTTGTAAGATGCAGCTATAGTGCCTAATAGAAATTACTCAGACAACTTAGCTCTGTGTACTCTGATGAACAGCCATCTCAAGACGTGAATACAGATTAGATTATAGTAGAATGGAAGAAAATATAAGCATGTGTAACTCTTGCAACCTTGGAATAGCTCAATGTAGATCCCCTAGACAAACAAAATGGTGGACATTGCCTCACTTTTATTTGTTCTTATTCAGTATGGAACTGTATTTACCTGACCATATTGTCTATATCTGTAGAAACCTTACATGCACAAAGATAAAAACAACTTCACTTATTTGAAACAGCACTATTTTCTTATTCAAAAGAAAATCCATAGTCCATCATTCCAATTTTACACTTGCCAGTAGCATAATTTACCACACCTGTTCCTCTTATTATATTCTATATCCAGCAAAACTCTCAAACTAGATAAATCCATCTATTATGTTCACCATCTATTACAGTCAGAACCAAAATAACTGCACTGCATTGGAAAAAGTCATACAAAAGTGCAGATTGGTTCCACTTTAGATTTAGGATTACCAAGTACAAATGCAATATCAACATGACCCAGCAATTCTTCTTTATTTCACTGGACTGTTTGCTCTATCACAGTCCACAAGTATTTCAAACACTTACTTCTTTAAAAATCCCAATTTCTCAAATTCTCTGCTTTATTTCAATAGATTATCTTTTCCTATCTGAAGTCCATATTTGTGACTGGAATTCCACTTTCCTCTTCTTCCACTAACCTCTACAGGATTGATTATTTCAGTTCAGTTCAGTTCAGTCGCTCAGTCGTGTCCGACTCTTTGCGACCCCATGAATCGCAGCACGCCAGGCCTCCCTGTTCATCACCATCTCTCGGAGTTCACTCAG
>SJYT01073911.1:355384-399391 GCA_006410635.1 Cephalophus harveyi | reverse complement strand
ATGAGGTGGCCAAAGTACTGGAGTTTCAGCTTTAGCATCATTCCTTCCAAAGAAATCCCAGGGCTGATCTCCTTCAGAATGGACTGGTTGGATCTCCTTGCAGTCCAAGGGACTCTCAAGAGTCTTCTCCAACACCACACTTCAAAAGCATCAATTCTTCGGCGCTTAGCCTTCTTCACAGTCCAACTCTCACATCCATACATGACCACAGGAAAAACCATAGCCTTGACTAGACGGACCTTAGTCGGCAAAGTAATGTCTCTGCTTTTGAAAATACTATCTAGGTTGGTCATAACTTCTCTTCCAAGGAGTAAGCGTCTTCTAATTTCATGGCTGCAGTCACCATCTGCAGTGATTGTTGAATATATATATATATTGAATTTTTTAAAAAGCAATTATCTGGAATACTAGGTGAAAGGATACTTGGACATTGTGGTAAAATTTCCAGTGATTATATGCAGATGCAAAAAGGTGTATTTAATTAACACTCGGGAGTGAAAATTATGTGCTTTGGAAAACTTACAGATGACCTGAAATTATAAAGACATTGAGATAAAACTGTGTAGATACAACTATTTCCTGAATTGGGAAAAAGGTGATTTCTAAATTAGCATGTCTACCCCTTTTAAATGTGCATATGAAACGTATTTCCTAAATATTACATATAGATACTTGACTATTTCACTTACATCTATCAAAGTTTATATACACTAACTGTTAAAAATGAATCCATGAAAAAAATTTTTGGCCGTTCTTTGTTGGAAAAAAAAAGGCAATCCCTTTATATATGAATACAGTCTCCTTATAATGAATAAAAATTTCTGTTAAAACACACCTAATTCAGTTAGGACAGGTGAACTGACTTTGCTGCTGGTAAGTCGCTTCAGTCGTGTCTGACTCTGTGCAACCCCACAGACAGCAGCCCACCAGGTTCCCCCGTCCCTGGGATTCTCCAGACAAGAACACTGGAGTGGGTTGCCATTTCCTTCTCCAATGCATGAAAGTGAAAAGTGAAAGTGAAGTCGCTCATTCCTGTCTGATTCTTAGCGACCCCATGGACTGCAGCCTACCAGGCTCCCCCGTCCATGGGATTTTCCAGGCAAGAGTACTGGAGTGGGGTGCCATTGCCTTCTCCAGAACTGACTTTACATCATGTTAAATACTTGAATTTTCTCCCTAGGAATGAAAAAGTTGTCAACTGCTTACACCAGAGTCGTAATGCACTTTTTAGGCTGGTTTGCTTTCCTTGGGGAAGAGGTGGCTCCACTTACTTTGCCAAATGGGGCCAAGATATTCCTAATTCTGTGGAAGGTATGTGAACTTTTATCAGTACCTAATTTGCAAGGTCAGATAACATGCACATACAAACAATACAGATTTCCTTACTGGGGGATAATTAATATTAATAGACACTCAAGATTGCTCAATAATGTGATTTTCCTATTTCCAGAGCAAGAAATTCTGTTATCTTCTGCTACCAAATTAAACATGTTATACTATTTATTAAGGCCCATAGGTCACTGAGATTCTGTTCAGACTCTGTTCAACTTTTTTATGCCCTTTGTCACTCTGTCTATTACTACCCTATCTGTCTTAGGAATTCTTTTTCTTTCTTTTTTTTAATTGTTATTTAGTCTCTAAATCATGTCTGACTCTTTTGCAATTCCATGGACTGCAGCCCATCAACCTCTGTCCATGGGATTTCCCAGGCAAGAACACTGGAGTAGATGGCTATTTCCTTCTCCAAAAGATCTTCCTGACCCAGAGATCAAACCCGTGTCTCATGCATTGGCAAGTGGATTCTTTACCACTGAGCTTATTGGTGGACTGTGAACTTGAATTTTTTTCTCACAGCAGCATGAAAGTGAATTAAACACCACTCTTATTTTAAGTCATTTTCTGATTATATTTTCTTGTTCCCTGATATGGGTAGCGTAAGATAAGTCAAAAGCTTTGAGGGACAAAACACTCTACCTCTTACGTCTCTGAAACTGTAAGTCGCTCAGTTGTGTCCAACTCTTTGGGACCCCCATGGACTGTAGTCTGCCAGGCTCCTCTGTTTATAGGATTCTTTAGGCAAGAATACTGAAGTGGGTTGCCATTTCCTTCTCCAGGGGATCTTCCCCACCCAGGGATCGAACCCAGATCTCCTACCTTGCAGGTAGATTGTTTATAATCTGACCCAGCATGGAAGTCCCTTATATCTGAAGTCATGGCATCTAATTCTTGGCTGACATTGCAGCACTGTTTTCTAACCTTTGGCTCAGCTGGTAAAGAATCCACCTGCAATGCAGGAAACCTGGGTTCAATCCCTGGGTTGGGAAGATCCCCTGAAGAAGGGAAAAGCTACCCACTCCAGTATTCTGGCCTGGAGAATTTCATGGATCGTATAGTCCATGGGATTGCAAAGAGTCAGACACAACTGAGCAACCTGCACTTTTCCAATTTTTCCCTCTCTAGCCCTGTGGGAATACATACAGTACTGCTGACTTCTTGGCCTCTTAAAAGTAAAGCAACTATATTCCAACAGAAATTTAAAAAGAAAAAGTAGGCTTCCACCTGCAGTCTAGAACTTGCAACCTGTACCAGGTAATTGACACATCTCTACAACAGGAAAAAGGCTGGAGAAATCATACTTTACTTCTGCAGAATTTTCCTTTCTTCAGGGAGGTCCAGGTTGCCCCAGCAGTTCAATGATCCCTTCAAACAGGTACTGTGTATGTGTGTTATTCAGCTTCCCTACCTGTTCAATGAGAGGATTTTTCTGCTGTAAGACATTAAAAAAATTTTTTTTATTGGATTACAGTTGATTTACAATGCTGCGTTAGTTTCACGTGTGCCCCAAAGGGACTCAGTTATACCTGTATTCACTCTTTTCTTTTTTTCTTTTTTTATAGACTCTTTTCCCATATAGGCTATTACAGAGTATTGAGTGAGGTCCCTGTGCTATACAGCAGGTTATTATTTATTTCATGTTTAGTAGTGTATATATGTCAATCCCAGTCTCCCAATTTATACCCCTCTTATCCCTTGGTAACCATAAGTTTATTTTTTACACCTGTGACTCCACATCTGTTTTGTAAATAAGTTCATTTATAGTTTTTTAGATTTCACATATAAGCAATACCATACATTTGTCTTTCTGTGTCTGACTTACTTCACTCAGAGACTGACATCACTAGTGAAGATAACAATCTCTGAGTGAAGCAAGTGTCTGAAGTAAGTAAATGTCATCTTCACTAGAGATGACAATCTCTAGGTCCTAGGTCCATTTATGTTGTGGCAAATGGCATGGTTTCATTCTTTTCTTATGGCTGAATTATATTCTCTTTAATTTTTTATTGGAATACAGTTGATTTATAATGCTGTGTAAGGTACTTCTCAGAACTGGAAAGTTGGTTCAATAGCATAATGTAACAAACCATCAAGTATCAATTACTACTGTCTTTTCAATCCTACTATTTTGAAATATTTGCTTCAGATTTTACTTTTGATTAAGATCTCTATTAATCTTTTTAAAATGCAACTATTTTTTAAATGGTTTTAGATTTATGAAAAAGTTACAAAGTTGTTCTCGACTATCCCCCACCCAGCTTCCTCAATTATCTTCAATACAAAGTTTCATGTCATTATATTTCAGGGATGTTTACATGGATTATAATTTCAAATATTAGTTCTTTACCAGTATTTTATTTTGTTTACCTTTCTTGAGAGTTGCCATTTATTCTTGTGTTGGAAAGGCAGAAAGTATCTGCCTTTTATGATTATCACCTTATTTTGGGATCTTTTCCTTCTTTGTTTTCTTATTCCCAGCTCTTTTATTTCTGTCCTCCATATCCATTTAAATACATTGCATCTATTACCTCGCAGACAACATTCAGTCATTTTAAAAATAATTTTTGTCCCTTTAATCAATTTTTTTCCAGTATTCTGTCAGCCCTTTGTGCAACTGTCTATTTCTGTTCAGGATGTTCAATTTTTGAGTTATAGTGTTTTTTCATATCTGCAATTTCTCATTTGAATTTAAGAGTTTTGTATCGTTTGCTTTGCTTTGTAAGCTTTTTAAAAAGCATGTACAATCATTAGCTGAAAAACTTTGACTGTTACTTTGTTTTGTGTGTTATGCTTACTGCTACTCATGATGAAGTACGTTGGATTTTCCTGACCCACAAAAACAGGTCATTCTGGAACTTCGAGATGTTTTGAGGAATAAACACAAGTTCTAAAATAGTGGGACTCATATGCTACATTTTTGTAAGGAGCGGGTGAGGAAGGAAATGAACTTACATTTACGTATGCATAAAATACCTTTCAAGGCTTATGTTAATAATTGATACCTTTGATTGCCCCTGGCATATTCAAAAGCAGAGACATTACTTTGCCGACTAAGGTCCGTCTAGTCAAGGCTATGGTTTTTCCTGTGGTCATGTATGGATGTGAGAGTTGGACTGTGAAGAAGGCTGAGCGCCGAAGAATTGATGCTTTTGAACTGTGGTGTTGGAGAAGACTCTTGAGAGTCCCTTGGACTGCAAGGAGATCCAACCAGTCCACTCTGAAGGAGATCAGCCCTGGGATTTCTTTGGAAGGAATGATGCTAAAGCTGAAACTCCAGTACTCTGGCCACCTGATGCGAAGAGTTGACTCATTGGAAAAGACTCTGATGCTGGGAGGGATTGGGGGCAGGAGGAGAAGGGAACGACCGAGGATGAGATGGCTGGATGGCATCACGGACTCGATGAACGTGAGTCTGAGTGAACTCCGGGAGATGGTGATGGACAAGGCGGCCTGGTGAGCTGCGATTCATGGGGTCGCAAAGAGTCGGACACGACTGAGCGACTGAACTGAACTGCGCTGGTTAACTAGGTGGCTAAGAGCAAGATTTGGAGAGATTCTTGCCTTGCAAGCCTTTTTGTACCTCTTGAATATTGAACCATGTATGAATTTAAACTGCCCCGGAAAAAAAAAAAAATCCTGTAAGAAAAAACAAACCACCCAGGTCATTCAGCAGTGGGGAGCCCAAGGCAATTAGTTGCTTACTCTGTTTATTAGTTCAAGGGTGTCCTCTTCTGTCACTATAAGTGAAGTGCAGTTTATAAATAAAGACACTGTAGAGTTGGGAGGTTCCTTCTTCTGATTCTTTGATGCTACCTGGCATCTGTAGGACTCTTCGTTTCAGCCACTTCCTTCTTTATTTTTGCCATCAGGCCTCCAAGGGACGTCCCTCCCTTTCCAAGGTGCCTTTCTCAGCCACTACAACTCTGTTCCCTCATGCTTTCCAAGCCCCTTTCTCTCCATTTCCAGGTACCAATGCTCTGCCATGGAGGTCTCCCCAAAACCCATGCACTGGAAGAAGAGAGCCCTGTTACTAATATATAAATATATTTTACAAATTATTGAAGGTAATTTCATATGAGGTTTTCAATCAACAGTTGACAGTTTAAGATAGATATTTCACATATTTTTCTGACTTTATATAAATGTAACACTATAAATCTTCCTCTGAAGCTTGCTTTTTTCTCCTCTGTTTTTTTGAGATTCATCCCTTGGATATGTGACTCTCTACTTCACTGGCTTTTAACCAGTATATATTATTCCACTGTGTGACTATATGTGTCTAGTCTTCTCTTTATAGGTATTAAGGTATTTTTCTGCTATGTGTAATAACTTCTGTGAGCAGTCTCATATACAGTTGACCTTTAAACAGTGCAGGGGTTAGGGATGCTGAACCTCTGCACAGTTGAAAATCCATGTATAATGAGTAGTTGGCCCTCTGTTTTCAGGGTTCAGCATCTGTGGAATGAACCAGCTGCATTTCTTGTAGTACTGTAGTACTTACTATTGAAAAAACTCTGCATATAAATGGACTCTCCCAGTTCAAACTCTTGTTGTTCAAGGGGCAACTGTATGTGTTCATGCATGCATGGGTAAAAGTCTATACTTAAAGGTGGAATTTCTGGGTATTGGAATAGGAATGTCTCTACTTCAAACCGTCCTCCAAAAGAACTGCAAAGATTTATACTGCCAAAGCAGCACACGAAAATTTGTATCCCTTTATATCCTTGACAACACTGTTATTGCCAAGGCTTTTAATTTTTTGCCAATCTGTGCATGAAATTATTCTGATTTTGTTCTATTATTTCCAGTGTTATTGAGATGTGAATGACTGGATAAGCTTGGAGCTTTGTAGGTGGCGCAGTGGTAAAGAATCCATCTGCTAAGGCAGGAGACGCAGGTTCAATCCCTGGATCGGGAAGATCCCTTGGAGGAGGAAATGGCAACTAGCTCCAATACTCTTGCCTAAAAAATTCCACAGACAGTGGAGCCTGGCGGGCTACAGTCCATGGGGTTGCAAAGAGTCATACATGACTGAGTGACTGAGCGCACACACACACACACACACACACACGCAAGCACATGGTGAATAAGTTTAAGCTGAACCACATAACTTGACATGTATATATTGTGAAATGATCAACATGTAAGTTTAGTTAACATCTATCCTCTCAAATAGTTTCAGCTATCCTTCCTGTGATAATTTTTTTATCTATTCTCTTAGCAATTTTCAATATGCAATATAATATTGTTAACTGTAGTCACCATGTTGTACATTATATCCCTAGAATGTATTCATAGTAATCAAAATAGTATCCTATTGACATAAAAACAGACACACAGGCAAATGTAATAGAATTGAAAATCAAGAGATAATCTCCCAAATACACAGTCAACAAACATTTGATGAGAGCAATGTGAAAGTCGCTCAGTTTTGTTGATTGCTTTGCAACCCCATGGACTATACAGTCCATGGAATTCTCCTGGCCAGAATACTGGAATGGGCTGCCATGCCCTCCTCCAGGGGATCTTCTCAATGCAGGGATCGAACCCAGGTCTCCTGCATTGCAGGTGGATTCTTTGCCAGCTTAGCCACCAGGGAAGCCCACAGAAAAGACAGTCTCTTCAATAAACGGTGCAGGGCAAGCTGGATATTCACAGAAGGATGAAACTAGACCACTCTCACCACTCACTCAAAAAATTACCTCAAAAAGAATGAAAGACTCAAACATAAGACCTGAAATCATAAAACTCCTAGAAGGAAACAAATAAAAAGCTCCTTGACATTAATCTTGGTTACGATTTTTCAGAGATGACACCTACAGCCCAAACACAAAAGTAAAAGAAATAAATGAGATAACTCCAAACTAAAAAGCTTCTGCACCACAAAAGAATCAGCAAAATGAAAAAGCAACCTACCAAATGGGAGAAAATATTTGCAAATAAAACCTCTAAGAAGGAGTTAGTAGCTAAAAACATATAAGGAACTCATACAACTCAATACCAAAAAACAATGATTTTTAAATTGAATAAACAGAGGAACTGAATAGATATTTTCAGAAAGACAACTTACAAATGGCCAACAGGTGCATGAAAAGATGCTCAACAACACTCATCATCAGGGAAATGCATTTCAAAACCACAAGCTATCACCTCACACCTGTTAAAATGACGGTTCCCAAAATGACAAAAGATAGCAAGTGTTGATGAGGACGTGGGGAAAAGGGAACCCTTGTGCACTGTTGGTAGGAACATGAATTAGTGAAGTTACTCTGGCAAACAATATGGAAGTTCCTCAAAAAATTAAAAATAGAACTACCATATGATCCAGCAATTCCACTTCTGGGTATATATCGAAAGAAACAAAACTGGTTATCTCAAAGAGATAGCTACACATCCCATGTTCATTTGAGCATTACTTACAATAGCCAAGACATGGAAGCAACCTAAGTGTCCATTGATGGATGAATGATATAGAAAATGTGATATCTAGATAGATAATGAAATAATAGTTAATACTGAGCCGACAAAAAGGAAATCCTGCCATTTGCAACATCATGGATGGATCTTAAGGACATTAGTCTAAGTAAAATAAGTCAGAGACAGACAAATACTATATGGTATCACTTATATGTGGAATCTAAAAGAACAAATTCAGAGAGGTACAACTTCCAGTTGCAAGATAAATTACTCTAATTTTAAATGGAGCAATCCTTGTTATAGGTGAGACTGGGCATTTTTCATATATATATATAGTTGTTGTTCAGTCGCTCAGTTGCGTCCGACTCCTTGCGACCCCATGGACTGCTGCAGCATGCCACACTTCCCTGTCCTTCCCAATCTCCTGCAGTTTGCTCAAACTCATATTTCTATTTATGCTTCCTTTCCTGTGAGTTTCTCATCAGATTCTTATGCTTACTTTTCCATTTGATTCTCTTTTTATTGATGTATAGAAATTCTTTACATATTTAGGACCCTAATTTTTTAGGTATTGCAGGTTAAAATGTCTTTCCCAGTCGATGCCACCTCTTTCTTTACATGTTGTCTTTTGATTCATGGAAGTCTTAAATTTTAATATAGTCAAGTTTATCTCTCTTAAAGTTTGCACTTCTTACAGCTTACTCTAAAAAGTATACCCTGTCAGTCAAATAGCAAAGTTATTTGCCAATATTTTCTTCTATCAATTTTTAAGTATTTTGTCATATTCAAGCTAGAATTAACTTTTCTATATCATGTAAGAGCTAGGTATTTATTGATTTCACATGAATAATCAGCTGACTTGGTTATTCAGAGACCTACACTTTTCTTCCCACTGATTTTAAATGTCAACACAATTATAAAGTGAGTTCCCCGGATTCATGTTGATGTATGGCAAAACCAATACAATATTGTAAAGTAGTTAGCCTCCAATTAAAATAAATAAATTTATATTAAAAAAATAAAGTGAGTTCCCACATGTATGTTGTCTATCTCTAAGCTCTCGATTCTGTGCAATTGGTCTATTTGCCTTTCTCATAAATTTAAGGCACTTCAATGCTTGTCCTTCTCAGCCACCCTTGAAACTTGGTGTCTTATACTCCTCATACAAGCCACGATGGTGTGATCACTCACCTAGAGTCCTGGATATCCTGGAGTGCAAAGTCAAGTGGGCCTTAGGAAGCATCACTATGAACAAAGTTAGCACAGGTGATGGAATTCCTACTGAGCTGTTTCAAATCCTAAAAGATGATGATGCTAAAGTGCTGCACTCAGTATGCCAGCAAATTTGGAAAACTCAGCAGTGGCCACAGGACTGGAAAAGGTCTGTTTTCATTCCAATCTCAAAGAAAGGCAATGCCAAAGAATGTTCAAACTATGCACCATTGCATTCATTTCACACGCTAGCAAAGTAATGCTCGAAATTCTCCAAACTAGGCTTCAACAGCACATGAACTGAGAACTTCCAGATGTTCAAGCCAGATTTAGAAAAGGCAGAGACCAAATTGCCAACATCTGTTGGATCAAAGAAAAGGCAAGAGAATTCCAGAAAAACATTTACTTCTGTTTCGTTGACTACACTAAAGCCTTTGACTATGTGGATCACGATAAACTGTGGAAAACTCTTAAAGACATGGGAATACCAGCCCACCTTACCTGCCTCCTGAGAAACCTGTATGCAGGTCAAGACGCAACAGTTAGAACCAGACATGGAACAATGGACTGGTTCCAAATAGGGAAAGGAGTACATCAAGGCTGTATATTGCCACCCTGCTTATTTAACTTATATGCAGAGTACATCATGTGAAATACTGGGCTGGATGAAGCACAATCTGGAATTGAGATTGCTGGGAGAAATATCAATAACCTCAGATATGCAGATGACACCACCGTTATGGCAGAAAGTGAAGAGGAACCTCATCAAGAACCTCTTGATGGAAGTGAAAGAGGAGAGTGAAAGAACTGGCTTAAAACTCAACATTCAAAAAACAAAGATCATTGTATTCGGTCCCATCACATCATGGCAAATAGATGGGAAAACAATGGAAACAGTGACAGACTTTATTTTCCTGGCCTCCAAAATCACTGCAGATGGTGACTGCAGCCATGAAATTAAAAGACGCTTGCTTCTTGGAAGAAAAGCTATGACCAACCTAGACAGCATGTTTAAAAGCAGAGACATTACTTTGCTGACAACGGTCAGTCTCTTCAAAGCAACGGCTTTTCCAGTAGTCATATATGGATGTGAGAGTTGGACCATAAAGAAAGCTGAGCGCTGAAGAATTGATGCTTTTGAACTGTGGTGTTGGAGAAGACTCTTGGGAGTCCCTTATTCTGCAAGGAAATCCAACCAATCAATCCTAAAGGAAATCAGTCCTGAATATTCATTGGAAGGACTGATGCTGAAGCTGAATCTCCAATACTTTGGCCACCTGATGCAAAGAACTGATTCATTGGAAAAGACCCTGATTCTGGGAAAGACTGAAGGCAGGAGGAGAAGGGGATGACAGAAGATGAGTTGGTTGGATGGCATCACCGACTCGATGGACATGAGTTTGAGCAAGCTCCGTTAGATGGTGAAGGACAGGGAAGCCTGGTGTGCAGCAGTCCATAGGGTTGCAAAGAGCCAGACACAACTAAGCGACTGGACAACAAGAAGCCATGGACAGTCACTCTGTTAGCATAGGCTCATGACTGGAATTTTAAATTCCCTCTTATTTTTTCTCTTCTAGTTATACCATTTACCTTATTGTGAGTCAAAATGCACACGTGATTCATCCAGTGTTTCTAAATGTTTTTTAAAAATTCTAAATGTTGGAGAGTATTTTTCAGATATGTAGTCTGCTGTAGCTTGTGTTCATTTAATCAGTACATTCTAAAATTTTTCTCTCCTTACATTTGACTACTATTATTCACATCTTTGAAACTCTTCCCATCATATTAACATAAGCCCTTTCACAGTATCACAGCAACCCTCACGCCATCTGCACACATTAACCATCTTCCTTTACTTCCAGTGCCTGCCATACGGCTTGCTGGGAGAGAAAGTTGCTTTGAAGAACATTTTGCAAGTGACATGCATCAAGTGGTTGATGAAATTGCCTGTGCCCTGCTGCCGATTATCCAGGCTGAAAATTTTGCATTTTTTGGCCACAGTTATTTAACCTCTGTTTTTAATATTTTTTTTTAATTGTTGTTCTTGTTTTTAAACCTCTGTTTTGAAAAACATTTGGGGGACTTTTTTCCACCACAGATCCATGGTTAGTGTTGTCCTCTGTGTCTTATGGGATGTGTGCCTTTGTTTTATTTTGGTTTTGATGTTTCATCACTGCTTGAAAGAATGATTGATTCAGTATGGTTAGAGCTCTTCTCAAATGAGAAAGTCAGACTGAAAGAAGTCCTAGTAGGGACCGAAAAGATGGAAAGGCCTAGTGCTGAAATGAACGAAACCTCTCCTTCAGGAGTGTGTAACTCCTAGGCTTCTCTTGGTATCTTCTCTTTTGAAAATAGCCCCAGCATGTTGGGTAACTCTGATCAGCCATGGCTTTTACAATTAGCCAGTCTGTACAATCATCTTACTTTTTTTTCCCTTTTAGGCAGAAAGCATTAAGATTTGTAAAATCAAGACTCTAGCAGCAATGTATATCCTACTTATTTATTAAATTAAAAAGGATATAAATAGTATGTATTTCTTAAGGTAAGCTGTAGAATTTTAAAGTTAAGTCATAAATATCAGAGTTCTGTCTGCCTCTTACTCAGTTCGACCTTCGGCAACTTCCTTGGGTTTCTGAATTAAGTTTCTTCCTCTGTGAAGCTGGAATGATAATGGCTCCATTTCTGAGGATTAAATGAATAATAACCATAAATTACTTGGTATTATGGTAAGGACTCAGTACATTTTGGCTCCTGTATTATATATATATACAGATACGATTGAGCAAAGAAAGAAAAATCGAAGTATCCATTATCCCAGATAATCTTTCAGAATTTTGATGTGGCTCCATAGTATTTTTGCATGTGGGGATCTTATTTTATATTTCTTCCTAATTTTTCCCCCCACTTAAACTATTGCTATGGAGATCTGTCATCACTGCAAGATGACTGTCAATTCCTTTTAAGAGAATAATTATTTCTATCTTTTTTTTCTGTTATAAAAGTACTCTGATGACATTTTTGTAGAAAATTTAGCATACATTTCTTATAAATTTCTTAAGCATCACATGTCCAGAATTTAGGTTAATGATATACACATTGATAGAGCACTTGATAGAAATTTCCAAATCACCTTCAGTTTACACTCCAGCAGCAATGAGCATGGAACTGAGTTTCCTTTGTTCATCGCCTGAAGATATTTGCAAAAAAATGCTCTTGATCAACACTGTCTATAAAATATAACTACGTAATGTCTGCAGCAGTTCACAAACTTTTTATTCCTGGCATTGCTTTAATACTGGGTTGACCAAAAGGTTCGTTCGGGTGTTTCTGTAACATGGTATGGAAAAACCCGAACAAACCTTTGGCCAACCCAATACTTCTAGATGCATTGAGGGGATCAACAAGATTTTATGTGTGGTTTATCTATCAATATTTACCATATTAGAAAATAAAACTATGAAACTTTCAAGATATTTAACATTAATAGTTCCAGAAAAACATCTACTTCTGCTTTATCGACTATGCCAAAGCCTTTGACTGTGTGGATCACAATAAACTGTGGAAAATTCTGAAAGAGATGGGAATACCAGACCACCTAACCTGCCTCTTGAGAAATCTGTATGCAGGTCAGGAAGCAACAGTTAGGACTGGACATGGAACAACAGACTGGTTCCAAATAGGAAAAGGAGTGCGTCAAGGCTGTATATTGTCACCCTGCTTATTTAACTTATATGCAGAGTACATCATGAGAAACGCTGGACTGGAAGAAACACAAGCTGGAATCAAGATTGCCGGGAGAAATATCAATAACCTCAGATATGCAGANTTTGCATTCCAACTGTGCTGATAACCCATGACACACATGGTATATGGAAAACTCAACTATGCTCTAAATAAAAAAAAAAAAAGAGAGAGTTTAAAAGGGAAACATTTTAGCAATATTCTAAAAATGGCTTTAACCTCACAGACCACCTGAAAAGGTGACAGGAACTCCTGGAAGTCCCCAGACTATACCTTGAAAACTGCTGATAAATATTAAATACATAGTGACATCTATCTTTCAGGGAGGAAAGGAAATTTAAATTTCAAGACATGGTGGAAATCAGTACTAAATCTTAGTTTGAATTATCTAGGATGTCTCGAAACACTGCTGATGTGGCTGCAAATCATTGAAAACCTACCATTTACAAATAAGTTAGCTATTATTCAACTAATGTAAGCTCTCCTTTGGTCTGTTTCTTGATCGTTGCTGTGTTTATGATGCTTGTTCTTGTGGACTTCTGATGTATTACCATGAGTTTTGTTGAATAATTATTATCATATTTTTCTTCCCCAAATGTAGTATGGGATCTTATACTGCTTTTTTTACCGCACTACATCTCAAAGAAAAATATAATCTAGAACCGGTACATTTATTTGTGTCAAGTATAAGCCCTCCTCATGTAAGTAATTTCATATTCCTTAGGGAGGGTGGTGGAAAGGAGGGAAGTGCAGTGGGGAAACCAAGTCATTGTTTTCCTTTCCGATGAGTTTTGATCCAGTAGACATGGTGATAAATAAAAGATACTATTGGTTAATGAAACACTCACAAATCTCTTTCACTGTCATCTTCTCATCTTTGCTCTGAAATGCACTTTAACTGTTTCCTGGTCAGTGCCTGCATGGGCCCAGGCATCTCCGATGGAAACTATTGATTCTAAGTGTATTTTCCTCCATTCTGAGTCAGCAGAGAACTTAACTTTCAGCAAACTAACTGGATCATTCTTTTTTTTTTTTTTTTTTAATAAAAAAGGTTTATTTATTTATTTATTTTTGGCTGTGCTGGGTCCTCATTGCTGTGCACAGCTTCCTCTAAGTTGCAGAGAGCCAGGGCTCTTCTCCAGTTGTGGCGCAGGCTTCTCATTGCGGCGGCTTCATTGCTGTGGAAAGAGGCTCCAGGGCACACAGGCTTCAGGAGTTGGTGCACGTGGGCTCAGCAGCTGTGTCACACAAGCTCAGTTGCTCCGCGGCATGTGGGATCTTCCTGGACCAGGGATGGAACCAGTGTGCCCTGCACTACCAAGGCAGATTCTTTTCCGGTGGTCAGGTGCTCCTGTCTGCCATCAGGTGATGTTCTGGAAGCACTTCTGGGTCTGAAGGTGTATTCCTGACGTATCCGTGGAGAGCGACGTACTCCACGTCCACCTACGTCTCCGCCATCTTGTTCTCCCCGCAAGGCAGATTCTTAACCCCTGGACCACCAGGAGAGCCCTGACCAGAGAATTCTCAGATCACCAAAAGCGAGAGGAGAGAGCGGTCAGTGCCTGAGCAGGTGCTTTAAATGAAATGGCACTGTTTCATGTCAAAGGCCCAAATTCATTTCCTCAAAGACGATTTGTGTGAAGAAAAAATTGCCTTTGCACTAAAGAAAATGGGAGGCATTCCTGAGGATTTTGTTGATGACGAGGAACTGAGTCACGAATCTGTTACCAGAGTGTTAGCAGATCTTCACATTTTGACTGATGCCATCTAAGTCATTAAGGCACGTTTTCTCTTTTTTAAAAAATAATTATCTATGGAAGACGCAGGTTGGCTGTTCTCTGAGGACGCTTATCCAGGAAGGCAGAGTTTGACTTGTTTTCTTTTGAGGCCCACCTGTGATATTTTTGCCACCTTAAAATGGAGCCTGGGCATGGAAATTACATCAATCAAGGATGAACAAGGCATCTTTATCTTTTTTAAAAAATGTGGTTCAATGTGTGTTGGGTTGGCCAAATTTTGTTCAGGTTTTTCCATAAGATCTTACAAAATCCCCAAATGAAATTTTTGGCCAATCCAGTATGCTTTATCACATAAAAAACATTTGTTGAATAAATTACTAATGTCAAAGGATGCTCATCTTCTTAGGGGAACAGCATTAGGGGATGCCTACTTATTAAATATTTAATAAGGGAGTGATTTGCTTCTTGAGGGAATTTTGTTCCAGAACTCATTTGGCTCCATGACACCTGACTATTCCTGTCTCCTAAGAGGTCTCATTGCATTTGATTCTTCTAATAGGACTGAAGTCCTAATATCCCAGATACTGGCCCTAATAAACTGAAACCACAAGTATGCCTACTTATTAAATATGTGGAGCATATTTAATAAGGGAGTGATTTGCTTCTTGAGGGAATTTTGTTCCAGAACTCATTTGGCTCCATGACACCTGACTATTCCTGTCTCCTAAGAGGTCTCATTGCATTTGATTCTTCTAATAGGACTGAAGTCCTAATATCCCAGATACTGGCCCTAATAAACTGAAACCACAAGGTTCTCCCTTTTCTGACCTCCCCACAGCAGGTCCTGTGGGGCCAGCATTTGGCCCTCAGTCACTATTATATACCATCATGCATTTCTTCAATTTTGTCTGGCTCTTGTCTCCTTTGGGGAGAAGCCGGACACACGGGTCTGTGTTCCTTTTCTTTCTGCCACAAAGCCTGGAGCTGAACCTAGGGCCTCCACAGGCAGTGCCTGTGAGTAGATGTTTATACAAATATCTTTAAAAAAGAAAAAAATGTGGAGCAGACTTGAAGCACCTTGAGAACAGAGACAATCCTGTTCATTCCTATCACATCTCTGCGTCCACGCCAATGCCCACCTCTACTGCACCACTAGGGGGCACTAGCTGCCCCGGTCTGCCATCTCTCTCCATTTCTACCCCAACGGTCTGAGCAAATGTGGTCCCCACAGGGCTGTGCTGTCTGTGTTCCTGGCTTAGCATAGAGCCAGAATCCAAGAAACACCATTCCAAGTCTGACATCCCCTACCCCCACCAAAGGAAACGCAATCCAAAGCACTGTGGACATTAGTGAAATAGCATAGGCAAAAGCTGCTTTTAATTAAGTCTCGTACAAACACGCCTTCTGTAGAGGCCGTTCACCAGGATCCAGACCCCTGGCCTAGTGGCTGTGAGATCTGGACCCAGGGTCCCTTCTCTCAGAGGAAGGGATGCTGAGAGTAAACCCCTCAAGGTGTGGTGGGTGAGGATGCAAGGAGGTCATGTTTAGGAGACGCCGTGGATATGGCACACAACAAACCACCCTCGATTTTTAAAAATCCAACCCAACAATTCACTACCAGAGGTTCTGGTGACTTTGGGGAATTAACATTTGTTAAGAAGAACCCTGAGTGTTGGAAAGGGAGCCAAGGTTCAACAACAGACCCCGAGAGAAATTGAAACAGAGACGTTCATGACTCATGGGTTGTGGAGGAGGTCCACAGAGCACCTAGTGGGGCCACACGGGGAGGTCAAGGCCGATTGCAGGCAAAGAGGTGGCTGGACCTGACGTACATGCCCTTAGGCGTGGGTGGAGAGCTTTGGGGTTCCCAGGCTAAGTCCAGATTGGTCAATTCGAACCCCAAAGAGCGGGTTTTGGTAAACTTCATGGGAGGTTTATCTAAAAGGTACACAAGGGAAGGCTCTAGGGGG
Source organism: Cephalophus harveyi (assembly GCA_006410635.1). Lineage (NCBI taxonomy): Eukaryota > Metazoa > Chordata > Mammalia > Artiodactyla > Bovidae > Cephalophus > Cephalophus harveyi. The sequence continues at coordinate 382,977 of SJYT01073911.1, read as the reverse complement.
CCCAGAGCAGCTGTCACCTAGGCCATTTGGGGAGGGTCACAACAGGAACTCACCTGTCTGTGACTCTGCACGTGCTCCAGGAGGGCCGAGTGTCCGATCCAGGCTCTCACAAGCTGCCTGGCCGCACAGCATGGCTGCTGAGGCACCAATATTTTAAAGCAGTTTAGCTAAACTCTCGAGAGCTCTCAAAAGAAACCTCCCCCAGACTGAAAATAAAAATTACTCACAAGGATATTCCACTCGCAGAATTTTTTTTAAAAAAGTGTTTTAACAGTCTCACCGTCTTCCCAGCGAACCAAATCTCAGCAGCTACTTACAAGGATTCACGTCCTCTCCTCAAATCTCAAATGTCCTAAGCTTGTTCTACAGTCTCTTCTTTCTGCGTCCGCTCCTTCCCCTTCCTCGGTCTGCTTTCCTCTCTCCACTCTCTGCAGCACTCAGCTTTTCCCAATATACAGGAAATCAGGCCTGGAGTGTCCCTCCACCCTCTCCTTGCCCATCACCCACCCCCCAGGCTCAAAGCCTGGAGGTCAAAAGGAAAATCCGAGGCAGGAGGGAAGGCTTTGCAGCTCCACTTCACTCAAGCTGTCCTCCTGTCCTACTCGGATGAACACTCAGTCCTCTTCTCTTACTGGGACCCTGATGACACACACGCCAGGCTGTCTGTCATCGTCCCAGGGCTCTCAGATGTTCTCCTTAAAATTTTTTTTTTTTCTTTTTGTTTCTGTTTGGATCATTTCTATTAACCATCTTCACGTTGACTTTGCTCAGCTGTATCAAATCTACTGATGATTTGTCAAAGGAATGCGCGATTGCTGCTGCTGCTTATTTCTAGAATTTCTTTTGGACTCTTTCTCGCAACCTTCACCTCTCTAGTGAATTTCCCTATTTGTTCACATATGTCCATCTTTCCTATGAAACCCTTTGGCATCTCCATCATAGCGATTGTCAAGCCCTTGTCTGACAGTTCCAACATCTGGGTCTTATTTGAGTCTTATGCATGTGTGCTAAGTCACTTCAGTCGTGTCCGACTCTTTGCAACCCTATGGACTCTAGTCTGCCAGGCTCCTCTGACCGTGGGGTTCTCCAGGCAAGAATACTGGAGTGGGTTGCCATGCCCTCTTTCAGGGGATCTTTGGCACCCAGGGATTGAACCGCAGTCTTTTATGTCTCCTGCTTTGGCAGGTGGGTAAGTTACCACTGGGCCACCTGGGAAGCCCATTTAAATCGTGTTCTTTTAATTACTTTGCCTCTTGACAATGGAGTTATTTCTTGCCTTTTGTGTCTGATAATTTTTTTTAATTTAAAGCTAGGTATCATGCATAAAACAGATATTCTATTGAAAAATATCATGCATGAAACTGACATAAATATATTTTGTGATTTGAGCACATCTCCTCTGGCAGGCCATGAATGTGGGGAGTTGGGTCAATCCAGACTGGAGATGAGCTGAGTTTCAGTTTTGTTGCTACTATGGTTACACTTCAGGGCAATGGTTCTCCCAAGTTACTGTGTGCTTACTGTGGAGCCTGGACTGGAGGATTTTTCTCAGCTTTTCTGTCTCTCTCCAGGTTCTCCCCGCTGGCAGCTGCAGTTTGGACCCCTATGTGTGATGCTAGCCTCTGGGGTAACAAGGGGAGCTGTTGGGCATCCGAGCCAGTCTTCAGCTTCAGTCTTAGTCAGATCCTCTGTGTCTAGGCCTTGTGAGTGGGTCTGGTGGGTACTGCGTGGAAGTTTCCAGTCCCTCCCCAGTAGCAGGAGACTTTGCCTTGGCTTTTGTATAGAATTGGGGGCCTGGGAGCTCAGCTGGTAAAGGATCCACCTGCAATGCAGGAGACCCCGGTTTGATTCCTGGGTCACAAAGATCCCTTGGAGAAGGGATAGGCTACCCACTCCAGTATTCTTGAGCTTCCCTGGTGGCTCAGACGGTAAAGAATCTGCCTGCCTGTGGGAGAACTGGGTTTGATCCCTGGGTTGGGAAGATCCTCTGGAGGAGGACATGGCAACACACTCCAGTATTCTTACTTGGAGAATCCCAATGGACAGAGGAGCCTGGCAGGCTACAGTCTATGGCGTTGCAAGGATTCAGACACAACTGAGTGACTAAGCACAGCACAGGGGGCCCAAGACCCTTCCCATTCCTTCCCCCAGGGTAAAGGGTTAATGCTTCCATCCCCTACATCCATGGGTCTTCCCATGTGCCCTGAGTGGGGGGCATGGAGGGTGAGTGTTTGATGCCCCTCCTCCAGCAACTGAGATTTCCGCTTGGTAGGAGGGGAGGACTTGACTGGGGGCAGGGTTAGTGTTCATCTGATGGTCACATCCAATTTCCTGCTGCCCACCTGCCCTGCAGAGAGGGCTATTTCTGACCTCCTGCCTTGTTCCTAGTCTTTCTCATGAACCCCTAGTGGGGGCCATGGACAAAGCCTGTGAGTCAGTGTGAACTGCATCTGACACATCAACCCATGCTTGGTCCCCAGCACTTGAACATTTGTAGCTGGTTCCTTCTCAGCCACATGGACAGCAGACACCCCTTCATCCTGTGCTCTGCCCACATGAGCCAGTCCATGTGACCCATCTCTCCTTAGAGGGGCCCAATTTTCCTTGGAGTTTGGTTTCTGGTTTGCCTTGCAAACTCAGCTTCCTGATGAGTTCAAGAATTTATGGTTTTGCAGTTTGTAGGGCTTCTTTCCCTGTTAGCCTACAAGTGGCGCTCCTGGTTTTCTACATTCCAGGCAGATGTGGGAATTCTTACCCGCACTATTGAAAGAGACAATCCTTTGTCCCCTTCAGTCTGCTCCACACATTGTACCAAAAGGGATGACTGTCAAGTCTGGTCATGATGTGCCTTGCGCTAAATCCTCCTGGTGGCTTCCTGACTCTCTTAGGATGACCGAATCCCTTCAGGAGACCTACACGTGGCCCTTGCTTATTGTTATTTATTTTTGGGCACACCACGTTGCTTGTGGGATCCTAGTTTCCTGACCCAGGATTGAACCTGCACCCCTTGCCTTGGAAGATTGGAGTCCTAACCACTGGACCACAGGGAAGTCCTCTCACTTGCTTCTTCGACCTCAATTTATCCCAATTCTCCATTCCCTCATGGAACAAAAGCCGTTTGGTTTGTGCTCACCTGGTCCCTCTTCCCCTACCATCTCTCTGCCCATTGCCAAGTTTTTCCTATCTACTCAGATCTAAAGTCTAATTCCATGTTCCAGGGAGTTCCTGCTTGATGTCACTCCACCCCCACTTGTCAAGTGTTCACAGATCACCCTGAACTTGGTGACTCATCTGTTCAATCGTCTGGTGACTTCATTAATGTCTGTCTCCCAAGCCGGTCTCTAAGCAGCAGGAGGAAAGGGACCGTGCTTACCCAAGTGTCCCTAGGGACTAACACAGCACCCAGCACCAGCTCAGCGAATGGTTTCCTGCTGTTGTGATGAAACTGAGAATCGGCAGAATCAACTCAGGGGCCCTATGTCCATAAATCTGCTTCTGTTCTGCACACAGCAACCCTCTGCCAAACAATAGAGGGCTGGGGGATAGCGAGGTGGCCAATTCAGGGAAATGACAAGTTAAAGATACTATATAGCTAGTCCCATTTTGTGTTGGACTGGGTACCCAGGTGCCACCTGACTGCACCTGACTGTTCTAGAAGCCAGAAGATCTTGGAGAATAACCTGGACCACAGTGACTCTCAGACAGGTGATGACGTGTAAAAGCGCCATGGATTAAAAAAAATAAAATGTTTGTATTGCTGTAAACAGTAATAGGGAAAGAAGTGAGGATTTGTTTGATTTAAATGAGCTTATTAATAGGAAAAGATTCTAGGGGGTGTGTATTATGAAATGTTACTACCCGGCTCCTTTATATTTGCAGCTGTGACACACCCTCTAAGACTTGTCTTTCTTGTGACATAACATGCTTTTCTGGATCTGAAGATATACCAGTGGTTATGAAAGGTGAAATGATTTTGATGGTGTTTTATTGAGATATCTGATGATTTCCATGCCAGAGGTGCTGGCATGCCTTACAGCCACAGATCTGATTTTTTAAAATGTCCTGTACTAGTACATGAATCCAGTCACACACTTTTTTTCATACACTACAAAGGGGGAATGTAATATCCATGCTTCTTTTTTATCCTTAAACTATTGCCATACTTCAAGTAAGTGTCTTTTTAAAACAATTCACTTGTATAAAAATGGTCTGGTCAGTATAGGGCACAAACGCCAAACAAAAGCATTAGTGTTAACAACAACAACAACAACAAAACTCTCACCTGGCAGTTACATGGAGTAGAAAAGTGGTCCCAGTTTTATCTAGTGTAAATGGAGAGATGTCAGTCGTGTGTAAAATGAGAGAAGGCAGGTGATACCGCTGTATACTGATAGGTCTCTGAGAGATTAAAAATTCAGGATGTACAGGACATGAGACCATGGAAGTGACCCTCCCACTGGTGTGCACTTAGAAAAGTCACACCTGGAAGTAAATCTGTGGGTGGTGGCGTCATCTGTTATTAAATACAATTCTGTTTTTTCATCCTGGAAAGATGTAACCAGTGGAAGTTTTGACAGTTTTGTGCTTCCAGGACACCACTTCTATCTTCTGGAACCTTCCAACACAAGCTTCATCAAGAATTACATAACCAAGACTCTAGAAATATCAGTGCTCGCCTCTTGATAGATACCTCCCCTTCTTGGTCTTAAAACAGTCCAGCTGATTGTCTGCCACTCTTCTTCCGTTTTTCAGAGTAGCTTAGGAGTTTGTTTCAGAGATTGGAAAATGATACATTTGCTGCTGTCAGGGTGATGTGTTATCTACAAATGTATTTCCCCACAGAGCCTTTCCGTATCTGGGGGATGAAAGAGGAATGGGTCAAGAATACTTCCGGGAGGGTCTGTCTTCTTTGTATTAGAATCTCATTTGAGTCTCATCTGTGGAAGGTTTGTCCGTGAAATTCCTGCTTGGTCAACGATTCATTTCTTCCTTTCGGTTATTCTGATAGTGAAAAGCACAGCCAGGGGAAGTGCTTGAGATGAAATGACTGTTTCATTAACACACTGTGGCCCAAAGCCTGATCTCACCTTTTGAAATATCGGGTTGCCCCAGTCAATGAGGAAATGTAGCCTACTGTTAAAATAAGACAGCCCCGAATAATCACTGCTGCCTGTCCTGGCCAGTCCCTGGAATGCCCGTAGCCTTCTTAGGTTCTCTTCTAAGGGGTTCCTCCAACCTGGATTGCCTGTTGTCTCTGTGTATTCCTGCTGCTCTTTATGCAATGACCAACTGGGACTCAGGGCGACTGGGGCACAGAGGGTCATGCACAAATGCCAGACCCAACAGGCTGCCTCAGCTTTGTGTGTGATCATCTGAACCAGACAGAGAAAGAAAGCACACCAGTTGGAAACAGACAAGAAAGAAAAGGGAAAAAATTAAATAGGAGAATGACTTGAGTCAGAGCAATGGCAGATCACCACTTGTAGGATTCACAGCTGCCTACTGCCCGGGATGGAGAGGCACCATATCCCCAGAGCTACGTGGGTCCTGCCATCTCTGCCAAGTCCCAAACTGTGTGTGTCTCTTGGAATCCTAGCTGTTCAATTGGCACCTTGATTTGTTATCTCCCTTGGTTCTTCACAATAAAGCTCCTACTTCATGCAACCAGTGTCTCTTCCTTATGGCTTCAAATGCTTGACACAGCTTGACACCCTAAAATGTTACCTTCTAAAGCACGGTTGTGTTTGGGATCACATAATAATGGGGTTGTGTTTTTGTTGGTTTAAAAATAGTATATAGAGAATCTTAGTGAGTAAGATTAAGGGAAATACACACAAGAGGGATTTTTTAGAATGTATCATTCTTTTTAATATTTATTTATTTCCTTGGCTGCAGTGGGTCTTAGTTGCAGCATGTGAACTCTAAGTTGCAGCATGTGGGATCTAGTTCCCCAACCAGGGATCAAACTCAGGCCCCTGCATTGGGACCTCTGAGTCTTAGCTACTGGACCACCAGGGAAGTCCCCATTGTTTCTTTGTAACAAAGTGAAAATAATACAAAATTCATCGTGGTGGGGAGAAGGGTTTTGAATTAGAATTCATGTAATACATTTGAGCTAAAGGTAACCTCAGGAAACTATGTTCCCTGTTTAGTACGCACTGAACTGTGCTTTACTCTTTGGTAGGATACAGGGCTCCATTCTGGAAGGATTGGTGCTAAAGGAATCTAGATTTGTGATTATTCATTCGAACAACCTGTATTGATGATCCATCAAGAGTCACAGTGCATTTCTCCCCTAAGTATTAGGTCACGATACCATTATGAAGTTACTACAGTCCACAAATAGGAATCTCATGATGCAGCCAACACCAGGCTTTTGGGGTGGAGGCGAGGTCCACGCAGGAACAGCTCGAAGAGTTTCCGAGCCCTCCGCTGGAAGAGGGTGTTGACTTCATCATGGAAGACTTCTGTCTTTAGGCAACACTTAGTAGAGAGGAGAATCACCTTTACTTTCCAAAGTTTTCCAGGTTAGAAATAAAGCTAGATTTGTTTTTCATTAAACTTTTTATTTTGAGAGAACTGTAGATTCACATGGGGTTCTAAGAAACAACACAGAGCTCCCCAGTTTCCCCAGATGGCAACATCATGTGAAATTCTAGGGTCACCACCCAACCAGGGGATGACATTGATACAGAATATCCCATCACCACTGGATCCCTCCTGCTGGCCTTTTAACATCCTCCCCCATTCTCCTCCTCCTTGGCAATCCCTGTTCAGTCTTCAAGGTTTGAAATTTTGCCAATTCAAGAATGTTACATAAATAGGATCATACAATATATAACCTTTGGGGACTGGCTTTTTTTACCCCCAACATAATTTCCTGAAAATTCATCTAGTCGATCCAAAAATTTTTTTCTTAAGTCTCATGAAATCAATCTCTCACACAACACCAAACCTACACCCTTCAGCAGGGGACAGGCACCCTGTCTGGGAAGACTTCTAGCCTGTGGAATCTCAAACGGATGTTAGGACTCTGAAAATGAGACCACCTTCTTTCAGAGAGCCTGTGGACAGCCAAGTGAGACTGCAAACTGGTCCAATAGACACTCCAGATTCTGCATTTTCACTCTGATAAAGCTGGACTTCAGAGGCATACTGTACAGTCTGTCATCACCAGCTACTGAATTTCAGCCTGATGTTTTTGTCTTAAGCATAGAAACTAGAATAGTTGATAGCCCATGATGGCTTTTCTTCTTTCTTTGAAGAGCTTGAGATAGACTCATAAGTTTTTTGTTGCTTGCTATCAGCTTTTATATAGTACACACTTTAAAATGAAGGTAGGATAATTACAGGTACCTCATTCAATTCTTACCCTCTGAGACTGACATTTTCCCCTTACCCTACAGATGAGCTTTGGCAAAGCTTCAGTAACTTGCCTCAGGTTACCTATAAATTAGTCACTGAAGGGAGCCTGGAACAGGTGTGTCTGTATTGCCGAGGCTCCGTGTTGGTGTGAACCCCAAAGCTACATAGTGAAACAAAGACCCTTGTGATTAGTTCTTAATAAACTGTGCTAATTATATCAGTAAGACCAGATGACTGCAGAAAAAAACAGAGGAGTCAAAAGAACAAGCAATGATTAACGTCTTTATGTACACACTACCAGAGCAACACTTTAAAAAGAACTTAAAAATTGCCTGGTTTTAGCAAGTAAAATTTCGTTAAACATGTAGTTTCAGCATACCTCTAATCCAGAATGACAAGTCATGTTACTAGCAAAAATATTGATGATCCATCAAGAGTCACAGTGCATTTCTCCCCTAAGTATTAGGTCACGATACCATTATGAAGGCTTCAAAAGGAAAATTCTCTCACAGGCTGAATTCTAGATTCCATATTTTTCTATTAGCTCTTTTGCTTTAGAAATATAGGCACTCATGGCATCTTCTTTTGATAATCCTAGAAAGATACAAACAGACTCACCAACTGATGTATGTGGAAATTAAGAAGGTTCGTATAACATTTAAAAACTAAGTACCTTTTTGAAGGTTCCAGGCTTCCCACTTAGCCTTTCCTTTTAGATCTAACAGTGCTGGACACTCTGCCAAAAAAGGGACAGATATATTCACAGGATTACTTGTTATTTTATGCTTCTACACTGTTCAGTAAAGTGTACTATTATTTTTTAATATGACAGCACAATACCAATATCTATGTCTCCAATTACAGACTGTTTGTAGAGTCCATAGAGCACTTTTAATTCCTCATCATCTGGCCTGCTTTTCAGCTTCCTCACATCTTTGGCCGCCTTGTCAAAATCAGCCTAAAACAAAAAGACAGTGCATTTGCTAACTTTTGGCAGGTTTATCTGCTTCAGGGGAACTTAAAGAGGACAGGAAGCTTTCAATCAGAAACGAAATATCACTGCTCTGGTTCCACCAGAATTATCCTTATTTTAATTTGTGGATACTTCATCTGGTCCTTACCTGTTACATGGACAATGCACCTATGTATTTGATACAGAGAACAAAATAAAATTCTTAATATTTAAAATGTTTATCTAAATGTTTAAAAACCGAAGAATACATAAATAAATGGAAAGATATTCCCTGTTCATGGATAGAAAAAATTAACAGTTAGTAAAATGTTCATCTTACCCAAAGTCATTAACAAATTCAATGCAATTCATTATCAAAATTCCCATGGCATTTTTCACAGAAAGAGAAAAAGCAATCCTGAAATGTGTATGGAACCATAAAAGCTAAAGCAATCTTGAGAAAGAAAAACAAAGCTGGAGGCATCACAATTCCTGATTTAAAATAATATTACAAGCTATATAGTAAGCAAAATATATGGTATGGTACTGTATGGTACTGACATAAAAACTGACACAAAGATCCATGGAACAGAGTCAAGAGCCCAGAAATAAACCCATGCAGATATGGTCTATTTGTTTATGACAAAGGAGCCAAGAATATACACTGCAGAAAGGACAGTGTCTTCAGTCAACAATTCTGGGAAAACTGAATACACATGCAAGAAAATCAGACTGGACTCCATCTTACACCACATACAAAATCAACTCAAAATGAATTAAAGAGTTGAACATGAGATTTAAAATTGTAAACAACTAGAAAAAGACATAGAACGTTCCTTGACATCATTCTTAGCAATGATTTTTGGATGTGACACTGAAAGCAAAACTAGTTAAAACAAAAATAAATACAAGAGACTACAGCAAACAAAAAAGCTCCTGCACAGCAAAGGAAACCATCGACAAAACGAAAAGGCAGCCTACTGAGCGGGACAAAATATTTGCAAACTGTATATCTGATAAGGGGCTAATTTCCAAAACATATACAGAACTCATATGACTGAACAAAAAAAAAAAAAAAAAAAAAAAGGCAAAACAAAATAATCTGATTTTAAAAGAGTCAGGAGATTTTTCCACAGAAGATATATAAGGACCTGAAATGATGCTCCACATCATTAAGCACCAGGAAAATGAAAATCAAAACAACAATGACATATAGCCTCATATCTGTAAGAATGGCTATGATCAAAATGTCAAGAAATAACCAGTGTTGATGAGGATGTGGCGCAAAGGGTACCCTGTACACCATTGGTGGGAATGTAAATTGGTGCAGCCACTATGGAAAACAGTGTGAAGCTTCCTCAAAAAAATTTTAAAAAGAACTACTATATGATCTCACAACCAACTATGGAGTATTTATCCAAAGGAAATGAAATCAGTATCTTGAAGAGACATCTAAATATACTAAAATGTGTCAATACTAATGGCCTCTATTGGTAAGTTTCCTGTTTTTTAAAAAATACCATCTATACTCTCCAAATTTCCCATAATGTGCACATATTGTGTCTATAATAAGGACAAAGTTAAAATGCTACATCACTGCCCTCAGCTTCCTAAGGGCAGGACAGGGAGAGACTGTCCAGGAGGTATAAGGATCCTTCGCTTCAGGGTTGGCAGGCATCTCAGGTGTTCTATTTGCTGTGAAGTCCCGTGCCATCTTCCAATGACAGCAACTCAAGTCCTTTTGCCAAGCTAAGCCCTGATACGAATTCTAAGGCTTTTCAGAAACCATGCTAAGTCCCTGCCTTCCAGGAAGGAGTGTCTTTGGAAGACTGTCCTTCATGTTTTGAGGGGTATGGAACCATCTGACAAGCTCATGAAAGCCTTGTTCAGTTCAGTTCAGTCGCTCAGTCGTGTCTGACTCTTTGCGACCCCATGAATCACAGCACGCCAGGCCTCCCTCTCCATCACCAACTCCTGGAGTTCACTGACTCATGTCCATCGAGTCAAAAGTGGAGCCCTTGACCATTTCCCAGGCAATTTCAGGGGTCCCCTCTCTACTCTCTCCCCAGGCAGAGAAGAAAAGCCCATTCCAGAGCAGGGCCCAGGGCCAGTCTTTCTCTCCAGCATGCCCTTCCCTGGCACCCCAATGTGATACACTCGTGTGTCACATGGCTGTTTTGATGTGCCTTCTCCCAGCCCAACCATGAGGAGCCGTGGAGGGAAAGACATCGGGCTCGCATCAGGATCCTGGATTTTAATTCTAGCTTGGAGACACACTGCCCTGGGACTCTGTGTAAGCAATGGAGAGACTTGGCTTCAGCTCAAAAAAAAAAGGCATCAACCTCAGCCGGGAAGCGTGAGGATGGAACAAGAATAAGACCATAAATATTCTTGACTTCATTCTGTTGACTCTGCCGGCCCAGAGCTCACCACTTGTATCACACTATTGATTCAATATGTATTGAACACCTCTGAGGGGCCAGGCCTTGGGAGAGCAGACAGGGATGAACGGGGCAGCCAGCTTTCACAAAGCTCAGTGTCCTGTGGGAGATGAGTGGGTCACAGTGATCATGTGATACTTGCTCAAGCCAAGGAGCAGTGGGTGCCCTGGGACCACAGAGAAGGGCGCAGTCGAGAGGGTGGAAGGCATCTTCTCAGAGGAGATGATGCTTAGCTGAGCCTGGGGAGGGGTCGGTGCCTAGGGGATGGACAGAGACAGGGAAGGGGGTTCCAGGCAGCCCCAACAGTATTTATTAGGGCTCAGCACAAGGGCTGGTGGGAATGTATTTGTTCTCCCCATGTATTCAGAACAGAGGATACGCATAAACGTTCATCTCAGTAGCAAGAGCCTTGCCTTAGAGTGCTGGCAGGTGATAGAAGCCCATCTGAGCCCTGTACCTCCTGTTGAATACATGAATGAAAAGTGAGTAGATATTAGGAGAGTCTGAAATTATCATAGGTGAGAAACAGATTTTTCTTTTTCTTTTAATCTTTGGCCACATCTCACCACATGCAGGTTCTTAGTTCCCTAACCAAGGATGGAACCTACACCCCGTGCGGTGGAAGCACAGAGTCTTAACCACTGGACCATCAGGGAAATCCCAGAAACAGGGATTTAAAGGTACAGTCATTTACACTTAATTCCAAGCACTCTGGGCCAAAGGGAAAGTTGGATAATGTTGCCGTGCTGCTGCAGAGCTGGGCTTGCAGCTCTGGGTGAGGAATTTCAACCTCCGCTGAGCTCACTCTGCTGGAGTCGGGTCCTCAGCACCCTGGCTGAAAGCTGACCGGCTGGATTTCCCCCACGCCTGTGCCTGAAGGGTCTTCAAAACAACTCCCTTAAAATCTCTCCTCACACCCTCTCCCGTTCATGTTTTCACAAGGCCCCTCGACCCCACCCTTGGTGTAGCAGTGATTCTGGTGTCACTGCGGTCACATGGGGAGCACCCTGCCATGTCCCCAAAGCAGACATTTAAAAATTTTAAAGAATATTTAGTGGTGACAAAAAGCTCATAGTACAAAAAAAAAAAGAGAGAGAGAGCAAAATTATATAAAAAGCAAAGTATGTGTATAAACATATATATTCACATATCACAGAGATGTTTCTCGAACACTTGAGAAAGTAACAGCGCTACTGTGGTTATCACTTGGGTGAAGGAATGTTTGATGTTTTACTTTATATTATGGGCTTCCCTGGTGAAGAATCCGCCTGGTTTCATATCTGGGTTGGGAAGATCCCCTTGAGAAGAGAATAGGTGCCCACTCCAGTATTCTTGCCTTGAGAATTCCATGGACAGAAGAGCCTGGCGGGTCCATGGGTCACAGAGTCGGACAGGACTGAGAAACTAACACTCCCCCCCGCCTTTTTTTTTCTTTTTTACTTCAAATTTGTTCCCTTTCCCCCAAATTTCAACCCTGAATATACATTTTTTTTCCCTCCAAAGATCATAAGAACAGTATTTTAAGATTGTGATTTTCCAGATCTCTGCACTTGCCTGGGAGAGCCCCAAGACGTTCCAAGGAGCAAGGGGAGGCCGCAGTCGCTCACACCTCCCTCTCCAGGATGGGAAGAGAGCGCTGGGCAAGGCCCACCGGGTCCGCCGGGAGCAATCCCACGTCCGCCCTCCCCCGGCCGGTGCCCGGTTTGCGTCTAGCCAGTCCCGGGGGTTCACAAGAGTTGCTCTAGGGAGCCTGGCACGCCGTCAACAGAATGCACCAGTGCGGACTCCGCGCAATAAGGGGGCGCTGGGGATGGGGTGGGCGTGTCTCGGGGGTCCCCGCGGACAGCCACTGGGGACAAAGGCGACTGGCAGCAGCGGCCCGAAGCGGCGGGTCAGAGATGCGCCGCGCCCCTGGCGGGGCGTCGCGCCGGCCCCACGCCCCACTCGAGCGCTTTTCTCCGAGACGGGCTCCTCCCCGCCCCCAGCAGCGGTAGCACACCCAGCTCACCTGCAGGGACATGGCGGCTAAACCTGGACGATGCCTGTCTCCAAGCGCCGGGTTCCCGGGACCCCGCGCCCGGCGGCTCCTTAAAGGGCAGCGCGCCTCCGCCCGCCGGCTCCCGTTGGTCGCGCTCCGGACCCAGCCTATGCCCATTGGTCGCCGGCCCGCGAGGGCGAGGCTGGGCGGTGAGTGACACCCTCCCGGCCCGCTGAGCCGCGCTCTTCTCCCAGCCCAAGCCCTCCAGAGAGCTGTGCGCTGCCAGGGGTTGCAACTGGCAAGGCGCAGGGAAGAGAATATAAATGAGCTCCTCTGTGCCCCTGACTCTCTGTATTCATTCTCTAGAAGTTGTTTGCAGGAAGTCCTGAGAGGTCTCTCCAGGGCACTGACCTCACTTGGGATTCCTTTTGATATATACCTCTGTCCTCTGCATGATTCTAAGAACTTAGATGGCAGACAGCATTTATCTGATGTCTCTGTCTCCGGACCCGTCTTTAGACACAGCCCATCAGGAATGAAAAGAGGTAGTTTGCCTCTTCTCCTCGTTATAAAAGGAGAGCCACTTATATTCGGAACACGCTCTGAAACTATCCCAACTGGATTTCAATTAGGGTAGAAAAAAAACCACAGGACTCTTCAACATGACCCCATTCTCCAGGGGAACAAACCCAGTGTCACTCAAGTCTGCAGACACAGAACGGGGTTGTAACTCACATCTGATTAAATTTTCAAAGAACTGGAACTGCATTTTCTGGTCATCTGAGTTCATTACATAGAAGTCTTCGTGGAGCAAAGTGATTGGAAGAAAGGGCAAACTCAGTTTTAAGAAAGCTGTTGATTTGAAATGTCTAACAATGTAACAAGATACAGGAGTTCAAGGCCCTAAAACGGTTTGCCTTGTTTTTGCATAAGAAACATTTTACCTTGTTTTTGCATAAAATTACACTTAAAAAATTATTTGCTACATCTTCATGTAAATCCCTTGGTTTTTCATTTTCTCCTCAAAACTATTTTCATGGTGAAATCAATGAGTTTCCAAATAAAGGACAAAAAGCAAATTTTAGAACAATATACAGAAAGGAGAATTCCCTGGTGGTCCAGTAGTTAGGGCTCTGCACTTTCACTGCTGAGGGCTTGATTGGATCCCTGGTTGGGGAACTAAGATTCCACAAGCCATGTGGTGTGCCCCCCCTGCCCCCCGCCAAAAGAAAAAAAAGAAAAAAGAAAAAGAAATTCTTTTGTCTGTACTGGGCAGAACTTTTTTCAAAATTTCCCAACGATGAGAAGCACACTAAAAGGCACAATGAAAATAGCAGCTGAAGAAGAGCAAGTGCTCTGGCTGCTGGGAAAAACCCTCTTTATCAGGGTGTGTGAGCTGGGAAATACTGCAGTGAGCTCTGGTATTGCTGTGTATCTGCAGCTGAGACATTTTGATATAGTCATTATAAAAAATCAGGAGAAAAAGAGAGGGAAGATACACTGTGCTCCATTTTATTCTCTAAGTCTAGAATGTTATTTTAAGCGCTCTTTTCAAAACATGTTCTTCTCTTGAGTTGCCATCCTCCTACTGGTTGCCAGAGCCATGACTGGCCGGTTTCGAGGAGCAAAAAACAACAGAAACATGAGTGTCCTCTGTTCAGTGATCATAATATACTAGGTACAATGAAAACTCAGTTTTGTGGAACCCTTAGGGAGTCAGTCAAGCTGGACAATAAAGATTTTTTTTAATTATTATTAAATATTGATTATAAACCAGTATCCATACATACATATGTATTTTTTAAAATAAAGGGCACATTTATGAACATACCACCAACTTAAGAAATAGAACATTCCCCTTTACCTTTGTGACTCTCCTGGCTCCATTCCACCCTATTCTTATTCTCTCACGCTTTCATTCATCTAATCAAACAGTTACTGAGTGTCAACATGAGCCAGGCACCCTTCTAGGTTTTTGAGAAACATTAGTCAGCAAAACAAACAAGAATCCTTATCCTTGTGTTACATTTTGGTAGGGGATGACAGGTAATAAACATATAAAAAAAAGCAAATTATACAATCTATTGAAAGATGTTAAGTGATAAGTGCTATTTTCTTTTGCAAAAATTTTTTTGACAACCATTTTTAAAGTCTTTATTGGGCTTCCTTAGTGGTTCAGTGGTTAAGAATCTGCCTGCCAATGCAGGGGACACAGGTATGCCCTAGTCCAGGAACTAGATCCCACATGCTGTGGAGTAACTAAGCCCGTGCACCACCACTACTGAGCCTGCACTTTAGAACCCGTGAGTTGCAACTACTGAAACCCAAGTGCCTCGGTCTGGTGCATTGAAACAAGAGAAGCCACTGCAATGAGAAGCCTGTGCACTGCAACCAAGGGTAGCCCCTGCTCACCACAGCTAAGGCTCTCAGGCAGCAGTGAAGACCCAGCACAGCCAAAAATAAAAATAAATATTAAAAAATAAAATCTTTATTAAATTTGTTACAATATTGCTTCCGTCTTATGTTTTTCTGGGGTTTTGGCCATGAAGCATGTGGGATCTTAGCTCTCTGACCAAGGATCAAAACTGAGCTACCTGCACTGGGATGTGAAGTCCCAACCACTGGACCACCAGGGAAGCCCCTGATAGGTGCAGTTTTCAAAAAGAGCAGAGGAAAGAGATGGAGAATCTTGTGCATGTGGAGTGAGGAGGTGACTTGCCGTTATAAACATAGTCATCAGGACGGGTCTCTTGGGAAGATGACATTTGAGTAAAAGTTGAAGGAGGTGAGGGAGTGGCCTGGAAGACTGCAGTGAGCTCTGGTATTGCTGTGTATCTGCAGCTGAGACATTTTGATATAGTCATTATAAAAAATCAGGAGAAAAAGAGAGGGAAGATACACTGTGCTCCATTTTATTCTCTAAGTCTAGAATGTTATTTTAAGCGCTCTTTTCAAAACATGTTCTTCTCTTGAGTTGCCATCCTCCTACTGGTTGCCAGAGCCATGACTGGCCGGTTTCGAGGAGCAAAAAACAACAGAAACATGAGTGTCCTCTGTTCAGTGATCATAATATACTAGGTACAATGAAAACTCAGTTTTGTGGAACCCTTAGGGAGTCAGTCAAGCTGGACAATAAAGATTTTTTTTTATTATTATTAAATATTGATTATAAACCAGTATCCATACATACATATGTATTTTTTAAAATAAAGGGCACATTTATGAACATACCACCAACTTAAGAAATAGAACATTCCCCTTTACCTTTGTGACTCTCCTGGCTCCATTCCACCCTATTCTTATTCTCTCACGCTTTCATTCATCTAATCAAACAGTTACTGAGTGTCAACATGAGCCAGGCACCCTTCTAGGTTTTTGAGAAACATTAGTCAGCAAAACAAACAAGAATCCTTATCCTTGTGTTACATTTTGGTAGGGGATGACAGGTAATAAACATATAAAAAAAAGCAAATTATACAATCTATTGAAAGATGTTAAGTGATAAGTGCTATTTTCTTTTGCAAAAATTTTTTTGACAACCATTTTTAAAGTCTTTATTGGGCTTCCTTAGTGGTTCAGTGGTTAAGAATCTGCCTGCCAATGCAGGGGACACAGGTATGCCCTAGTCCAGGAACTAGATCCCACATGCTGTGGAGTAACTAAGCCCGTGCACCACCACTACTGAGCCTGCACTTTAGAACCCGTGAGTTGCAACTACTGAAACCCAAGTGCCTCGGTCTGGTGCATTGAAACAAGAGAAGCCACTGCAATGAGAAGCCTGTGCACTGCAACCAAGGGTAGCCCCTGCTCACCACAGCTAAAGCTCTCAGGCAGCAGTGAAGACCCAGCACAGCCAAAAATAAAAATAAATATTAAAAAATAAAATCTTTATTAAATTTGTTACAATATTGCTTCCGTCTTATGTTTTTCTGGGGTTTTGGCCATGAAGCATGTGGGATCTTAGCTCTCTGACCAAGGATCAAAACTGAGCTACCTGCACTGGGATGTGAAGTCCCAACCACTGGACCACCAGGGAAGCCCCTGATAGGTGCAGTTTTCAAAAAGAGCAGAGGAAAGAGATGGAGAATCTTGTGCATGTGGAGTGAGGAGGTGACTTGCCGTTATAAACATAGTCATCAGGACGGGTCTCTTGGGAAGATGACATTTGAGTAAAAGTTGAAGGAGGTGAGGGAGTGGCCTGGAAGATCCCTGGGGAAGAGATTCCCTTGCACAAACAGCATCCAGTACAAAGGCACTCAGAAATGAGCTTCCTGGCAGGTGTGATATGCCAGTGGGGCAGGAGCAGAGTAGCAAGAGAAGAGGTCAGAGGATAGAAGATGGAGACCTAATCACACAATACCTTGCCTGAAGGCGTTTGGCTTCAAGGGAGAGTCAGACAGAACCACTGAAGAGTTCTGAGTAAGGACTGACATGATCTGACTTTATTTATTTATTGTTTTTTAAAGAATCTCTTCTGTTACTATCACTACAAAAAACAACATTGGAAGCAAGAGTCTTACTGTAATAATAAATCCAGGGGAGAACATATGGGTGTCTCCAACTCAGCTGGCAGCAGTGGAGGCAGTGAGATGTTCAAATTCTGCTTTTATTTTGAAGGTAAAGTCAACAGGAGTCCCTGATATTCTATATTGGTATGAAAGAAAGAGAGGAGTCAGGATAGCTCTGAGATGTTTGCCTTGAGTAACTGGAAGGACTATAGGTGGAGTTGGGCCCGATGGGGTGGCAAAGATCAGAGAGTCCCTTGGACAGCAAGATCAAACCAGTCAAATCCCAAAGGAAATCAACTCTGAATATTCACTGAAAGGACTGTTGCTAAAGCTGCAGCTCCAATACTTTCCCCACCTGATGCAAAGAGCTGACTCATTGGAAAAGACCCTGATGCTGGGAAAGATTGATGGCAAAGGGAAAAGAGGGTGGCAGAAGATGAGATGGTTAGATAGCATCACCGGTTCAGCAGACATGAACTTGGGCAAACTCCAGGAGATAGTGAGGGACAGGGAAGCCTGGCGTGCTGCAGTCCATGGGGTTGCAAACAGTCAGACATGACTCAGCAGCTGAACAACAGCAACAAACATCAGAAGTTCCACTGTGGACATGCTGTGTTTGAGATAGCAGACATCCAAGTGGAAATGTGAAATGGGCAGTTAGATATTCAAGTCTCAACTGGGCTGGGTATATAGATCTGGGACTCAAAGGTTCAACTTCTGAAACTTGAGATAGGATGGCCCTAGCAACTCAATGTGTATGGAGGAGAGATGGAAACAGAACTGAAGAGTGAGCCGTGGGAAATTTCAACACTAAATGTTAGGGGGGAAGAGCACGAAGGAGACAGAGAAGTGATCACTGAGGTGAGAGAAAAACCAAGAGAATGCAGTGTTGACAAAGCATCATGAGTGAGAAAGTATGTTTCATTGTTGTTGTTCATTTGCCAAGTCAAGTCCAACTCCTTGCAACAGCGTGGACTGCAGCATGCCAGGCTTCCCAGTCCCTCACCATCGCCTGGAGTTTGCCCAAGTTCATGTCCAAAGTATGTTAGGTTAGATGACGACTGAGAATTAGCAGTTGGATTTAGGTCATTGTCCAGATCACTGCCTGATGACTTGAAGGGAAGTTTTAAAGCAGTCGTGGGTGTGGGGGCGGGGGGAACAAGCCTGATTAGGGTGGGTTTAAGAGAAATCATGAGAGTTAACATGAATAGTTTCTTGGGCTCTGCATTTGTTTATCCCTCCACCTACATCACATTGTCTTAACTATTAAAGCCTCCTAATTTTGTTCTTCTTCAGGAAGGCCTGTCCTTGGCACCTTGCTCTTCTATATAAATTTTAACATCCATGAGTTGAGTTCCATAGAAGATTCTTGAATTTCTCTTGTCATTGCATGGAAATTATAGCACATACAACAAGCTGGGGAAGCATCCTCTTGTTTTTGTATTCTGGAAGAAATCAAGTAGAATGGGGAAAAAATGACAAACGAGAGGTTGCCCGGCCATCAATGATTTGCGCTGACCTTGTTCTTGCTGTCTCCCTCACTGTCCTTGCGGTAAGAGGCCACTTTCAAAACATGGCCGCTTATCCATCCAGTCTCTAACCCACAGCCAGAATGAGCGTCCTATAACCCAAACAGCATCTGAGCGCCTGCTGCGCGTACATTTCAGTTTCATCCCAGCTCTCTTATGATCAACTCCAAACTCTTTTCGGCACAATGGTCACTGTAATACTAGTCAGGCCTGATCAGCAAAACTCGCCCAAGAGATTTTCCCTGGAAGCACCCGTTAGGGGCTCTGATACGTTACCAAACCGCCTTCTCGCAACCCTGGCTCCCCTCCCCCACAAGCACGAAAGCAGAGCCGGCGCCGAGATGCGCGGCCCGGCGGCCCGGATGCAGTCAGGTGCGGGCGCAAGGACTGCCCCACCTCTTGTCTCGTTGGAGACTCCTGGCCACTTTTTGAAGGTAGAAGATGCAATAATTTTTTTAGCGGAGGGGAGTGGAGACAATGCTTTCCAAACCCGCAGAAGCTCAGCTCTCCACGGAAAAGGAGCTACGTTGAGAGGCGGTCATGACCGTTTGGACCCCTGTCCTCTTGGCCCCGGTGCCGGGCATTCACAGCAGCGCAGGCCTTCTGCTCGGTTCGCACTGACGGCCCTTTGCTTTCAGCACCTGGTTGAAGCCCTGCACCTTCTCGCTGGGCTCCATGAAGTTCACGGTCTTCAAGTGTCGTGAGCACGACCTAGCCTTCCCACGGTTTTTCTTTCTCACTGCCTGTGCTCCCACTCCATGCGGGGGAAGTGTCTCCCCGCCTCATACTGTCAAGATTTCTTTTGATAAAGCCAAAACACAGAAGTTTCAATATGAACTTGAACTTGAACCTGGTGAAGAAGCCCTTGCTGGTCCTTCGGAAGAAAGGCTGGGGTGGCTTATCCTTCAGAGGTTTCCCCGATGCATGGAGCTTCCTTTGGACACACCCTGGAGGACGCTGGTTCCTTCTGTGGCTCTGCCACTACTGCTGATGTGTGGGTGGAAGAAAAGGACACCCTTGGGAGTCTGGGCTGGGGACACATCCCAGCTTCCCTATGGGGCATGGCCCTGAGGCCTTGGTGAGCCGTAATGTGTGAATCTCTATGCAGGCGTGGCTTTGTCAGGGAGACTGAGGTGTTGGAAGGGTGCAGACACCTTAGAGCCCTTGACCTTGACAGGATTAGGCTGTCTTTGCCCTTTTGCGTGGAGGCCTGGCCTGGGCTTGCTCACTCCCAAAGCAGACAATTCCTGCATTGATTTGTGCTGGAGGCTAGGTGCTCTCTTCCCCTCTTTGGCTTTGCTGCTACCCTTCTGCCCTACACTTGGTCCTCTTCAGGTGGCTTATGTTCTGTGTTGCCCCTCTGAGTATTCTTAGAATAGGAATTAGTGGAAGGGGCTGCCAGCTTGCTGACACCTCACTGTTGTGTGTTAGCAGAAACTTCAGGTGGATCCTTGGTGGGCTGCTGTTGATTAGATTCACCAAAGTCTGGGGTTTCAGGGCAATGACGTGGCCCTCCTGCTCAGCTCTCTTGTACCTCAGAAGCAGATAGATGGCCATCACTTGGTTGTGCTTCCAGCCATCAGTGAGCCTTGGACTTCTTCCCTTTTCACACTGGACACCACCATCAGGGTTCCTGGTAGTCAAGAGAGTGGCTCCATGTAAGGTTTGGTTCATCTTCATGACCTGTGTTTATCCATGGATCTTTCCTGATGAGCTCTAAAGTGCCTTTCTTGCTGGGATTGAGAATGAGAAATTTCTTGAGCAGTTTTCCACATTTCCTGGACGTGTGAAAGGGCATATGGTCTATTTCATGAAGTACTGACTCCTGCAGCTCCTTGAAGGCAGGGGTCCATCAAAAGGTAAGAGGTTTGCAGACCAGTGTATATAGGATGATCCTCAGATTCCACACGTCTACTGTGGGTCTATCTTATTTGGACTTGAAAGACTTCCACGGCAGCCTAAAGGGGAATGGCCAATGAAGATATCTAGCTTGTTGCCAAAGGTGAATGTAACGCCAAAGCCATAGTCTTCAAAGTTTTTTTCATATCAGCATCCAAAAGCGGGTGCTCTGCCTCTAGCTCTATGAGCAATGCACTTCTGGTGACAGTGTGTCACTGATGGAATTTGCCAGAACCTCTTTTTCTTACAGATTTCCATAACCCACTAGGTCCTCAAATATGTCTCTTCCATTGAGTAATTCCTCAAGGAAGGCAGAATGGATCACTACAAATAACTGTTTGGGGAGGACGCAAGTCTTTCATGGTTCTTTCTCAAGGGACTGTCTCTGGAGTCCGGAGGAGTTTGGCTAAGTCTTGTCAATGATCTGCATGACTGCCTCTTTCCTAAGTCAGGATGTACTGAGCCAGCTTTAGCTTGGTCATGTTGCCCGTGGCAATGGTCTTGACTGTTGGTGATTGTCAATATGGCGGTCATCCTCAACAGAAATGTCTGAGAGGCCAGGCGCGTGTTGGACTTACTGATGACCTGGGAGTCAAGGTGTCTCAAGGTCAACTTAAAATTGAGGAAAGCTGGTCAGAAACTTGACCCAAATCACCTCAAAGAAAATCACTTCCCAATGCCCTCTGATGAACTGATCTTTATAATGGAACCAAAACATAATGCCAGACATGCCAATAAAAAAACCAAATACTGACAAATCTAAATAAGAGAAAACAAAGTTTTAAAAAGGAAAAAAGTGAGAAAAAGAAAAAAAGTAAAGATGAAAATGAAGAAAAGAGTTTTTAAAAAATGAAGGAAAAAAGAACCAAGAAAAAATGGGGAAGTAAAGTAAAAATTAGTAACAGCCCAAAACCCTGTGTCTACAAGAAACATTGGTCAGAGTTCTGGTCACTGAAAATCAGTTTCTTGAGCTAGAAGAACTGAAAAGCAGCCCAGCCAGGGAGTTAGAGGATTGAAATTTTATAATGATGGTCTCTTGTGAGACTGTACCAAGAAATGGGCCCATTTTCTCATTTTGGGGACTCTAGATCTGGAAAATCCCATGGATGGAGGAGCCTGGTAGGCTGCAATCCATGGGGTCTCAAAGAGTCGGACACGATTGAGGGACTTCGCTTGCACTTTTTACTTTCATGCATTGGAGAAGGAAATGGCAACCCACTCCAGTGTTCTTGCCTGGAGAATCCCAGGGATGGGGGAGCCTGGTGGGCTGCCGTCTATGGGGTCGCACAGAGTCAGACATGACTGAAGCGACTTAGCAGCAGCAGCAGCAGATCACTTTACTCTTTTAAATAAATTATTGAAGATCCCCCAAGAGTTTTTTGATTAATGGGTTATAGTTATAAACATTACCTTATTAGAAACCAAATCCTGTAGGCTTTTCATTTTCAGTGGCTTTTTCATCTCTAGCTTAAAAAGTTGTAATAATGCTTGGCTTAGAAGAGCTCATATTGGCTACACATACACAAAAAGTTATATATGAAGCAAACTGCATTTTTCAAAAATTTTCTTTTACACATAGATTAAAATTTTCTACCCATTTTATTTTTTTCCTGTTGTTGTTAAGTCACTTCAGTCGTATCCGACTCTGTGTGACCCCATAGACGGCAGTCCACCAGGCTCCGCGGTCCCTGGGATTCTCCAGGCAAGAACACTGGAGTGGGTTGCCATTTCCTTCTCCAATGCGTGAAAGGGAAAAGTGAAAGGGAAGTCGCTCAGTCGTGTCAGACTCTTCGCGACCCCATGGACTACAGCCCACCAGGCTCCTCTGTCCATAGGATTTGCCAGGCAAGACAACTGGAGTGGGGTGCCATCATTTGTTACATTTTCTATGATGAGATTCACCTTATTATTTTACTAGTCACTAATCAGAAATATTAGCTTTTTCCATAAATCTAAGTGGTTTTAAATGTTACATTGACAATTAGGATGGTTAGAAATGGTTCTCCATTTCTGATATCTGGTTTTGTGTGACTGGCTGTATTTGCTCAAGATCTGATTGGCCTAAACAGCTGTTGATTATGAATATTCACAAGGAAGGAAGTGAAAAGACTCATACTTGTGTTATTTATTTGAAATGTCTATTAGTGCTACCAAATTCATTATAAACAGGTCCATGGAAGAAAATCAAAACAGGATTATTAGTACCTTATGACTAAGCAATGAGGTCAAGTTACTTCTGAAGTAATAAAGTTATAAAATCAGTGATGTCCTAACACTGAATTGGTGATTATGTCAGGTGACTATGTCACAGGTTAGGTACAGGTGACTATGTCACAACTTCAGATAAATAATTTTCTACAACAAACATCTTAATAAATATAACTTCCCTGAAACTACAGACAACTAATACCATTTCCCAAAGCAAACAACTAAGGCATAGCCAGGAAGATCACATTTCACATTATTTTAAAATTAATATGTTTGAAAACTTGTTGCAAAAAACTAACCAGGATGATTTCACTGTAACTAGAACTGGACATAAGAGATGGTGATGAACAGGGAGGCCTGGCGTGCTGCGATTCATGGGGTCGCAAAGAGTCGGACACGACTGAGCGACTGAACTGAACTGAACTGAACTGAGCTTCAGAAAAAGACTGTGCCTGACAGGAGGCACTTTTACTTTTGTTTGGTTTAACATTATTATTTTGGGCTTCCCTCGTGGCTCAGATGGTAAAGAATCTGCCTGCAATGCAGGAGACATGGGTTCGATCTCTGAGTTGGGAAGATCTCCTAGAGAAGGGAATGGCTACCCATTCCAATATTCTTGCCTGGAAAATTCCGTGGAAAGAAGAGCCTGGTAGGCTATACAGTCCATGGAGTCCCAAAGAGTTGGACATGACTGTTATTTTAAAAGAGTTTTCAAAGTAAAGGCTCATGAATACCTTCCAGCTTTTACCCAGTTTAACAAGATGCAATGCCTAGCTCAGGGCTTTTATCTTCTCAAGGTACCAACAGTGCCAACAACCTCTCATGAGTTTAATATTCCTCTTTAAACTTGTGTCATTTTAGGCTTGGCTTCAATGATAATTCATAGACAGGGCTGAATTAAATTATAGTGGCTCATCATTTTGTTTCCACCCTGATCATTTCGTTGTTATATTGCATGTGTTTTATGTATTAGTGTCCAATTAACATATTCTGCAACTGAACTCCACTAAACAAAATGTCTCCCTACTGGAGATATTAATGTATTGGTTCCCCACCTAGCAGCCATTTCCCCCTTCATTTTTGTCAATCATCCTACTTTCATTTAGTTATGCAGCCATATTATGCTCCAAGAGAAGGCTTATAACTGGTCTCAGTGAGTCTCGTTTGACTCACTCACCCCCGCCAGGGACTGGTTTCGGTGTGGGCATGTGACTGATATTGACCAGTGAGCCACAGAAGGAAGTCTCTTAGGGCTTCTTTAGAAGATGTTTCTTTCAGATAGAAAGAACTGCACGAGGGAAACTTCTGCTTCCTGCCACGTGCTTGTGTGGATTGTGATGATGAGAGCTATGAGCACTCAACTGTGAGCTTGAGAGGACAAGCTTGAGGGCCAATGCCAAGAGTCAGAGGATGGCAAAGGGGAAGGACAGAAAGTCCTTGGGATTTTGAGGAGATGTTGTGTAAGCCAATGAGCCAGTTTTGGAAAAGATCCAGACTTTGAAGACAGATAAAAACCACAAACTAACCACGTTCAGTAGGAGGTTTCGTTAACTGCATACTGAAAAGTCATTGATTTTGTAGCTCATCACAAAAGTTATTCTAGTCATTGATTTTAAAATAACATTATTGTTTATATAACAATTATTATGTATGATACAGTAACCATCACACCGTGATGGTTAATTTTATGTGTCAACTTGACTGGCCTGATTAAACATTATTTCATTATTTCTGGGTGTATCTGTGGGGGTTCTTCAAATCAGGTAGCCAAAGTATTAAAGTTGACTCACTGGAAAAGATCCTGATGTTGGGAAAGATTGAAGGTAAAAGAAGAGGGGGTCAGAGGATGAGATGGTTAGATAGCCTCACTGACTTAATGGACATGAATTTGAGCAGGCTCCAGGAGATAGTGAAGACCAGGGAAACCTGCAGTCCACAGAGTCACATAGAGCTGGACACAACTTAGCAACTGGACAGCAAGAACTGTGGAGGTGCTTCTGGAAAAGATTAGCAGTTGAATCAGTGGACTCAGTAAAATATTGGGTTGGCCAAAAAGTTTCTTTGGGTTTTGCCATAACAGCTTATGGGGAAAAACTTGAATGAAGTTTTTGGCCAACCCAATAGATCCCCCCTCCCCAGTGGAGGTGAGCACCATCCAATCCACGAACTGCATTTGCATGCTCAGTTGTGTCTGGCGCTCTTGTGACCCCATGGACTGCAGCCTGCCAAGCTTCTCTGTTTAGGAAGAGCCTGAATAAAACAAAAGTCAGAGGAAAGAGGAATTGCCCCGCTTGTTTCTTGCTTCCCTGATTGAGCTGGGACATCCCATCTCACCTTCTCCTGTCTTTGGAATGAGAGTTTTAAACTGTCAGCTCCCATGATTATCAGGCCATTGGGTTTAGACTGAAGTGACATCGCTAGCTTTCCAGGTTTCCAGTTTGCAGACAGCAGACTGTGGACCTTCTCAGGCTCCATAACTCACATCTGTATTTCCACTGGTTCTGCTTCTCTGGAGAACTCTAATGCACACACACACAGAGCAAAGATGAGGATGCCACAGAAGGAAAGAAGAATCTGCTGCTCAATTCTACATTCTTCTATTGACAAACTTTCCAGCTGGTAACTTTCTTTCAACAAAAAATTGTGGTTAATGATAAAACTTATTCCCAGGTCTCTTAAATGACTCTTACCTCATGACAAGCATATAAACCTAACTGTAGTCCAATTCTAGAATGAATATAAAAAGAACACTTTGTTATTCAAAGACAAAATTGAATTCACAGGGTAACATAACAGAGTAACAGCTATTATTAAAAAGTAAACTGATTGGTATAGGATACTAAATATATGTTAAAGTGATAACTTGAAAACTATGTTTGGGAAATATAGGGAAAAACGTTATATGAAAAGAAAATCAGAACACGAAATTTATATTATTTTAACAATCTAAGTGCACACTTAAATGTGAAACAAATTAGAAGGAAACACTGAAAGGAAATGAGTATTGAGGTAATTGGGTCATGGGAAAATTTTTTTAAAAACTTTTTTGTTGCAGTGTTTGTACGATACAAATAGGGGAGAAATTACCTTTGAAATACAGTCATTTTAGCAACATTCTTGTGGAAATTTTATTGCTTAGTCTTCAAGCAGAACAAGGCACTAAAATCATAGAGGCTTAATTTTTATTAACCTATATCTCTGGATTCAGGTTGCTACTGGATCCATCAGTTCTATTTATGAAACATTCTGATGTATCAGGCACCGTGCTAAGCATTTTAAGTAGATTATTTCTTCTAATTCTCACAACAGGTACTATTTTTATCACTTCATAGACAGGTTTAATTAGTTTGCTTTAGAGTCATGTGATGATGAGGTTAAGATTTTGACCTTGGCTGGTCTTGATCCAGAGTCATGGATATAGTGGCTGCAAATCTTCATAGAGTAAATATAAACTGAAATGGTACTCAAGCTATAAATCTGAAACCTTAGGGGGACAAAAACTTACACATATTTCCTTCCCATTACGTTAGCATTTCAATCTGACGTGTTTCTGTCATACAGCTTAAAAGCTAGATCTGAGACTTTTTTTTTTAGATTTTAAAATATTTATTGGAATACTTTTTTAAAAAAAGACTCATAATACTTCATTCTTTTAAAATTATAATAACCTTCCACTTTGATTGAATAATTTCACATCTTTTTATCCAAAAATTTCTACTGAGAGTTTTAAAACTTCTCTTTAGTGGCACTACTTAACATGTGATTTACCCTCATCATTATTTAATCTTTGAAATGATACTTTATAATTTTTAAATCAGTGTGAGTTCATTGAAGGTTTGAGAGCCACTCTGTAGGACTGTCATTAACCTGCAATTTTACAGTTGATAAAGTACTGTTTTCATTACTTTGAAAAAAAAAATAACGTTGTGATTGGCTCTTACATTTAACATTTTAATCTCAGCTTGCCACCATTAAATATAACTGATTACACTGACCACATAAGAAGCCAGGAAAAAAATCACTGCATCACAAGTTAAGCTAATTCAAATTTAACAAAGATAGTCATAATCAGCAGTTTACCAAATCAAAAGCCAGGGTTAAGTTACATTCAAAACTAGCAATTTGGAGGACTTCCCTGGTGGTCCAGTGGTTAAGACCCCAGCTTCTAATGCAGGGGATGCAAGTTCAGTCCCTGGCA
Source organism: Cephalophus harveyi (assembly GCA_006410635.1). Taxonomy (NCBI): domain Eukaryota; kingdom Metazoa; phylum Chordata; class Mammalia; order Artiodactyla; family Bovidae; genus Cephalophus; species Cephalophus harveyi. Next base: position 355,899 of record SJYT01073911.1, on the reverse strand, counting down.
ACGGAACCAAGATCTCTCATGCTGTGTGGCTCAGCCAAACAAGAAAAAAAAAAAGTTTATTAATGTTTTTCAAGGGTTGAATGATTTATGAAGGTTATAACCTAACACAGTACTGAGTCTACAAACAGGTCTTGTTTCACGTGACCTGCCTTAGGTCTACTGTCACAGCTTTTACCAATAGTAGTAGAAAGTCTAGCTGCCACCGAAGATTTTAAGTATTATATCAAAAAATCATGAGACATGAACTTCTTGCCTTCCAGTGCCCAAAACGCCCATCTTGCTTCTAGTGAATAAGGCGACAGACATGATAGAAACAGGTTAGAGCTGAATCAGGACATTCAGTGACATTTCAAGAATAGAGGGATTCTGTTGGGCAATGAGAGGTTGCTGCTCAAAATTGTGACCTGAGATTGCTTTACAACTGCATGTTTACAGTTCATCGTGATGATCTGTTATTATTCATTTTACTAAACAAAAGCCTGTTACACTCAAACTCCTTTTTTTTTTTTTTTTTT
>SJYT01073911.1:207626-354475 GCA_006410635.1 Cephalophus harveyi | reverse complement strand
CATACCTGAATGGTCTAGCGGTTTTCCCTACTTTCTTCAATTTGAGTCTGAATTTGGTAATAAGGAGTTCATGATCTGAGCCACAGTCAGCTCCCGGTCTTGTTTTTGTTGACTGTATAGAGCTTCTCCATCTTTGGCTGCAAAGAATATAATCAATCTGATTTCAGTGTTGACCATCTGGTGATGTCCATGTGTAGAGTCTTCTCTTGTGTTGTTGGAAGAGGGTGTTTGCTATGACCAGCGCATTTTCTTGGCAAAACTCTATTAGTCTTTGCCCTGCTTCATTCCGCATTCCAAGGCCAAATTTGCCTGTTACTCCAGGTGTTTCTTGACTTCCTACTTTAGCATTCCAGTCGGGTACTATGAAAATTGAAGCTATACAGACCAAAGATGCGAAACAAAACGAGCGGTGAAGCGATTGAGAAAAAGAGGAAGATATTTAGAAGAGGAATGAAAGTGCTAAGTTAGACTGGAAAGGGAAAAGAAAGGGTGTGAGGAGGGAGGAGGCTTATTAGGTCAGAAGCAAACTATGGTCTCGGTCTTGACAAGAGTAAATCAACAGATTCAGATCACTGATCTTGAAAATGTTCTTCAGCTGTCTTACAATTGTCTATGACTTCCCAGCGACTCCGTTCGTAACCATTCAAGCCTCCATTGGCTGGAGTAGTCACAGTATTTGGAATTCTCTGAGCTGCTCTCACAGAATTCAAGATAGCCTTTATTCGCCTCTTTCCGGAGGCTCAAGATCGTCTACATCGTCGCCTTTGAGTGTATGGTTTCTTCACCACCTTCCCGTCTCCCATTTATCTTTATTTCTTTATTTCCACATTGCCGGGGATTCGGCGGAGACTCGGTGAAGGGGGCACTGGTTTAGCGTCTCTTTGGCAAGCCGAAAACAGAAAACCGAGAGGGGCTCAGGCTACCAGGCGCTGAAAGGCAGAAATTGGGTTAGAAAGGAGCGGCGACTGGAGAGAAAACTAGCCTTTGGAGTCTAACCGGTACACTGGTCCTCAGGACAGACAGCAGACAGCCGGCTGCCCGTTACCAGGCAACTGGAGATCTCGCGAGACACACTTTGCGCCTGCGCACTGCCACTGGAGGGCCTTTCCCAACGCTTCCGCCCCGCTCCTAAACTCCTGAACTCTGTCGCGAAGCCCAGGGCCGACTTTCCGGTTTGGGAGTGGTCGGATGCAGAAGAATGAAAAGTGTTCTCTGAGCGGTTCCATCCCCTGTCCCACCGCATTGGAAGGCAGAGGCCGGGAAAGGAGCGGGCTCTGCGCACGCGCAGCGCGGCCACGTGGAGCCGGCGCGGAGGCAAACGTGAGTGGAGGTCTCTGCGCTGGGATCTGAGATCCCGCGGGGTCGCTCTGGTTGGGATCGAACCGGCGACTCGGCCAGGCGCGCGCAAAGTTTTCTGGGCTCTGCATCCCTAGGGCTTCCCCGTACTGGCGTGTTTTCCTGCGTCCCGGCCCGGGCTCAGGCTCTGCTCTATTTGGAGTTGAGCGTCTTTTGGATACGAAAGGCAATCAGACAAAGCCCCACCCGGCCCTTCTGTTCTCCGCAGCCTAGAAGTGGAGGCCGACAAGAAAATAACTCCAGTCGACCTCGGGGATCGGTTACCACATCCGGAAACCGAGAGTCCTCCCTGAGTCGTTTCTCTGTTTCACTCCCAGCTGATCACTAAGTCGGGCGGATTGTACCTCCTGTTTCAACTAGCGTGTGTTTCCGTCCATCGGCAACTCTAGTGAAGGTCACTGTCATGTCTTCTCAGGACTATTCCGAGTCCTCTTTGCTGCTTCCACCCTTGGTAAAGATTCCTCCTGGCTCGAGTCCACCAAGATCTTTGTATGACGTCTTTCTAGCTGTGCCATTCCTCTGCTTTGAACGTGACAGCCGCTCCCACTGTAAGGATCGCAGCAGTCTTCACCATCTGGTCCAATATTTCTCTACTTTCTCTAACATCCATGCCCCAGCGACATTGACATTATTTCCTTTAATGCAGGTCCCTGGGATGCCCTTCCCGTGTAGGGACTCCTTTTGGTGGGGATTCTTTAGATGCGGGTTAAACGGTCACTTCCAGGGTGGTTCAGTGGCTGACACTCCTGTTCTCCCAACGCATGAGACCCCTGTTGGAATCCTGCTCAGAGAACTAGATCCTATATGCTGCAACTAAGACCCAGTGCAGCCAAATAAATATATGGTCACCTGCTCGAGGCCCTTCTTGACTTCCTCAACTTTGTCAGGCCTCGGGGCCCTGACCTTGAAGTGCATCACATGCTTTGCTGATGAGTCTGTCTCATAGAAATTAAGCACAGTGAGTTCAGTAGCTGTTTTTAATTCATAATCTTTCTGTCTTGGTGCATTGTGTATAATCCACAAATACTTGTTCAAGTAAGACAAGTGGTGGGGGTGCTGAGGGTGGGACTCATTTTCCAGGCAGAGGGAATGGGTATAAGGCCATGGAAGGCCAGACTGGTGGCCTCGGTAAACAGTAAGTGGTTCAGTGGTGGGGCATAAGGAGAAAGGCTGATGGGTAGATGGGGACCCTTGGATGTCACCTTAATAAGTTTCCACTTGATCTTTGGGGCAGTAGAAGCCTCCAGAGGCACCTCAGCAGGCCCTTCCTAATTTTCTCCTCCTCCAACACTGTTACTTCTTCCCACTTTAGTTCTGGATTATATCCCACGAGATTCTACTTATCTGGCTCTGGTCTCCCCCTCTAGATTCTGAAGACAGGAGGAGCTAATGCCCAGAACTTCTAACTGTAAGTACCAACTTCCTGTTGTTTGGGGGGATTTTGGTCATGCAGCTAGTGGGATCTTAGTTCCCCAGCCAGGTATCACAGCTTTGCCCCTTGCAGTGAAAGCACAAAGTCTTAATCACTGGACCGCTGGGGATGTCCCTCCCTGTTGTTTGAATGCAGAGGCACGTGAACTGTAGCTTGTGTGCGGCAAAAGCTCTGTTGAAGTGAAGTCACTCAGTCATGTCCGACTCTTTACGACCCCATGGACTGTAGCCTATCACTCTCCTCTGTCCATGGGATTTTCCAGGCAAGAGTGCTGGAGTGGATTGCCATTTCCTTCTCCAGGGGATCTTCCCGACCCAGGGATTGAACCTGGGTCACCCACATTGCAGGCAGACGCTTTACCTTCTGAGCCACCAGGGAAGCCCCAGCCAGGTATCAAAGCTTTGCCCCTTGCAGTGAAAGCACAAAGTCAATCACTGGACAGCTGGGATGACCCCTGGAACTGTAGCTTGTGTGCAGCAAAATCTCTGTTAGATCACCATATTTACTCCATGGTCACCTAATTCCCTCTTCCTGACCACCTTCAACCTGGTGCCAGCCTCTGCCAGTCACGTCACTGGATTTGGATGAGCAATCTCCTTTGCAGAGCTGGAGGGGAGGAGCCGACTCCGATGACTGGCTTGCCCAGGCCTGCTCTGGAAGGAAGTTTGGGAGACAGACACCGAGTCTCCAGCAGTGGGCGCTACTGACAGGAACAGTTCAGTTCAGTTCATTTCAGTTGCTCAGTCATGTCTGACTCTTTGTGACCACATGGACTGCAGCTCGCCAGGCCTCCCTGTCCACCACCAACTCTCAGAGTTTACTCAAACTCATGTCCATCGAGTCAGTGATGCCATCCAACCATCTCATCCTCTGTCGTCTCCTTCTCCTCCTGCCTTCCGTCTTTCCCCACATCAGGGTCTTTTCCAGTGAGTCAGTTCTTTGCATCAGGTGGCCAGAGTATTGGAGTTTCAGCTTCAGCATCAGTCCTAAGTAGAGGTCAGGAGACCCTGTCTCAGTGATGCCAAGTGCGGAAAGGCACCCATCCTGCAGCAGTGGTTCCCAATCCCAGTTCCATAGCAGAGTCACCTGGGCAACCTCTTGACGAGTAAAGGAGCCCTACTGTATTCTTAGGGATTTTGATTCAGTAGACCTAGGGTAAGGACCAACCATCTATATACTTTAAAAAGTCACAGCTTATTTTTGAGATGCAGCCAGGATTGAAAGAGCATAGAATTTGGATTTGGGAAACCGGCTGTAACTCTGGCAGGGTATTTAACCTGAGTCTGTTTCCTCCTCCACTCATGGAATTTTGTGAGAATCAAATATTTCTTGGAGAAAGTGCCTTACTTGTTCTGACTTCCTCCTCAGCATTGGTAGCCAGGCTCTTAAGGTGTTTATTGGAGGGGAATTCATCCTTAATCCTGCCTGTGCCACCTGGGGGTCGGGAGCATCTGTGGGATGAATGACCTCACATAAGGAGAAATCTGGAATGAGAAAATCTGGTTACCTGAAAACAGGGACAGTCCCAAACTCCAGACTTCTCCAGAGCTGGCTCATTTACCTTCTTTCAGTTTTGCACCATGGGTCCCTATGGTTTCCAGGTGAGCCCAGGAAGTGAGGAAGAATACAGAAGAGAGGAACATGCAGTTGCCTCCGGATGGGATTATCAGGACATGCTCCCGAGAACAGTGATCTATAACATTTCACCAGCAATCATCCCTCTCTTTTGCCTTAACAGATTAGTATCTTAAATTTCATTACAAAATTCCTGTTGTTTTCATCACACTGTCAGCCAGAGGAACAACCTGCTTCCACTTACAGGAAGGGGGAATCTGTATGTCCATGTTTTATGAAGGACAGACAAAGAACTTAGGGTCCAGGGAGGGGAGGACTTACAAAAGAGCACAGAGTGAATCATTCAGATTTTCAGTCATGTGCATATATTATGGTCCCAGTTCTTTAAAAATCACACCTGGTTAATGGCAGAGGCTTCCAGGGCCCTCAGAGATTCTGTGCTGAGGGCAGAGGGATTTGGGGACTCACAGAGGTGGTCATGGGAACTTGTTCAAGGCTGAACCCCAGTGCCCATGACTCCGAGCAGAGGTGCTCAGTATTTGCTGAATGGATAAACAGAAGCCTAAGTGGAAAGCAATCTAGAAAACGGTCAGAAATCTATCAGAGTAATACCAGAGGTCCTGAAGAAGATAAATAATTATGACAAGTAGCAAAATTGGAACATTTTCAATAAAGGAAACATAGAATTTCACTGTGATTGCAGTAAGGCAAAACATTCATAAATTGCCTGTATATGAATGAAGACTAAGTCATAGAAAACGGGGAAAAAAATGACTTAAAAGAGAGATTAAGTGTATGGTCACATATATATAATTATTTACATAAATATATATATGTAAGTAAATACATGTCCTATGTAAGTAGGCTTGCTCTAGCCTTTCAAAAATCAGAAAGAGCACAGCCAAGATATCCTTAAGACGCACATGTCTAGTTAACATGAATTTTTCTTTGCCATTTTGCTCCCTTGTGAAGGATTTTTCAGTATGGCTGCAGCCCCACAAGCACCAGGGAGGGGCTCCGTGCGGAAGACGAGACCTCCACCTGTGAAGACATCACTGAACAACCCGTACAGCATCTGTTGGGGCGCCCTGGACAGGGAGGACATGCACTTCATACTGCAGACCCTGGAGGACAGAATTCAGTCTCTCGGGCTTCAGAAGATTGAGGATAGGAAGAGAAAGAAAAAGCAGCCCCCTTTGAAAAAACAAAGTGGAGACACGAGCAGCATAGACGTGGACACTGGTGAGGATCTGAAGAAAGAAAAGCCCGAAGGTGATGCCCAGGTGTCAGGGTGGACCCCGGCTGATGTCAGGAAGCAGCTTGCTATCGGCATCAACGAGGTCACCAGAGCACTAGAGAGGAACGAGCTGCTCTTGGCCTTGGCGTGTAAGTCTGCCAAGCCAGCCATCATGACGTCACACCTGGTGCAGCTGAGCGTCAGCAGAGGTGTCCCTGCCTGCCAGGTTCCCCGGCTCAGCGAGAGGCTCGCACCTGTCCTGGGCTTAAAATGCGTCCTGGCCTTGGGGTTCAAGAGGAACACTACTGCCTTTGGGGAGGAACTGAGGGCCATCCTCCCCAGAGTCCCCCGTCTGAATGTGGCATGGCTCCAGGATGCACTCGAAGACCCCGGGGAGACCCTGCAGACAGAATCTTTGGAAAGCCAAGATGAAGAGATTCTGGACACTTCCTTTGAAGACCTCTCTAAACCCAAGAGAAAGCTTGCTGAGGGTCAGCAGGCTGTAGTGTTACAACCCCTGAAAATAAAGAAACTGATTCCAAACCCCAATAAGATAAGGAAGCCACCCAAAAGTAAAAGAACGGCTTCAAAGTAATCTTGTGTTAACTTGTCACTTGATACAGTTCAGCTGTAAACACCACCTCGTTAAGAAGCCTTAAAATGAATAAAATGACTTTTACATATATTCTTGGGACTGTTTAGTGTCATTCCTTTCACATGTGTAAGATTTTCTGTGACTGTAGAATAGATAGCTGCAGCTTAGAAACACCAAGTGCAGAGACTATTTAGAAGTGTGAATATCCAAATGAAGCTTTATTGAAATGAAGGTCCAGGCTGGTATAAATTTACTTTTTAAAAGGCTGGTACAGCGCTTGTGAGCAAGAACATCTGTATCCTGCAATACTGAACATCTTTCCATCCAAACTTAGAAAACCTGCCACACAAACACGGTTCCAGTTGCGGGGGGAAGATGAGGCTAGACTGCAGACGCACCATCCGTGTAGGGGAAAGATACTAAATATCATGCAATACACTGTTCTCAGAAGTGATATGTTATTAATTTTTACTGTCAGTTTGCCTTTCTTTGTAGGTAGGTATGGGCTTGGGAGAAAGGCTAAGTGTAGAAAATGCCAGGTAAGCTATTTTGACTAAAATTCACCACTTTATTTGGTTAACTTACATCCTTGGAATTTTATTATTATTATTATTTTCTTCCCTTGGAACTTTAACATGTATAAAAAGTATGATGGAAATAGGTGAAATGAGGCAGGAAGAGAATAGAAAAGTAAACGGAGGAGCCTGTGTGCTCTGATGTGGGTCTGTCGTGACAGGGTCATTTGTGTTAGTATGTGGAGCATAATTGATGCTCTGAGTGAAAGCATTGCTATTTATAGTGTTGTTGTTTGGAAAAGGTTATTTTCTGTAATTTACAGGGAAGGAATTGGGTTACAGTTTATTTTTAGCCTAAATTCTGATCTGTGGATTATGCCACCTATTAAATCGACTGAATGTCATCTTGACCAAAAAGGTGGGGGGGCAAGGCTATGTCATGGACTAGAGCATTTCCATTGCTGACAAAGGACACGGGATAGTGTGGTTTTTTGAATCTATGACTATATATCACATTGAAATTTGGTTCTATTATAACAGCTATTTTATAAACATGAGCTGTTTTACTGATTTTCTATTTTAAAATGCTCATTGGTAACATGTTTACATTATAAAGAGATGGATGTGCTAATCATTTATTAACTACTGAATTTAGAATGAGTAAAAGAATATGAAGCCTGTAACAACAACTATGTAAGTGAATAGAGTAACTGCCACAGTTCCATGATGGAGTGAGCCTGTACAAAATTTCTGAGTGGGAATCAAGTGATTTTTTGAAAACCTACTTCATATAAGACTGCCATAAAAACGAGTGGGACATGATTCTCAACTGGAACCTCTTCTGCAGATTAAGTTAAAAATCTCATTTACTTAATTCTGGTGTTTCAGTGAATTGGTTCACTTTTGCTTCTGAAGCCATCCTGCTCCTGTTAGGAAAAAAATGGTAGTGCAGTTGGCTTTGAGTCATCGTATATGAGAAATCTAACCTTGTGCCTTCAAGAAGGAAAACAGCACTTGTCCTCAATTAGGGAGGACTTAAGGGGCCCATGCGCACCCCCTAGTGGAGGTCCCAGAGCATCACAGCTGTGAGCTGGCCTTCGGGATGCCCAGAAGCTTCAGAAATTTGCTTTCAGCTCCTTAGGGGAAATCAGGGGCGACAGAATTTGTTTCTGAAAAGGGCCAGGCTGTAAATGTGTTAGGCCTTTGGGTTCATGGTCTCTGTCAGAACAGTTCTTAACTCTATTTTGTAGAGTAAGGCAACCACACACAGGCAACACAAATGAATGACCAGGGCCATGTTCCCACAACACTTTATTTATGGATGCTGACATCTCAATTTCCTGTAATTTTTGTGTCACAAAATGGTATTCTTTTGTCTTTTTTTTTTTCTCCTCAACCATTCAAAAAAATATAAACACCACTCTTAGCTCCTGGGCTGTACAGAAGGCGGCGATGGGCTGAGTTTAGTTCACCGGCCACAGGTTGCCAACTCCTGCCTGGTATAAGGTATGATTGTTTCCTTTGACCACGTTTAACATGAAGGAAGGCCATCCTGTTGTCTAAGGGAACTGGATGTTTATGGACCGAACGGCCGAGGCACTGGTACGTAAAGGCAGGAAGTATCTACTTTGTGGTATTTGAGTCAAGGCCAGTTGAGGTGGCCTCATCCACCATCTTTTCCCCTTGGACTGTCGGCAATATATATACGTATTTGTGCACACTGAGAAGTTTTTCAAATCCTAGATAAAAACACCATCAGTAACAAAACTATGAGACTTATTTACAAATAAGACATCTTCTTAGGGCAGGACAGCTTTCATGGTAAGTTAGAGTCGGCGTAAAGGAATATGTGCAATTCTGCATAAGTAAAAAAAAACATCCAAACTCTGAGTGTCCTGATGGCACCAATGAACTCTTCTGGGCATGTCTTCTGACTTGCGGGCTTTGATGTCCTTTTCCTCACATATCCTGGCTGTTGCTGAGAAGAAACGAGAATCTGTGCAGGAGCAGAAGTCTAGTTTGGCAGGGGGTGTACACTCTTCAGAGAGCACACTTCATGTCTGCCCCAAACCTTGCTTTGGAACCAATCCATCGTCCTGCTAGAGATCAAAGTACAATTTGTCTGTTTACTGATTTGGCAACTTCGCTTCTTGAGAAATAAAGAGTCCCAGGACATTTTTATCTTGCTTTTCACTTTGACACCCACTGTGTGTCACTGAGTTACAAAAGTGCTGGTTCCGATGAGATCGTGTATGGTGATGTAAGTAAACACTTTCCGAGTGGCTCCCTCATTCTGCTACGTGGATCCACAGACCATCACTTCATAAACAAAAATGCCGCAGTTTATCTCCACACAGTGGCAAAGATTTTCTTACACAATTCTGTGACTTCTGTTGTTCATAGAAAAGCGTTCCCTTTTCTAGAGAGAGGAAGAGACCCCTTCCTCTCCATCAGGAGACAGCCAGAAAGTTGAGAACCAGAGGAATGTGCTCTGTACCCTCTTTGCATCCCTCCTACAAACGGGTCAACAGTGGAAAAAAAGGATGGATGTTAATGTCAGCGAGAAATGTGTTCTACATGTATGGTCACAAATGGATGCTTTTCATCTCTTCTGTTACTGACACTTCGATGTCACTTAAGTTGTGCTTTTATTCTTCTTTGGAATGGCAGTTCCAGGACTCTTTAGGGTATTAACAAATGATGATGTCAGAGGTCTAGAAATATCAACAGAAATATCCATCTACTGTAATACGAGTCCAACCTAAAGGGAGGGAAGAGATGGAATAGTAAACACAAGTGAGAAAGAAAAATTAAATCAATGTAGTACAACAGATGTATATTTTTATTTTATTCTTTCATTTTTTATTATTAAATTTTTTTTTTTTTTGGTCGTGTGGCATGTGGGATCTTAGTTCCCCGACCAAGGATTGAACCTCTGCCTTGTGCTGTGGAAGTGTGGAGTCTTAACCACTGGACTGCTAGGGAAGTCCCATAAATATATATTTTTTAAAAGCTACTAAAAACAAAAAACCTGAAAACCTCTCAACACTCTGACAAGAAGCAAGTATGGGGTTTTGTAGGTTAAGTTTATCAAGTTTACAAAGACTCATCAACTTCGCTCACCTTTTCAGACTCTGTCCCTGGACACCTCCAGTTGTACAAGTAATACTGTAAATTGCCATCGCCTATGCCAAACTTGAGTTTTTCCAAGAATGTCTTATTTTCCATCAAATCTAGTGCATTGAATACATCAAATCCTTTCTGTCAATGTAAAAAACTTTTTTTAATGTTAAAGCATTAAAGGTTTCGAGTATTTTGTATATGATGTATTTCAGTATAACATTTCATTCTCCTACTAGTAGCTTGAATTGAATATGCATTTATAATGAGGTTTAATGTCTGCAATATATACTATGCGTTAATAATTCAGTTCACAACTATCCTATTAAACTAGCAAGTAGTGAATATGATGGAATCAACAAAATTATCCAGAAATGCTGAATCAAAAAAATACAGTTGATGGCTAACAATGACAAAAAATTGTTAGTAACTGGCCTTTCTAACTTCTGACTTACCTGAACCTACAGTCAAGAAACCAAACCTGTAAAGACTTGAAACTGTGTATTTGTCTTGGGCTAATACTGGGAAATAAATTTAGTAACATTTTAATAGTAAAAACAGAATTAAAAAATACTAGTTAATAATATGCAAAATGTGGTGCAGATGAAGTACCTACATTTCTATTTCTCAGGGGTTTTACTTTAAATAATTTATTACTGGCCTTTTGTGGGGTGGTAGTTGAAAATGAGCTACAAGATCAAAGAATCAAAGGCAAATGTTGATTTTGGGGTCCGCTTTTAATAGATTAAAAAAAAAGTTTCCAATGATCAAATACTAGAAGAATACAAGGAAAACACTTTTGATGTGTAGCTCCCGATTTCTCATAAGCAATATTTTCTCATTCAGTACTTTATCAAAACATTTACATCAGCTGATTTCTGTTACCTTTTAAAAGAAAATGTTTTATTTGCAGCAAGAATTTAACAATCATCCTAACTACTCTACTGAGGAAGTAAAAAATAATGCAAATCCATTAAGGCACATTTTAAATTTAATTCTTTTTGTTTTAAATCCTCTTAATAATTTTATTAATTAAACTTAATTTTAAAATTCACAGACTATTCAGTTGAATAAAAAAACTTGCTGTTGCCAGTTATTCACTGCAGGTCTCATTTTATTGCGTGTCACAGATTCTATCTTTTTTTACAAATTGATGGTCTGTGGCCACCCTGCATTGAGCAAGTCTATCAGGGTCATTTTTCCAACTGCATCTGCTTACTTCATGTCTCTGTTCCATTTTCGTAATTCTTGTAATACTTCAAACTCATTATTATTATAGTTGTTACAGTGATCTGTGATCTCTGATGTTAAGAATATAACTCACTGAAGGCTCAGATGATGGATAGCATGTTTTTTTCAGGAATAAAATATTTAAAATTAAGATCTCTAAAAGTTATTCAGTTACTACTGCACACTTAACAGACCACACTATCGCATGAAGATAACTTTTGAATTTTTTTTTTATATGCACTAGGACACCAAAAATTCATGTGGCTCACTTTATCACAATACTTGCTTTATTGCAGTGATCTGGAACCGTCTGGAACTGAAGCCACAATATCTCCAAGGTATATGCCTGTATAAATTTTCTTAAATTCCTTCTATTATGAATTTTATGTGTTTTTTTTTAAAGATTTATATGGACCACCTTTTAAAAGTCTTTACTGAATTTGTTAAAATATTGCTTCTGTTTTATGTTTTGGTTTTTGGCCACAAGGCATGGGGGAACTTAGCTCCCCGACCAGGGATCAAACCTGCATCCTCTGCTCTAGAAGGTGAAGTCTTAACCACTGGACTACTAGGGAAGTCCCATGTACTTTCATATAAGGGTTAAAAGTTTCTGATTTGTACAAAATGTCCTTTTGGTTAAGTTACAACAGAGTTGATGATGAAAACAGTCACTAAAGTTTTTTAAAAAAAACCTCTTATCAAAATTCTTCTTTTGACTGATGGTCAACAGTAAAATATCTCAAATGAATTCCCCTGTGTGGAAGAAAATACAAGATACTTATATAATTTGACATACACATCTGGAGACGCACACACAGGACAGCCAGGAGTGAGTCACCTACCAGCTTGGCGATGATGAGTGCGTCACTCATGAGGTCCAGCAGGGGCGTTTCTGTGTGAATGTTGTAGAAGGAGTAGGCGGCTTTGAGGCTCTTGTGAGCCGGGTGGTGCATGACTGTGGAGGGGAGTGTGTAGAAGCTCAGGAAGTCAGTTAGTTTACCACTGGAGTTCTAAAGAACAAAGGTAACGTCAGATAAACATCTCCTTGAACAAGTGTCATCCAGGCACTTAAGCTCACTTCGTAATCTCTGACTTGTACCATAGCTTTCCATCAGAATGGAGAGCAACTGCTCCTGCTCCATCCTCCAGGTCTGACGTGGAGCCCCACCGCATGCCAGGCAGCGGCCAGGGAAGAGCGTGGTGCTGTACCTCAGCCTAAGTGCTCACTGGTGCCTGGCAGCAAGTTCTTAAGAAGGAATGCTTCTCTCTGGTTGACTAGTGACTACAGACTTATAGGGACAGTGATAAAAGTCAGTTCACTGTTTTTGCAGGAATAAGATCATTAAGGATCAGGATGCTACCTTTTCCAACTAAAGGATACTGTGTAATATCTAACATCTTCTTGGCACAAGGCAGGAATTTTATCAGCTTAAAGTGAAGTGGGATAGAGTTTAGGAGCTGTTTTTTTTTTTAGAAGCTTGTAAAAGGCATTGGTTCTGCACCAAAGTATACCTATGAGAATGACTGAGAAAATCTGAAGCTATCAAATATCAAAAGGGATGCAGAAAAGATGGTGTTTCTTTCACCATCACTGGTACAAGAAATACAAGAAATTAGTCAATATTGTTTGGGTTGTTTCAGTTAGCTGTGGTAACTAGGTATATATGTGGTACCTATGCAAGTCTGCAAAGAATTCAAGCTATATCTGAATTATACAGGTGCAGAGGCTAGACCACATATGTCATTGCTAGTATTTGTTTTAGCAGAAATTTCCAGAGGGATGGATTTATTCACTTTTTGAGTGCTTCTGATTCATTATCTTTTCAGACATTAAAAATAAAGATGTTAAGCTAAACTGATTCTTTACTGTGCTATATTAGCAGCTCAAGTATTAGAGATGACTTAGAGGCCTAGATTTTCTGCTTTGTTAAGGATTTTAAAATACCATAGCAGAAATTAAGAGGAAAAAAAAAAATCGGTGAATGGGCTCAGTAGCAGAGTGGAGATAACATGATAGAATCACTGAACTTGAAAAATCCAGTAGAATTTACCCAATCTGAAGAGAGAGAAAACAGACTGAAAAAAAAAATTAAGCCTCAGGGGTCTGTGAGGAAAAGATTCGCCGTTCATATCACAGGAGACCCAGAGGGAAAGGAGAAAGTGGGCTGAAAGAGACAATGACTGAAAGCTTCCCAGAGGCGGCAGAGATTGAAGAAGAGACTCAAGAAGCCAAGTGAACTCTTAAGAGGATAACAGAAAGAAATGCACATCATCATAAAATTTCCCAAAGGTAAAGACAGAGATCTTAAAAGTAGCCACAGAAAAACCACTCATTACCTACAAGCAAATACTAATTCAAATGACAATGGGCTGCTCACCTGAAACCACAGAGGCCAGAAGCAAGTGGCTCAAGGGCTGAATGAAAAGAACCATCAATTGTGAATTCTCTATCTGGTAAAGCTTCTTTCAGGAAAGAAGGGCAAATAAGACATTCTCAGACAAATGAAAACTAGAAGAATTCGTTGCCAGCAGACATACCTTTAACACTGGCTAAAGAACATCCTTCACATAGAAAGGAAATCTCAAGATACTCAAGATGGTGATATTTAAACTTTGAGACAGTAAAGAGACCTAAATAGAAGTAAAATCACTTGAAGTGGTGCAACGTGGATACCAGAGAACTGATAATTTATATCTATATACTATAATACTCAAATGCTTGCTTGCTTGTATTCAAGCACAAGCACTCTTTGTGACCCCATGGATGTAGCCCACCAGGCTCCTCTGTGGAATTTTCCAGGCAGGAATACTAGAGTGAAGTTGCTCAGTCGTGTCCAACTCTTTGGGACCCCATGGACCGTAGCCTACCAGGCTCCTCCGTCCATGGAATTTTCCTGGCGAGAGTACTGGAGTGGGGTGCCATTTCCTGCCCCAATACAGGGACCTAACCCGCATCTCTTGTGTCTCCTGCATCAGCAGGCGGATTTTTTCCCACTGCACCACCTGGGAAGCCCCATACTCAGATAAGACCTATACAAATATACTCAAGTGCACTATAAATAAATCAAGACAGATCCAAAAATGGTCAAGGATAGGAAGGCAAGGAAAAAGAGAGGGGCAAGAGCCAGAAGAAACAAACAGAAAATATATTTTATTATATGGATGACTTAAGCTCTAATATATCAATTATCATCAGGTGTAAATAGTCAAAATATACCAAATCAGGAGAAATTCTGCAGAGTACATAAGGAAACGTGGCCCAAATATCACTTCAAAATCAATCACATAGATGGGCTGGAAGTAAAAGGACTGAAACAGATATATCATGCAAACATGATATACAGGCACACCTTGGAAATACTGCGTGTTTGGTTCCAGACCCCCTCGATAAAGCAAATATCACAATAAAGTGAGTCATATGAGTTTTTTTTTGGTTTTCCCAGTTTATATGCAAGTTTTGTGTGCATTATACTACAGTCTATTTGGAGAAGGAAATGGCAACCCACTCCAGTGTTCTTGCTGGGAGAATCCCAGGGACGGGGGAGCCTGGTGGGCTGCCACCTATGGGGTCGCACAGAGTCGGACACGACTGAAGCAAATTAGCTGCAGCAGCATAGTCTATTAGTGAGGTGAGGTGAGGTGAAGTCACTCAGTCGTGTCCGACTCTTTGTGACCCCATGGACTGTAACCTACTAGGCTTCTCTGTCCATGGGATTCTCCAGGCAAGAATACTGGAGTGGATTGCCATTTCCTTCTCCAGAGGATCTTCCCGACCCAGGGATCGAACCCAGGTCTCCTGCATTGGAGGCAGACACTTTAACCTCTAAGCCACCAGGGAAGCCCAGGTTATTAGTATGCAACACCATTAAGTCTAGAAAACAATATACATACCTTAATTTTAAAATACCTTATCACTATAAAATGCTAATCATCATTTAGAACTTTGAAGCAGTAACATCAAAAATCACCATAACACATATGATCATAATGAAAAAGTTTGAAATATTGCAGGAATTACCAAAATGTGACACTGAGAGACAAAGTGAGCAAATGCTGTTGGAAAAAATGGCACCAACAGGGTTACCATAAACTGTTAATTTGTTAAAAATGCACTATCTGACTGGTATAATAAAGAGTGATCAGATGAGGTCTGCCTGTATTAATAGACAATGAGCAAGAATTTTCTAAGGTTAGATGGGTTCAACTGGAGAATTCTAGCAAACATTTAAGGAACTAACATGAATTCTATACAATTTCTTCTAGAAAATAGAAGAGGAGGTCACACTTCCCAACTCCTCTTATGAAGTCAGTGGTTTCCTGATACAGAAACCAAACAGAGACAGTAAAAAAAATAAACTGCATATCAGTATCTCTCATGAACTTAGGAAATACTCAATGAAATATCAGCACTCCAAATCCAATAATGGACAAAAAGAATTATACACCATAACCAAGAGAATAATTTTCCTAGGTATGTGAAGTAGTCAAACATTTGAAAATAAGTAAATAAATATACCATATCAACAGACTAAAGAAGAAAAACCGTATGATTATATCAACTGAAGCAGAAAAAGCACTGGACAAAATCCAACATCCATTTATGATGAGAACTCTCAGCAAGTTGGAAATTTTCTCAAATTGATAAGGAGCATCCATGAAAAACTGACCGCTAATATAATGGTGTAAGAGTCATGGGGTAAGACCAAATGCTCTTCCCCTAATATCAGGAACAAGTCAAGGATGTCAACCTGATGTACCAGAAGATCTAGCCCCTGCAATAAGGCAAGAGAAAGAAAGAAAAGGCATACAGATGGGAAGAGAAGAAGCAAAACTGATTCTATTTGTAGATGACACAACTATCCATGTAAAAATCCCAAGAAATCTCCAAATAAACTCCTCGAACTAATATGTGATTTCAGCAAGGTTGCAGGATACAGGAGCATCACAGAAAAATCAATCACATTTCTATATACTAACAAGGAATATGTGGAAAACGAAACTTAAAAAAATGTATAGGATCTGGATGCTGAAAATTAAAAACTGCTGATAAAATTTAAAAGACCTAAATAAATGGACACATACCATGTTCATGGATTGGAAGACATGTTCATTCTCCCTAAATTAATGCAATCCTGCTGAATATCATGTAATTATTATCACAATCCCAGCAAGGTCTTTTGTAAATTAAGACAAGCTTATTCTAAAATTTATACGCAAAGGCAAAGGAACTACATTAGCTAAATGAATGAAATGGGAGGAATCACTCTACCTGATATCAAGGCTTACTACAGAGCTACAGATTAATTAAGACAGTGTGATATCAGTAGAGGAATAGCCACAGAGATCAACGGAACAGAATGGAGAACGCAGAAATGGACCACAGTACAAAGTATTAGTATTCAGCCTATAGAAAACCTTTTACAAATCAAGAAGACAAGGCTGAATGAAGTGATTGAATTATGCCATCTTGAACAAAGGCAGTTCAATTCCAACCAGTTTTGCAAAAGCAAAAACAGTATTAAACTTTGAGACACCATTCATCTCTGATGAGATCATCCAAACTGTCCTTTTCAAAACCGCGGGAAGCAATTAATCACACAGGCAACACCAGAGCAGTATCCTGATTTCCCATTATTAAGTAGTAAAAGTGTGCTCTTGTGCCAGGAAGGGAAACTGTAAGCACAGCTTGTTCTAACAGAGTGAGCAGAAGCTTGGTATAGAAGCAGTGAGTCATGGACACAGAGGAAGGAGATGGGCACTCTAGGGTCTTTCTGGAAAATGGACTCAGTTGCATAGTATTTTCATACTTTTCTATACTTCTTATCACCTTATCTTTACCTCCACTACAAAAGTGTCAATAATGTGCTCCTGAGGGAGGAACCAGTGGGCTACTTCCTCTTCATCCATCACCGGGGCTAGATGAAACTGCTTCAGGTATGTGTTGGTGAGTTCTTGAACAGCTTTGATATCTCTGGGTTCCATTGGCCTCAAGCCTGAAGTTTTTGTAACCTGTTGGAGTGAACACAAAACCAATGGGGAGGTTTAAATAAGAGGACTAAACAAACCTGGAGCCAGTGTGGTCCCCAGACCAACAGTATCAGCATCTCATGGGAGCCTGTTAGAAATGCAGAATCTCGGGGCTGCCCCAGATGTACCAAGTCAGAATGAGCAGTTTCACAAAATCCCCTGGTGATTTGTATACACAGAGAGCTTGAGGTGTACTAGTTAAGCACATAAGCTATACAATGTGTTCTATCCTATCTTTGTGTACCAGGTCTTTGGTTAGTATTGCCTATGACCCAAACAAAACCAATGGGAACACTACAAATTCACCTATATATCCATGCCAAAATAACAGCCTACACCAGGATCCCCAACCTCTGAGATCTAATGCCTGATGATCCGAGGTAGAGCTGATATAATAATAATAGAAATAAACTGCACAATAAATATAATGTACTTGAATCATCCTGAAACCACTCGCCCCCTACCCCTGTCTGTGGAAAAATTATCTTCCATGAAACTAGTCCCTAGGAACAAAAGGTTGGGGACTGCTGGCCTACATAACAGGACAAAACAATCCCAGCATGTGTTCTGGAGTATCATGCTGTAACACTGCCATGTTTGACATTTTGAAAACATAGTTGAGAATGGCTGAGAAACTTATTTTGTCCAATAGCCCATGAATAAGATGTAGCTATTTTGTTCTCATGAGCAACAAAAATGAAAGAAAAGTCAATCATAACAGTCAATATGGGAAGGCAGGCATTTTAGTTACCAAGAACGAATGGCTAGTTGCCAAGTACTGGCCTTGGTCTTGCTGGTCATTAATTGACCAATACTGGTCAATTAAAAGGTGATCATAATAGGCATCTGAATCCTTCATCTCATAAGTCACAGTTTTTACATAAGGCCATAGGGTTGGATGGCATCATCGACTCAATGGACATGAGTTTGAACAAACTCCGGGAGATTGTGAAGGATAGGGAAGCCTGGCGACGTCCTGCAGTCCATGGGGTTGCAGAGTCAGACACAACTGAGTGACTGAACAAAAACACCAAATAGGTATGACAGACCCTCAAAGGTCGGGATAAGGCCCCATCTGGATTTATTTGTTCAAGTGCTTATCCTTAAAAGAGCTTAAGACATTAACTATAAGAAGTGTCCAGATACCAGGACACTTGACACTAGAAGTGAGAAAGCTCACTACATTCCTTGTCTGTACAAAGACAAAACTCTAATACTTACAAATGAGTCTGAGCAAGCTCCGGGAGCTGGCAATGGACAGGTAAGCCTGGCATGCTGCAGTCCATGGGGTCGCAAAGAGTCGGACACGACTCAGTGACTGAACTGAACTACAAAAACAACTTCATTTCTTCTAGTTAACTTGATACTTTTTTTTCCTTGAAGAAATACTGGATAAATTTTTAAGTGACAAATAACTTGTATATAAATACTTCTGTTCTACCTAATCTGTCCTAAATTATTTCTGAGCACTTTTAAATTAAAAGCTGCCTCTAAGATTAGATCATCACAATTCCTGCATGGCCCCAGAGTGGTGGTTAGAGAAGACCGAAGTGGAAAATGGGTTTTCATCTTGAATGCCGGCTCTGATGGACATCAGTAGTCATGTTGAAGTTACTAAGGTTCTGTGACAAGGAATGCTGGTCAATTACCGATTCGTGTTGGGAAGAGACAGGAGAGGTGTTCTTTGTATTTACAGACCCAACAGTCTTTAGCTGAGTGTTTACTATGTGCTACTCAGTTATGATTTACAGAATCTATAAAGACACCATAATGAAACTAAAATAGTTTAATACTCTAAATTAAGAGAATTTAAGTCCTTGACATTTAATAGAAAACAGCCTTCCAGCATTTCTGTGGATCTCAAAGCCAAAGGGGGGCTTCCCAGGTGGCTCAGTGGTAAAGAATCCACCTGTCAATGCAGGAGACATGTATTTGATCCCTGGGTTGGGAAGATCCCCTGGAGAAGGAAATGGCAACCCATTCCAGTATTCTTGCCTGGGAAATCCTATGGACAGGAGCCTGGCGGGGTACAGTCCCTGGGGTCACAAGAGATTTGGACACGACTTAGCAACTAAGCAACAACAAAGCCAAAGGACCTGAAATCTTCAGGTCCCAGTTTCCATCCAAGGCTTAACCCTTGGTTAATAATGGCCTGAATGGGTGTTGAATGAATGAATGAATGCACCAATTCTTAGGTTTTTAGCACAATCATTTACCCAGTAGGGTGAGGTGAAGGCTGCAGACATGGGAAAAAGTCACTGTCAGCTCTGAAGGGATGGCATTTCTATGGCCTGGCATTCAAGTGCAAGCCAGGCATGAAACCAATATTTTCCTTTTGTTTCTGTAAGCCAATTTTAGTTATTTAGAGCATTTCTATGCTGCAATTTGTGGGAAGAGGGAAACCTCTGTGACTGCTGCTGCTGCTGCTGCTGCTAAGTCGCTTCAGTCGTGTCCGACTCTGTGCGACCCCACAGATGGCAGTCCACTGGGCTCCGCCATCCCTGGGATTCTCCAGGCAAGAACACTGGAGTGGGTTGCCATTTCCCTCTCCAATGCATGAAAGGGAAAAGTGAAAGTGAAGTTGCTCAGTCGTGTCTGACTAAATGGTGTTAAATGAGATAAATATACATTTTGAAATGCTGGTAGGAAGACCAAAACCATACCGCATGTATACTGCAGTCATTTGAAAAATTATTTTCTGCTATGAGGATGACCTTGATAAATCTTAAATAGCCTTTCTCAACATTAGACTGTTTTTGCATTTGTTACTGATTCGATAACAATCAATGATGTCGAGACTTCCCTTGTGGTCCAGTGGTTAAGACTCTGTGCTTCCACTGCAGGGCGCACAGGTTTGATCCTCGGTTGGGGAACTAAGATCCTGCGTGCCACAGCTCAAAATAAATGAAATGAAATAAAATGAGCCTCAAACAATGAGATTATCTCATGATAGTAACAGGATACATCCTCTCTGTTCATAGAGAACATTCAGAAATGAGGAATAAAGCTTGCCAATTCCTTTTTGGAGCAAAATACACTTTTGCAGCACAATTCTTGTTCATTGAACACTCATATTGTGAAATCACCAAAATCAAAATCTTTTTTTGTCTGGTAGACATCTTTAAAGCTGCAGTTCTCAAAGATTTTGGTCTGGAACTTTGTTATGGTCTTAAAAATTATTTAATACTCCCAAAGAGCTTTGTTTACATGGGTTATATTGATCTATATTTATTGTATTAGAAATTAAATTAGAAATTTTAAAGCAAAAGAATATATAAGCTCACATTCCATTTAACCTCTGGAAGATTGCACAGTGCACTTGTAAGATAATGAAAGATGCAAATTATTTTTGTGTTATTCTAAAAAACTGACTTCACAGGTCCCCACAAAGTGTTCTGGGAACTTCTCGGGGCCCCTGGACCACACTTTGAGAACTGCTACTCAGGTCTCTCTGAAGGTTAGGAAAATGGGTAACAGAATTTAGATAAGGAGGGCTCAGTGAAACAGGATATTTTGGCAAATGGGCAGTGAGAAAGTGTATAAATGGCAATTTTCAAGCACTTCAAACAAGTTTTTACAGGAGCTAAGTTAAAGCAGAAGGAAACATCAGACTACATCCAATTATGAAACATAAAAGGTCCTAGAAACAGGGGAAGAATATGTGCTTTTCCTGATCAACAATAGCTTATATATTTCAGAACCTAAGCTTGTTTCTTTCTAACATCTTAAAGTCATATCCTCTCCAGGAAATCTACTGAAGCATGACATAAATGTTAATATATAAAATTATATTCTAGGGGGTCCCTTGGTGGCCTAGTGGTTAGGATTCTGGGCTTTCACTGTCGTGGCCTGTGTTTAATCCCTGATCATGGAACTGAGATCCTGCAAACTGCATAGTGTGGCCAAAAGAATAATTCTATTTTATATAATAGCTGTTGTTTTCAGGAAGAGGTGGAGGGAAATGTCATGCTTAGGTAGAAATTTAAGCTTTGGCATAATCTGAAAGAGTCAGATGGCAATGTTTTCTGAGATTTCAATAAAAAACAAAAAAAATTTCCAGTGACTTAACTGAGAAAATCTTAAATTTCATAAGCAAACTCTATTTCTGAATCAGAGCTATTTTCCCATGGTTGAACTAATATGCATTACTCATCGGACTCTCCACACACTGAAATGTGTATAAAATTTGCTTATAAGTATATACAGAAATCAAACTCAGATCCCTATTAAAAAACAGAAGCAGTGCTGTTCTCCATCAAGCTATGTGGTGTGAATGATTTGGAGCCAAGATTCCAGAGTAGAGATGTAAACCTTGATTATGGATGCTTTTTTGATTTAAGAAGGAGCAGTAAGACATTACACTCTAAAAAAACAAAAAAAAACAAATAACAAAAAAACCCAAAAAACCCTACAGTTACTAAACTAAGAATATCTGTTTTAGCATGACTTCATAGGCATACACTTCTTGCAACAAGATGTAAAGATGTTGGGAGAGTAACCCGACCCCTGCTTTTTATCTACTTCAAATTTACCTTGGGACTTCCCTGGCGGTCCAGTGGTTAAGACTCTGAGCTTCCGATGCCCCTAGGGGGTGCAGGTTTCATCCCTGGTCTGGGAGCTAAAATCCCACATGCCTTGTGGCCAAAAAATAAAAACAGTAAAAAAGAAAAAAAAACACAACGAAAAACCAACATTGAAAGGGCAGGAAACTGTTCCTCTTGGGGAAATCTTAGTCTCGTTGGTAATGGTAGCTAATGGCATGAGCTAGTGGGGATGGTTCTGTCCTGACTGGAAGACTCTGAGCAAATCAATCTGTGTCTCAACATTCTCTTCCGTGACTGTGGACAATGACTTGCCCCCTCTGATCACTGTGAATAATAAATGAGGTTACAGATGTTAACTGTTTGGCATAACGTCAGCCACAATCAGTGTTAACTTGTATAGCCTATGATCAACACATAAAGCTGGCACGGTGAGCTGAAGAGGTTACAACAAATGAGAAAATGAGGCTGAACAAAAAATCTGTGTTCAGTAAGGCTCTTCTCTACACTTCATAATACAAAAATGTTCTCAAACGATGTGACTGTCTGGCCCTGGGAGAGAAGGAGGTGGTCTGGCTTTTGCCGCCTCATCCAGCTTCTAAGCCAGGAGCCCAACACCAAGGCTGCTGCTGGTGGCACCTTCCAATTTTTCAATGTCTCTACTTGCATCTCTTCTACCCTCTCTCTTTTTTTTTTTAAATTAATTTACTCTTTAGTTTTCTTTCCTTCCCTATGACTTAAAAAGTAAAGGAGGCTGGAACAAGCCAACAAGAGCCTTGGAGAACCTTCACAAGCCTCAGTCTTTGCGTCTGTACAATGGGGTAAGAATACCAAATTCAGGAGGTGGTTGGGAGAATATGCTAATATACGTGACAGCACTTTATCAGCTTTGACTTATCGTGGAAGAAAAAAGGCAGTCACCACAGCACCATGGCTGGAAGAGGCATGCTCTTCTGTAACCGAGTTAACTGCAGCCAAGATGCCAGGGTCTTGCTTTCACCACCAATGTCCGATCAGCAATTTATCACAACTTTTCAAAACTTGGTTACCTGTGAGTTGATGGATGCTTCTACAAGAATACAGAGCCCGACGGACAAAGTCAAGTCAAAAATAACTTTCCGCACCTCTAACTCTAAGCATCCTGGATAAACCCATGACAGCTACTCAATTTCCGTATGCGTCACTCCACTTCAGGTGACTATACAGACAAGGAGGTGCTTTTCTTACACACATGCTAAACAGAGTTAGGTCTGAGAAACTGAAATCAGGGGAGACCAAAGTAGAACAGCATTCGACCCTACTGCATAAAGGAGGCTTGCTTCAAGTTCTTATTTTAACTCGCAGATAGCAAAGCATTTGACACTTGGCCAGGAGCATGAGCATCAATTGTGTCTTGTCTCAGCTGTGTGCTATGCCCCTCCAGGGCCCTTTTTTCTCACAGCCATTTGTGCCCCTATGTGAGCCCACCCTTCTCAGTGTCTCTGGGACTTGGCCATTAGCAGAAGTTACTTCTAGTTGATGAGTAAATTGTGATGGTCGTACGATGGTGTAACCCCTCAGGGCATTTTCCAGTCTCCATATACTTAGCTTCATGTCTGTCACCCCAGCTTGAGGGGCTCTGGTCCTCCTTTCCCAGGACACGGGGACCCTCCCTCGTTAAGTCACCTGCATTTTTTATTTCCCTCTGTGCTGAACTATGTTCCCCCTCAGACCTTGGCCTTACAGACAGGCAGTGAGTTCACGAGTTCAAGCCCTACTGTTTGCAACTGCAGCTTAGACAGAAAGGAAACTATGCCTTCTGGTCCCTCTGCCAGGTGGGAAGCCCCGGAACACCTGGTTTCCTTCATCTCCACATCTCTCCTTATGAAATTCTGCCTAAGTCAGAAATGCGTTGATTCTGTTGATGAAAGAAAGACTGGAATCTGTGCAGCCACTGATCACATGTTTCTGGTAAACACACAAGTGGTCCAAGACAAGAGGAGATGGAGTTGGCCACGCCCTCCATAAAGGAAGTCCTTCCCGCCTTGTTTGGAGGAACATAGCTACACTCTGTGTGGATCCCTCAGCAGAGTTAAAGTACTTACTACAACCCAAAAGAAAGCTCTGATGAAATCAAAACTTCACACTACAGATCCCATCTGTGTGGACAGACTCCAAGATGGCCCCAGCGATGCCCGCCCACCCTCACTGGAGTTCACGCCCACACCATCCACTTATCTTGAGTGTGGGTGGGACCAATGACATATGGCAGCAGTGATTTCACTTTGTGAATTGATTACACAGGATTCTAACTTCCATCTTGCTAGCAGATGCTCTCTGTAGACTCTCTCCATGTGTTGTGATCTGCCCTTCAGAGAACCCCCACCGATGAGGAGCTGAGGCAGCCCTCAGGCCGACAGCCAGCAAGGAATGGAGGACCACAGTCCAGCTGCCCACCAGGAACTCAAGGCTGGCAACAGCCACGTGAGCTTGAAAGCAGATCCATCCCTAGTCAAGTGTTCAGACGAGACTCCGACCCTGGCTGATGCCTTGATGACAGCTTCACAAGAAAGCCTGAAGCAAAGACCTCAGCTAAGCTGTGCCTTCATTCCTGACCCACAGAACCCAAGAGAGAGCACATGTGTTGGTTTCAGCTTCTACCTTTGTGGTAGTTTCTTATGGAGCGATGGAGAACTCATTCACCATCTGAGCCCCAAATAAAAGCCAAGACTGGTAAGCACATTTAAATTTTCCCTTATATAGGGACAACTTTTCACACTGGCAAGTTTCTAGTTTAAAACGATGCTAATTCAATAAGACATTATTTCCTCTCCCCAGGTTTCTCTTTTAAACCTTATTCCTTAATTCCATGTGCTAAGAAACCATCAGAAGCTGGAACTTTTCTTCCCTCTTCCTAAACAGAATGTAAGTGCTCAAAATTTAAAAACCTACAAGTCTAGAGTTCAACCCCATCCAAGCCCAAACTGAAGACCTTTTAAAAGCCTTAAAGAAAAAAAAACAACAAAAACCTGGTGAACTCTCCTCCGGGCCCTGAAGTTCTCTGAAGTCTTTTTAGCTACATATTCACATCCTCAGACACATGAACCAGTTTTTAGCTTCCTGCAAATAATTCTTTTCTATGTTAAAAGTTTCAGTTGTTAACAGCTTCAAAAAACAGCAAGCCATTCTTACTTACATCTGGAAGTCTGTACAGCTTCATCGTTCTCTGCAAAGTCATATTTCTACTCAAGTGAGAAAATTTCACTTCTACCAATTTTCTGGGGTTTAGTGATCGATGCCAGTATCTGAAATACAATACAGGCTTTAAGGTCTGATTAATTTCTAACTCTCCAAGTTTTCCTCTTTGTCTCAGCTCAGCTGTTACAAAAGTACTGAACAAACATCATGTAGGGCCTGGTGCAGTGCTGGGTCCTGGTCCTCTGCCTATGTAATTATTTTATCTGTCATTTTTTACCTCGAAATAATGTTCCAGTTATACTCCTTTGACATTGGTAACCTTCCGTCTCTTTTAATATAGAAAAATCTTAAAATTGCAGAAGAAATATTGACAATGTCCAGTTTGTAAGTACTGAATGACCATCACAGATTCTAAGAAGGCAAACCAAAAACTTTAAAAACATGAAAATACTCCCTTAAGTTAGTAACCTTCACATTTATATAACGCACATGGAAGAAAACAACTTTTTGAGAAATGAGTTTGAATTTCTCAAATGATTCTGGCTTAGGTACTGGAATGAATGATTACAGATTATATTCAAATATACCTGTGAAGTCTTATTTATTCTGTTTATTTATGAATAATTTAATAGGAGAGAGGCATTTTACAGGTCTGTCTTTTATACTCTGAAGTTTTTTTCCTGAAGTTTCCTCTTATTTGAGTCAATAAAAAGAGTAGTGGCTTCCCAGGTGGCTCAGTAGTAAAGAATCTGCCAGCCAATGCAGGAGATGCAGGAGACTTGGGTTCAGTCCCTGAGTTGGGAAGATCCCCTCATGGGAAGATCCCCTGGAGGAGGAAATGTCAACTCACTCCAGTCTAGATAATCCCATGGACTGAGGAGCCTGGCGGGCTGCAGTCCAGAGGGTAGCAATGGGTTGGACATGACTGAGCAGGCATGCATACACACATGCAAAAACAGAGGAGAGGGAAGGACTTCCCTGTCAATCCAGTGGTTAAGACTCTGCACTGCAAATGTAGGGGCTGAGGTTTCAACCCCTGGTTGGGGAACTAAGATCCTATATGCTACACAGCACAGCCAAAAGATACAAAAAAATTTTAAAAAATAGTAGAGGGACATAGACTGTTTCTGATGTTCTAGAAACAGGTTAGTCAAGTGAAAATCTGATACGTGATTTTCTTACTGGATTAACTTTTGAAAGCTTAAAAAGAGCAGATGAAATAATAAAGTAATAAGAACAGAGCTTTCGCCTTCTTTTCACTCATGGCAGACAAGTATGTTCAGGCTTTCTGGCCAGATGCTTATCAAGCTTTTGGAGTGGTTCCTGACAGCACTGGTACAACACTGAGTGTTCAAGAAGGAAAGAAAATGGTACTACAGGGACATCTCCCAATAACTGATGCCCTGGGTTTCCCAAGGCAGCAACTAGCCTTTCAAATGAAGAGACACAGAAATGGACACACAGCATCATTCATATACATGTGGCTGTGGGGTTTACTGCAAGAATACTGGGCTAATGGTTCTTGGTTGTATCTCCATCTCTGCTACCAACCAACATCATCATCATGGGTCAGCCAAAATCCTTCCAGGTTACAAGGGTGGAGAATAATACTTGTAGAAACATGGCAAGGAGGCTTGAAGCATTAGGCAAAGGTGATGTGCAAGATAAAGGTGTGCTGCTAATACCTGCACGTGGCCACTGGCTTTGGAAGAACCACTCCAGCGGTATAAACGGCCTGGAAAATGCCCTCCAGGTTCACTCTTCTGGTTATTTCTCGAATCAACACCGGGGCTACCCGTTTTGATCTCAACTTCTTATGAACACAAAGAAAGTTGATTTCGACCATCTTCTTCACACTAAGAAAGAAAGGTGTTGGAAATTAGAACCAATGTAAGAGAAGAACATTTTTAAAAAACAAGATAACACCTATAACATTTCAAAGAATATGAAACTGAAAGGCCTCCCTTAACATAATATTTAAGTAAAATATTCTACCATTTAGATATTTCACAAATTCAGGTTGACACACTATTCCCCACATGCCCCCACCAAAATGATCATAAACTCTAGGTTGTGGAGATGTAAACCTCCTTGTTCTAAATAGATCTGAGAACTTGGGTCTGTTCTAAAGTTTTCAGTTTAGAAACTGGATCAGCTGTGCCTCAAAGCTTCTATATCTGTTTTTCCTGTAACGTATACAATTATGGCAGAAACTGGGTCACCCAGATGCAGAATCTAATAAGACATTGCTTTGGAATATAATGCAATCTCTGGGATCCCTGGGAAGCACCTTGACAAGGCCAGAGCTGGTGCTTTTCTAAGGGACAATAAATCTTCTAGAGCTTCAAAGTCCATCCGCTGCTCTGGTTCCAGATATACAGGCATTTCATTTGGCACAAAATATTCCTTGAGATCAAATGTGTTTCAGCAGTAAATAAGATCACCTAGCATACTGAAATGTGAAGAGACCTATGCACTAAATCTTTGCATTTCATAGCTCTATCTTTGACTCTCTAAGCTGGAGACTCAGGGTAAAAATGGAACAGACATATCCTATGGATAAAAAGACTTCTAAAAAAAAATCCTTCAAGTAATTTCCTCCCCAGAAACAAATCTGAAGTACCTATTTATATCTTTGTTTTTTTCTACTAGGTACATATATACATAACCTGTGTGTGCATGTATGAGACTGAGAAGCAGAGAAAGACGGAGAAAAATACAGCTGTCTTTTTTTGGTTATTGTACACAACCTTTTAAAATGAATTCACCACCTTTATTTTTTAGAGCAGTTTTAGGTTCACAGCAAAACTGAGCAGCAAGTACAGAGTTCCCATGTACCTCTGCCCTCCCCATATGCACAACCTCCCCTATCATCAACAACATGTACTCAGGCATTTAAAAAAGCCATTTGTAAAGATGTGGATGAAACTAGAGGCTGTCGTAAGGAGTGAAGTCAGTCAGAAAGAGAAAAACAAATACTGTATATTAATGCTATATGTGGAATCTAGAAAAATGGTACAGATGGACGTATTTGCCGGGCAGGAATAGAGGCACAGATGTAGGGAATGGATGTGTGGACACAGTGCGGGAAGAAGGCGGTGGGATGAATTGGGAGTTTAGGACTGACACATATATACCACCATGTGTAAAACAGACAGCTAGTGGGAACCTGCTGTATAGCACAAGGAGTTCAGCTCGGTGCTCCGTGATGACCTGCAGAGGTGGGATGGGGAGGGCGAGGGAGGCTCAAGAGGGAAGGGATATATGTACACATATGGCTCATTCACGCTGTTGCACAGCAGAAACTAACACAGCACTGTACAGTAATTATATTCTAATAAATAAATAGACACTGGGGGAAAAAAAGCCAATTCTAACCGCAATTCTTGGAGAAGCAATACGTCAAAACCAACAAGGGACAAGCTTCACCACGTACCTGTCATAGATCCGGATGTTTGCAGGGATGGCACTGATGAACCCCACCAGTTTTTTGTTTGAAGACACCCTGACGCCACAGTGCCACTGAAGGAGCCAGCCTGGGGGACGCAGAGCCCTGAAGTCAACACAGGCGAGGAAAACGAGTGCGCTGAGTGTCCAAGGAAACAGGGACAGAGAGAGACGGCCGAACCCCACTGCAGTCGCATCCCACCAGGCGCCGGCAGCCACAGACTCACCACAGCAGGAACTCGGGCGAGTAGTCAAACCGGAACATGTTGTCATCATCCTCGACGTAATTCTCATTCAGCAAGGTGTACAGCTCCCGGAGCTATGAGACCAAACATGCGTCCTGCCTGTGACGCTAGGGCCCGATGCAGCAGCAGCCCAAGCCAGCGCGGGGCCCGAGGTCTAAGGTTTCACTTACCACTTCAGCATTACCCAAGTCTAACGTGTCCCACATAAAACCCTGCGGCAGGGAGTACGGTTCGTGACGCACGTTTTCTTTATCAGCTTCAATTGCGCCATGAGACGTTATTACTTCATCTAGATCCAGGGAGAAAGAGAAAAAAAACAAAAAGAGAGATGATTCAATTACAAAGTGTTCCGACAACCCCAAACGGTCAGTTACGGGAAACAAAAGCATGCTTTAGGGCTACTGAGTTTCACATCATCTTTGAAAATACTGTACTGTTTCAGCTACCTCTACAGGGAAGTAAGGTAGTTATGTGGAGGTGGAGAGTAACTGCTATCTGAACAATTACCGGAGAAATTACTCATCATCTGATGGCAAACTGGACATCAGAAAACAACAGTGATTCCTCAGTCTGAAGCCTCTGACTAGAGACTGACCATACAGCACAACTGCCGGCAATGTAGCTTTGTTACGACAGTCTTAGAGAGGTTTTCTTTTAAACTCTATGTTTCAACAAACAGGGGGCAAGGGCTGCAGTGACCTCTGACCCCTCCCAGCACAATCCAAAATTCAGTTCAGGACTGTCTACTCTGTCCGGGCTGCTGGCAGCACAGTTCAAGCCATCAGTGTCTCCAGCGATTTCCACAAAGGTGCCCTTTTCCAGACCCTCCTCTAGAACCTCCCAGTGTGGCTGGGATAAAATCCAGCCCCTTGGCCGTGGCCTGCTGCCCGTCTGGCCATCCTCAGCACATCTGCCCCACCGAGCTCCCTCGGGCTGGGCCTCTGCTCAGAAGGCTGTCCCCTGCCTTTCACGTGGCCAGCCGCTCCCGCTTCTTCAGATGTAAGTTACACACCACTTCCTCATAGCATCCCCCTCACCGAAAGCTCTTCCCATGTGGACACGTCCTCCCTACATGCTCACCGTTTACCCTGCTTTCCCTCTACTGGCTCCTGTGTTTGCGTCCCAGCGCCTGGCATTTACTAGACACTCAACAAACATCTGCTGAATAAATGACCTTCAGGTACAGTTCCTACCATCACAGACCTTTTTACAGGGGAAAATCACAGAGTTTGCACCCACCCTAAAGGGTTTCTTTTCTCTCCTCCTAATCCCTGACTCTGCATATTCATCTTATCTCCAGTCTACCAGCTCATCCCACATGAGTACCTCAGGCTCCCTCAGGTCAGCCCCAGTGGCCAGGTGCCCAGCTGCTCCCTTGGGGTCCCTGGGGAGTTGCTCTTAGGGCTTGGCTGATGTACACAACACCAGGGGCTCACCCCATTCAGGCAGCTCCAAACAGCGGGGTGTGTTTGACTGAACTGGAATAGGGCTCTGGAGAGAGACGATGAGATAGGGCTCTGGAGAGAGACGATGACTTTCAAACGTTCTCCCCAACCTCAGTTCAGTTCAGTTCAGTCGCTCAGTCGTGTCCGACTCTTTGCGACCCCATGAATCACAGCACGCCAGGCCTCCCTGTTCATCACCAACTCCCGGAGGTCACTCAGACTCACGTCCATTGAGTCTGTGATGCCATCCAGCCATCTCATCCTCGGTCGTCCCCTTCTCCTCCTGCCCCCAATCCCTCTCCCCAACCTCAGGTTCCCTCTTTGGCCATTAACCTGGCTCTGCCTTAACTGAGGTGCATAGAGAATGTTCTAGGAACCCGAGAACCAGGCAAGGATTTAGGGGAGGGGCTAAAATGAGGTGAGCAGAGGGGTGGTGCACTGGGGTGGGTGCCAGCTAAAGAGATTTTCTTCTCCCCTGAGCCATGACCCAAAAGCCACCAGCAGCATTTAGCCAAACCCAATACATTCAGATCAATAAACCTTCATTCCCTTTAGCCAATGGTCACT
This sequence comes from Cephalophus harveyi, assembly GCA_006410635.1. Taxonomy (NCBI): domain Eukaryota; kingdom Metazoa; phylum Chordata; class Mammalia; order Artiodactyla; family Bovidae; genus Cephalophus; species Cephalophus harveyi. The sequence continues at coordinate 323,966 of SJYT01073911.1, read as the reverse complement.
CAATTCAGTGTCATTTAAAATCCAGTAAATTCATTCTAGAGGGTCTTCTTTCCTCACCAAATAATTTCTAGAGACTTAAAAATCAAGGGAAGATCATTGCTTTCTGCTTCTGTTCACCCTCTGAAGCTCTTGCTTTTGAAGCTGCGTGGGGTGGGCATGGATGGGAAAGGAACAGTCCCTTTTAAAAAGTTTGAAATCCATGATTTGAAGGCACAGAGGACAATTGTTTCCTGCTTTATAATTGATGAAACTGACTATCTGTACATAACTTGGCTAATAAGACTTTGGGATGGCAATGACCCCTTATATATTATACATTAAATATTATATATTAAAATTTGAATCTGGAACTATCATTGAAGAAATATATAGAAATGATACAATGATTTAACTTCGTATAAACATAAGTCAAAGCAACAGGTTGAGCTTGTAATACACTGATAAACATTTTTATGGCATTTAGAGCATCTATTGGGTTAGCCACAAAGTTCATTCTGATCTTTCCACAAGATGGTATGGAAAAAGCTGAATGAACTTTTTGGCCAATTTTTATTTTTATTTTTTTTGCATAACGTGAAAGGATAACAATGGAATTATGTTTACAGAAACTTAAATGGTAGAAGTTTAAGTGAAATATGATGAAGCAGGCCTAGGACTGCAGGAAGAGGACTAGTAATGAAGTTCTAACATGACCCAGAGCCCTTACAAAGGCCTTCACAAGGCGTCCCGACTCACTTATTCTGGACTGTTATCACACTGGTAATCATTAACACCATGGGTGAATGTTCAGAATCCTACTGTTAAACAGACCAAAATCTTCTATTTCAGTAAGATTTAATAGGCAAATTTCCTGTGTCTTCTGGGATAACTGAGGTGTGAGACTGCTAAAAATTTATGTAGAAGGAAAAACCACCCCATGAAGACTGGAACCAAAACATGGGCGGTGGGGGAGACTCCTCTTTTATGTGTGTATATATATACTTCATACACTAACGTTTGGGGACACTAGATTTTTTGTAGGCACAGAAGTTATATAAAATTGTTGTTACTAAAAGCCAATGTCATCACTCAATATTTATTTTAATAGGAAAAATATGACTCAGAATCTGTGATCTGAAACAAATCATATAAGTGAAATCAAGTCTCTTTTTGTATTTTTTTGTTTGTTGTTAACCCAGCTTTGTTTGCAGAGGGAAAAGGCAGAAAAGCTTACTTAGTTTGGGTACCGGCTGTGTGTCCCAAAACTGGTATCTGTGTTTGGCAGCCTCATCAATGTTTCTGGCAGGGCCCTGGCATGCAGATAACAGCTCCATTGCCCTCTGGATATCCTGCAACTTCTGCATTGGGATGGTGGAATTCTACAACAGCAAAGACACACAGACACAGAGTATGAGGAAGCTGCCACTGCTCCCAAACCTAGGACAGGTACACGCGTGCCTGCCTCAGAGACTACAGCATTCGTTGGAAAAATGCACGATCCTCCTCTAAGCGTGGACCCTGGACTCAAGTATGTTAACACATTAAAATATAAGCAAAGGTACAGGATAAAGGCAACAACAGTCCTATAGTTTTAATGGGGCTCTGGCAGTCTGGAAAATCTCTAGTAAATCAAGCCAATGTTTGCTTCAGTTTCCCAAACATCTGCGAATGGTCCTCATGGTTAATTACTCATGTGAGTGGAGCAGCAGAAAGGGCTGTCATGCAATGCAAAGGTGAGCATCATACAGCAGCCAGTCAGCCCCTGGTTTTGGCTTCACTGCTGGAGTTAATGCTTGGCAGGAGCAATGCAGGGACAAAAGAAATAACTTCTAGAATGGAAACGAGGTGGACAAGTCAGGAGGAAGTTCATCAAGAAAGGACTCTCAAAGGATGCCTTATTCTGGACCACACCCCACCCACTACTGATTCTGATGCTCCACCAGAAACAAATCCTTCAATGAGGATGTGCAGTTTCCTCCACGAATTCAGAACCTTTTGCAACCATAGCCTGTTCACCCCAACCCAAGTGTGGTAAATAACCTTCCTTTTTAGTAAAGCGTACCCTCAGTCTATGAAATGGACAGTGCCTTTAAATACTACAGTTCCTTCCTTAAAACCAATATTTCTGTCATTTCTGAAGATTCCTTAGCTCTTTTTTTTTTTCTGGAAAATCCCTCAAATGATGTAACACTTCTTAGAAAATAAGACTATATGTGAAATGAGAGTGGGACATAAGACTGAATATGGAAATTGGTGAGATTTTCTCAACATGCAAAATTACTGATGAGTTTTAGAATTTTGATGCCATACAAAGAACGCTCTTCGCTGTGGGTTCAGAATTGGTTAGAAAGAGTCTCAGAGCTTTCAGTTTTTGTCAACATCACGGGCACAAGGGAAGGTACCATTGACCCTCAGTGGTTTATTAACAGCGGGTCTGGACTTAGTTCAATTCTGAATCTGAAGTCGGTGACCTGGAGCAAATCCTTTTATCTGGGAAGCTGACTTGTTTGACTCGGTGTGAAAGTCTTAGTCACTCAGTTGTGTCCAACTCTTTGTGATCCCGTGGATTGTAGCCAACCAGCCTCCTCTATCCATAGAATTCTCCAGGCAAGAATACTGGAGGGGGTAGCCATTCTCTTTTTCAGGGGATCTTCCCGTCCCAGGGATCAAACCCGAGTCTCCTGCATTCCAGGTATATTCTTTACCATCTGAGCCACCAGGGAAGCCCCAGTATGAAATATTTAATACAGATCATCCTGTGGTAGTTTGACTCACTAGGTTCCCTTAAGATTCTTGCTCCTAAAATGATTCCAAGAAACAAAGTGCTGGAATCTAACTAGAAGTAGGTTAAAGTCTTGATATCTCCACTTGGACGTCTAACAGCGTCACCCAGGCCTACCACAAATTTTGTAAGCTGTTTACCTTATATTTTGATTGAGGTCTAAAGCATCAGGTTCATACATCAATTACACATACTAATTTAACCAAGTTATATTGTTGTTGACTTATTGTAGTTTTAGATGTCTCTTTTTGGGTCTCCTTTGAGCCTCCAACACAAAAGTAACAGATTTCTAGCCAAATGAATTTACATCCACCTGAGCCCCCACAACACAATGAAGAGACTTACAACTTATACAGAAAGTAAGAGGGCACTATATTTAAGCTAATTATGCTTGAACATGCGTCCATTTATGTTACAATAGGCCAAGGAGAACCTAGTCTTACAAAAATATATCTATAGTGTCTGCACTGAATTTGCCATAGTAATTCTTTCCTGCTATTTGAATTAAATCCTCTAACATGAATATACCAAAGTCTAACTCTTTCATAAAAACATGCATCAGCATCTTTGTTTCAAGGAAGCCAATGATGGTACCCCGTCTCCATAAAGAAACCCTCAGAGTGGCTTCTGCCTAAGCAGGCTGACCAGCAGTCTTTATATAAAATCACCATTCATGAAGTAGCTATATCCCAATGCTCACTATTTAATGCTCTCTTTTAAATGAGTCTAGTTGATTTACAATGTTATATTAGCTTCAGGTATACAACACAGTGATTCAATGTTTATACAGATGATGCTCTCAAAGTAGATTCAAGTAAGTGCAACTTTCAAATCCATGGTGACAGAGCAGTAAACTTGGCTATGGTAAATTCTTAAACCGATCCAATCACCTTCTGGAACAGCACCGAATGGAGTGTTTAGAAAGGTGAGAGTGGGTGAGGATCCCACGTTAGTCTCCCACTACTGTATTTCCAATGTAAGAGTCAGACATGCCTCTCTTTCTCCTTATCTGCTCCTTGGGAAATACTAAACACCAACTGTACTCCTTGCCCACTAGTTTCCAATTTAATACTTTGGAAAAAATGTCCAAGTCTTCAATCACCATGAAGTGTATAAGAACCCAAATATCATTTTATTTTGGTTCTTGAGCATAAATCACAATATTCTTGAAACTAAAGAATCTCTAAAAGTCATTGTAATTGATGGTTTTATGTTGAGCTGCCATCAGTTTAGGGGAAAGGAGCCTCAGTTTTTAAGATGTAGTGAAAAGCCCACATTAAAACAATTTTGACTTCACTAAAAAAGAAAGAATTTCTCTACCACAACTTGCTAGCAGTTCCTCCTGCCTTGCCTGGTTCCTTTTCCTTAAAATTCTATTCATCCACTCATTTTATTTTTAATTAAAAAAATTTTTTTGAAGTAGAGTTGATTTACAATGCTGTGCCCCAAAGTGACTCAGTTATACACAGATGTATTCTTTTTCACAGTCTTTTCCATTATGGTTTGTCACAGAATGTTGAATATAGTTTCCTGTGCTATACAGTAGGGCTTTGTTGTTTGTGAAAGAAAGTGAAAGTCGATCAGCCATGTCCGGCTCTTTGCAACCCCATGGATTATTATACCATCCATGGAATTCTCCAGGTCAGAACAATGGAGTGGGTAGCCTTTCCCTTCTCCAGGGGATCTTCCTAGCCCAGGGATCAAACCCAGGTCTCCGACATTGCAGGTGGATTCTTTACCAGCTGAGCCACAAGGGAAGCCCAGGAATACTGCAGTGGGTAGCCTATCCCTTCTCAAGTGGATGTTCCTGACCCAGGAATCGAACTGCGGTTTCCTGCATTGCAGGCGGATGCTTTACCAACTGAGCTATCAGGGAAACCCCTTGTTGTTTATCTATCCTATATGTAAGAGTTTGCATCTGCTAATCCCAAATTCCCATTATGTAGCTTCTTCTAAGTGACCAGAGGTAGGGGAAGGACCCAAAATCACCAAGGGTATGGGGGGTGGCAGCAGCTGGTGGTGAGGACAGAAGGAATAAGGAGATAGTCATGAATGCATGTAAGTGACACTACATTTATCTGATGAACCAACCTTGAAAAATAAAAAAGAAATCTTGCCAGCTTATACGAGTTACCTTGGAACTTATAACTGTGGATAGACTATTTATTATCTGAGAACCAGATCGAAAATCTATCGATGGAGACTGCACTTTCTTCTCACCCAACAAAAGCAGTCAGGGGAAAATTGGGGCAAGTAATTTTCCTTTTTGGTGATTCCTGGTCCTTATGTGTAAAACTGATAACAACAACAACAAAACCACCTGCCAGACTCACCCACTGTCATATGATGTAAACTTTGTGCAAGAAAGAAATTTAGACCCCCACAAAACTTGCATAACCGTAACGACTGCCATGTAAACAGTATAAACACCACATAATAAAGATGGTCTGATTATGACTTCATGAGAGCCTGTGAGTTGGGTAGCTTTGGGAGGGGCAGAGCCTGGCAGAGGCACCTGGCTCAATGGCCAACAGGGCCAGGACCAAGCTCCTGCCAGGATACCATGTGTTCCCCAGCTCACCTGGAGCTACAACAATCAGATAACCTGTTTTGTTACATGCCCAACTCTACCCTCTTTTTGCTGTGTCTGGCATCAAGAGTTCTGTCTTTCCTGGGCCTAGCACACAAGGTCTCTATTCGCAGCCAGGGTGATTGGGGTGACCCCAGGGAAGGGGCATCTGGCATCAGCACCTCCAGAGGGATACAGAACACAGGGCCCAGCTAGACCACTTCTGGTTTGGTTATTTCCACCCTCTGGCAATGGAATTAGGATTGGCCGCTTCAGACTGGTCCAAGGCAAAGTCAACATGAGACTTACCCATGGTGGCTCCCGCTGAAATCTGCTGCCTGATGGTGCTGTATTCAAGTAATTAGACAGACACCCAGGAAAATAAACAATGTGAATATCTTCTGAGCAAAAAGGAATCAAACATTAAGTGTAACTTAAAAACCTAACAAGAGTTAGGAAGTCACACTGAGACTTCCTTCTATGATTATAAGCTACATACTAGTTTGCTGAGAAAGGGGCAAGATGTAGGCAGACCACACACACACACACACACACACACACACACACACAAAGAAGCCCAGCATGGACTGCTTAGTTATCTAGGTACCAACGTGAGTTCTGGCAAAGCCGTCAATATCCCACAGAGACCCCTGCCATGCAGTACACGGTGATGGCAACACCCTAACTACACCTCTGCCCCAAAAGGGTGCTCGCCTAAGCTGCCCAGACCCACTTTCACAGGCATACAACACCACGGAGATTAAAATAAAACACAGTTCTCACTTTTGAAGGCGGCTGAATCTTAATCTCCTGGGAATCAGATGCCGAGTCTGACTTGGTGCCTCCAGAATTTGGTTTCTCCTTTTTTCTCTTCTGTTTCTTCTTTTTCTTTTTGGCACCCAAATCCCCTCCAGGACTTCTGTTAGAAAATTCACAGGGTTTGTAAAAACAACAACAGGTAGGTCACTATGTAAAATCTGAATTGCATGAAATTAATCACTTAGGAAAAACATATGTTATACTACATTAGGATGTGCAGTATTATGATTGAAGTGAAATACATATATATTCAGATGACCAAATATGTATTTGCTTTTGATCCATGGTCCCTGGATCACAGTTCCCTAAATGCTTAGAACTTCTTAAGAGATGAGATACTTAAAAGTGCCCCTTAGGTCATGGTAAGGAGGAGACTTTTGGAAGCACCTAAGGATGCTCTTTGGAAGGAAAGTTATGACCAACCTAGATAGCATATTCAAAAGCAGAGACATTACTTTGCCAACAAAGGTCTGTCTAGTCAAGGCTATGGTTTTTCCAGTGGTCATTTTTGGATGTGAGAGTTGGACTGTGAAGAAAGCTGAGCGCCAAAGAATTGATGCTTCTGAACTGTGGTGTTGGAGAAGACTCTTGAGAGTCCCTTGGACTGCAAGGAGATCCAACCAGTCCATTCTAAAGGATATCAGTCCTGGGTATTCACTGGAAGGACTGATGCTAAAGCTGAAACTCCAATACGTTGGCCACCTCATGCGAAGAGTTGACTCACTGGGAAAGACCCCGATGCTGGGAGGGATTGAGGGCAGGAGGAGAAGGGGATGACAGAGGATGAGATGACTGGATGGCATCACTGACTAGATGGACATGAGTTTGAGTGAACTCCGGGAGATGGTGATGGACAGGGAGGCCTGGCGTGCTGCGATTCATGGGGTCGCAAAGAGTCGGACACGACTGAGCAACTGAACTGAACTGAAGGATGGGCTGGTTACCAGGGGAGCAACTCTGTGATTAGAAGGTTGGAACTTTCAATCCCACTCCCAAGGCAAGCAGGGCTGGAGTCTAACCAAACACAAATGGCCGATGATGTAATCAACTGCATCTATGTTAAAGTGCTGCACTCAACATGCCAGCAAATATGGAAAACTCAGCAGTGGCCACAGGACTGAAAAAGGTCAGTTTCATTCCAATCCCAAAGAAAGGCAATGCCAAAGAATGTTCAAACTACTGCACAATTGCACTCATCTCACATGCTAGCAAAGAAATGCTCAAAATCCTCCAAATCAGGGTTCAACAGTACATGAACTGTGAACTTCCAGATGTTCAAGCTGGATTTAGAAAAGGCAGAGGAACCAGATCCATTTGCCAACATCCACTGGATCATCAAAAAAGCAAGAGAGTTACAGAAAAACATCTACTTCTGCTTTACTGAGTACACTAAAGCCTTTGTGTAGATCACAACAAATTCTGGAAAATTCTTCAAGAGATGGGAATACCAGACAACCTTACCTGCCTCTTGAGAAATCTGTATGCAGGTCAAGAAGCAACAGTTAGAACTGGACACGGAACAACAGACTGGTTCCAAATAGGGAAAGGAGTACGTCAAGGCTGTATATTGTCACCCTGCTTATTTTACTTATATGCAGCATATATCATGTGAAATGCTGGGCTGGACGAAGCACAAGCTGGAATCAAGATTGCTGGGAGAAATGTCAATAACCTCAGATACACAGATGACACCACCCTTATGGCAGAAAGCAAAGAAGAACTAAACAGCCTCTTGATGAAAGTGAAAGAGGAGAGTGAAAAAGTTGATTTAAAACTCAACATTCAAAAAACTAAGATCATGGCATCTGGTCCCATCACTTCATGACAAATAGATGGAGACACAGTGGAAACAGTGTCCGACTTTATTTTTTTGGGCTCCAAAATCACTGCAGATGGTGACTGCAGCCATGAAATTAAAAGACGCTTGCTCCTTGGAAGAAAAGCTATGACCAACCTAGACAGCATACTAAAAAGCAGAGACATTACTTTGCCAACAAAGGTCCGTCTAGTCAAAACTACTGGTTTTTCCAGTAGTCATGTATGGATGTGAAAGTTGGACTATAAAAAAAGCTGAGTGCTGAAGAATTGATGCTTTTGAACTGTGGTGTTAAAGACTCTTTCTTTTTTTTTAGTATAAATTTATTATAAGAAGATAATTAAACATAATAACACATTTTCTTTTCCTATATTTTATCATTCATTTCAACACTTAACAAGTATGTGGTTTTGCAGGAGACCCAGGGGATACTGTGGGGAATGAGAAGGAGCAAACATCTTGACTACTATCAAACATTTTTTATACAAATACTATTTTGGATCTGAGTCTACAGAGAGCAATAATGCCCTAATTAAATCTAAGATAATTATCTCTTCACATTTGATATGTATCTTTATAGAACTAAGGTTTTTTTTTTTTCTTTTTCATTTTCAAGATCATTAGATTTTTTCTTTAAACATCAAATACTTTATTTTCAAAATCCAAAGTTTACTCTTAAAAATGTATCTTCCATGCATTCATTCTTCATCTAGTCATTCATTTAGGTTTTATATGACTCATTTTTTTCCCTAGTCTGAATGACTACTGTATAATGATTCCCAAATTGATATCTGGTGGTTTGGTTTGTGCTTTTAACATTAGTTAGAACATTATGCCTCACAAAACTAAGGAAGGTGGTGAATACAGCCAGGGTAAGATCCAGAATACTTTCTATGTTCCTGACAGTGTCACTACACAGTAGGCTGTCAACCACTAAACGGAGGGCAGAGTAAGGAAAGCAAAGATAAAACTGAATCCAGCTTAGCCTCTTCAGACTTCAGCACAGTTCTTGCTAAATAGTTAAGACTCAGTATAAATGCCCTGAATCCCATCTATTTTTTTATATTTACCTGATAATGATAATTTTTATTTTATTTAAAAAAAATTTTTATTTTTACTTTATTTTGCTTTACAATACTGTATTGGTTTTGCCATGCATTGACATGAATCAGCCACGGGTGTACATGAGTTCCCAATCCTGAACCCCCCTCCCACCTCCCACCCCATATCATCTTGAGAGTCCCTTGAACTGCAAGGAGATCAAACCAGTCCATCCTAAAGGAAATCAGTCCTGAATATTCATTGGAAGAGCTAATGCTTAAGCTGAAATTCCAATACTTTGGCTACCTGATGCAAAGACCTGATTGATTGAAAGCAGGAGAAGTAGGGGATGACAGAGGATGAGGCAGGTTGGATGGCATCACTGACTCGATGGACATGAGTTTGAGCAAGCTCCGGGAGTTGGTGATGGACAGGGAAGCCTGGCGTGCTGCATCCATTGGGTCACAAAGAGTTGGACACGACTGAGCGACTGAACTGAACTAAGAGAGGCTGCATAAAAACCCAAAAGGAGGGGGTTCTGAGCCCGTAACCTGTGGAATCTGATGCTGTCTTTGAGAAGACAGTGTCAGAACTGAGTTGAATTGTGGGACACCCAGCTGGAGTCTGAGAAGCACCTCGTGTTATGTGGGAAGTTCCTCCCTCCCCATTGGAACTGGGTGCAGGAACTCAGAAGATTATTAGTCTACACTCAGTGACCCTGCAGGGTGCTTAGATGTCATTTGAGCAGGAAAATCATAGAAATAAATGCTATTTTATCATGGAAGGCAAATAGCTTTCACAGGTATCCACTCCGCTAATGTACTCTTTAGTCAGGGAGAGACGCATGTTGTAAAATATGTCATTATAAATGTCTCTTGGGTACACAAACCACTAATCTTGACATAACAGAACCAAAGAAAGTGCTTCACTGCAGAAGGGAAAATGTCTTCTGATAAAGATTTTTATTAGATGAATTAACAAAAACTCTACATGAAAAAACAAAAAACAATCACTGGTAAAATATTTCTGTTTGGAACCCTTGTCATCTTAGAGCTGTCAACTTCTGAAAGAGCAAAAGAGACACAAGGAGATTTCAAATTCCCATTTCTTTGAGCCTACTCTCCCACAGTATCCCCAGAGATAAATTCAGATTTAGAGTCAGAGATTATTATTGCATTATCACCTGATGCAAGGAAAAGTGATTGAAATACCAGTTCTGTTCTATCACTCTTTTTGAAATTTATGTATTCATTTACTCTAAATGTGGCTGTGCTGCATCTTAGTTGTGGCATGTGGGCTCGTTACCTTACCAAGAATTGAACCCAGGCCCTCTGCATCGGGAGTGAGGAGTCCTAACTGCTGGATCACTAGGGAAGTCTCCTCTTCCATTGTTCTTAACTAGCTCTATCTGTTCCTATTTTCTTACTTGAATTTTTAACTTATTATGAAGTTCATGTTCATTATAAGAAAAATGTCATTAAGTAACAGCCTTATATATACATCAACAGCCTTATAAAAGAGTCCCTCAAAGGAAACCAATAGTTTTTCTGGCATAAATTTTTTAAAAATAGTCTTTCTTCTCTAAGCATGCCTCTGTTTTTACTATGAGTAAATTTTAAACAAAAACTGAATCTTAAACACACTATTTTGAAATCTGGCTTTTTTTCCCCTTCCACTGAACAAATGTGTCTTGGATTTCTTTCTTTCCATGTCAGGATATATTGAGCTACTTCATTTCTTTTTAGCAACTGGGTAGCATTCCCTCGTGTAAGTATAGCATATTTTATGCAACATTCCTATATTAAATATGCTGCTGCAAAAAAATCTTCTGATGGCATAAATTTTTTAAAAATAGTCTTTCTTCTCTAAGCATGCCTCTGTTTTTACTATGAGTAAATTTTAAACAAAAACTGAATCTTAAACACACTATTTTGAAATCTGGCTTTTTTTCCCCTTCCACTGAACAAATGTGTCTTGGATTTCTTTCTTTCCATGTCAGGATATATTGAGCTACTTCATTTCTTTTTAGCAACTGGGTAGCATTCCCTCGTGTAAGTATAGCATATTTTATGCAACATTCCTATATTAAATATGCTGCTGCAAAAAAATCTTCTGATACGTACGTCTTTGTGCATTCATGCTAGTTTGTGCATAGGTGCAATGCTAGGTCAAAGGGCACAATTTTTATTTTTACTCAATATGGTATTTAGTAAAGCAGTTACCAGTTTCCACCCCACCGACAGTAAGTCAGTTTCTGGTTCTGCATGTAAGGAGCTTGGAAGTCACCACTCCACCCTGCTGCTGCTGCTGCTGCTAAGTCGCTTCAGTCGTGTCCGATTCTGTGCGACCCCATAGAGAGCAGCCCACCAGGCTCCCCCGTCCCTGGGATTCTCTAGGCAAGAACAGTGGAGTGGAGTGNTCTGAGCCTGAGGACATAGCAGTGAAAATCTCAGAACCCACCCCTCCACCAAACTTGAAAAGCAAAGAGAAGATGGAAAAAAGAATAGCGTATCCGAGGACTGTGAGGAAACCACAGAGTATAACATACCTATGATGGGAGCACCAGAAGGAGGAGAGAGAAACAGAAGAAATATTTGAAACAATAATGACTGAGCATTTCCCCAAATCAATAGCAGGAGCTAACCCGCAGATCCAAGAAGCTCAGAGAATACCAAGCAGGATAAATGCCACCCGAACAGAATCTTGGCAAATCATTTTTAAACTACAGAAAATCAAAGATGAACCAAGCCAGAGGGGAAAAATTACCTTACCTATAGGAGGCTCTGTGTCCGACTCTGTGCGACCCCATAGATGGCAACCCACCAGGCTCCCCGTCCCTGGGATTCTCCAGGTAAGAACACTGGAGTGGGTTGCCATTTCCTTCTCCAGTGCATGAAAGTGAAAAGTGAAAGTGAAGTCACTTAGTTGTGTCTGACCCTCAGCGATCCCATGGACTGCAGCCTTCCAGGCTCCTCCATCCATGGGATTTTCCAGGCAAGAGTACTGGAGTGGAGTGCCATTCCCTTTCTGGGCAGAAGGCTGAAAGCATGCTGGCTTTTCCCAGCTGTCTATAAGAAAATGAGAACAGAGAGAGATTAACTCAAGAATGAGATTCTCAGCATTTGAATGGAAGTTAGAGAATTCCATGGACTGTATAGTCCATGGGGTTGCAAAGAGTCAGACACAACTGAGCGACTTACACTTTAGAGAACACAAAAACTCAGGTAGTATTGGGCTTCCCAGGGTGGCTCAGTGGTAAAGAATCTGCCTCCTAGTGCAAGAGGCACAGGAAATGTGGATTCAGTTCCGGGATTGGGAAGATTCCCTGGAGGAGGAAATGGCAACCCACTCCAGGATTCTTGTCTGGAGAATCCCATGACTACATAGCCTGCCATGTAGCTTGGCAGGCTACAGTTCATGCGGTCATAAAGAGTTGGACACAACTGAGCACTGAGGCAGTACTTGCTAGACTATGAATTAAACTGTTCCCCATCCCCAACATCTCCAGAAGGTGAAGTTGAGTTCAGTTCAGTTGCTCAGTTGTGTCCGACTCTTTGTGGCCCCATGGACTGCAGCATGCAAGGCTTCCCTATCCATCACCAATTTCTGAAGCTTACTCAAACTCATGTACATCGAGTTGGTGATGACCTCCAACCATCTCATTCAGGACTGATTTCCTTTAGGATTGACTTGGTGGATCTCCTTGTAGTCCAAGGGACTCTCAAGAGTCTTCTCCAACACCACAGTTCTAAAGCATTTTTCGACACTCAGCGTTCTTTATGGTTCAACTCTCACATCCATACATGACTACTGGAAAAACCATAGCTTTGACTAGACGGATCTTTTTTGAAAAAGTAATGTCTCTGCCTTTTAATATTCTGTCTAGGTTGGTCATAGCGTTTCTTCCAAGGAGCAAGCGTCTTTTAATTTCATGTCTGCAGTCACCATCTGCAGTGATTTTGGAGCCCCCCAAAATAAAGTCTGACACTGTTTCCACTGTTTCCCCATCTATTTCCCATGAAGTGATGGGACTGGATGCCATGATCTTAAGTTTTCTGAATGTTGAGTTTTAAGCCAACTTTTTCACTCTCCTCTTTTACTTTCATCAAGTGTCTCTTAGCCCAGGAGATGAAAGCTTCCCATATTAAGATGTGGCCTCAGGGGATTTACCTGGTGGTCCAGTGGTTAAGACTCACACTTCAAATGCAGGGGTTGTGGGTTCAATCCCTGGTTGAGGAATTAGTCACCAGACTCCTCTGTCTATGGGATTCTCCAGGCAAGAATACTAAAGTAGGTTTCCATTTCCTCCTCCAGGGGATCCTCCTGACTCAGGGACTGAACCCATTTCTCCTGCAACTCCTGGATTGGTAGGTGGATTCTTTTTACCACTGAGCCACCTGGCAAGCCCGTAAGAGATGAATAAAGAATATATAGAATGGAATACTACTCAGCCATAAAAAAGAATAAGATAATGCCATTTCCAGCAACATGGATGGATTTAAAGATTATCATACTAAGTGAAATAAGTCAGAAAGATAAAGAAAAATACCTTATGATACCGCTTATATTTAGAACCTAAAATATGACATTAATGAACCGATCTACAAAACAGAAACAGACTCATGAACATAGAGAACAGACTGGCAGTTGCCAAAGGTGAGGGGGTTGAAGGGGGGGGGAACAGGAAGCTGGGATTAACAGATGTATGCTTTTATATACAGAATGGGTAAACAAACTACATGCAATATCCTATAACAAACCATAATGGAAAAGAATACATAAAAATATATGTATGTGTAACTGAACCACTTAACACAACAATCAACTATACTTCAATAAATTAAAAAAAAAAAAAAAAGGAAAGAGTTAAGCCAAGAATCACCTCTTTCAAGAATCCTTCTTGTTCCTTTCTAACCTGAAGTAGGTGCTCCTCACTCAATGCTCCTCCTGCCCTCTGAAGTGGAAGTGTTAGTTGCTCAGCCAGGTCCAACTTTGTGACCCCAAGGACTGGAGCCTGCCAGGCTCCTCTGTCCGTGGGACTCTCCGGCAAGAATACTGGAGTGGGTTGCCATTCCCTTCTCCAGGGCGTCTTCCTGACTCGGGGACTGAACCTGGGTCTCTTGTATAGCAGGCAAATTCTTTACCTTCTGAGCCACCCACCCAATACCCTCCCATCTAGCACACACAAAACCTGGTGCTCTTACCTGCTTTTCCCACTAGAGTGTAGGCTCCCTAGGAACAGAAAGTCTCTCATCTCTCTCTTTAAAAATAGATGTGAAATAATAGAGACAATATAAGACCCCAGTCCCTGGCACAGAGCTCCTAGACTGTTGGAATTTCCCAGATGGTGGTAGCAGTGTCTTCTGTTCTCATGAGGTGCCTCTGGGTGGGCTCCTGGATGGTCATAAAGATCAGAAGCTTGAGATTTTTATCCCCAATCTGCAGTTCTCCAGAGATGTGAGGGGGCAGGAAATGGAGTTAATTATCAGTCATAAGCCTTCAGGAGCAGAGACCTTCCCGGCTGGTGAACCTGGGGAGAGGATGGGAGCGTGGACCCTGGACAGGGTTTGGGAGCTCCACGTCTCAGCCCTCACCCCTTGCCCCACACACCCCTTCCACCTGGGTGTTCATCTGTATCCTTTATCACACCCTTTCACAATCAACTGGTAAGCAGTAAAAAGTGTTTTCTTTTCCTTTTTTTGGCCAAGCTGTGTGGTATGCGGAATCTTACTTCCCCAACCAGGGATTGAACCCAGGCCCTCAGCATTGAAAGCATGGAGTGCTAACCACTGGACCACCAAGAAATTCCCTAAAAAGTGTTTTCTTGAGGACTGTGAATTCAAATTAACCACTACAAGGAGGGGTTCTTGGGAAAAACTTCACGTTTGTAGCTGGTTGGTCAGAGGCACAGGGGACAGCCTGGACTTAGTACTGTGTCCCCAGACAGCCTCGTTGAGATGCTGCACTGGAAGGCAATGGGCCTCCGACAGCCGAGGCTAGAGGCCCCCTGAGGATAGAGACCCCCACCCGCCGGATATAGTGCCAGGGAGAACAAGCTGTGCTGCTTTAACCCAACAGAGCTGTGGGCTTGGTCTTTACCACTAAGAGGACCCCAGGTGGCAGTCTCATCACCCCATATCTAGGTCACAGAGGAACTCTTCTTTCTGGGGGTTATTTATGTATTAAAATCACAAACTTCTTGAGTTATAGTGACTAATTCACTTCTCTCCAGAGTCAAAGCATGAAAGGCATGTTCAACAGTGAGAAAAAGTGTTTAAAAGACAAGCACATGAGGGACTGCCTCAGTGGTCCAGTGGTTAAGACTCTGTGCTTCCACTGCAAGGGGCTTAGGTTCAATCCCTGGTCAGGAAACTAAGATCCCACATGCCACATGGTTCTGTCAAAAAATAAAATATATAAAATAAAAGACACTAACAATTATTATTTTTTTTTTTTAGAAAAGGGCAAGTGGATGAGCTATATATGTGTGTTTCCCTGTTCTCTCTAATCCTGGAATAGAAAGTAGTGCTCGTTTTCTGCAATACATGAAGACCCCGCCAAATGACACCGTTGGTCTAAAAATAGTAATGCGTTCCCATCCCCAAAACGAGCAGTTTGTTTTCATCCATAGAATCGAATCTGCACCGTTGTGATGTTTATGTTTAAAATCATCTAGTAGGGAAAAAAAAAACTAATCCTGGAATAGAAAGTAGTGCTCGTTTTCTGCAATACATGAAGACCCCGCCAAATGACACCGTTGGTCTAAAAATAGTAATGCGTTCCCATCCCCAAAACGAGCAGTTTGTTTTCATCCATAGAATCGAATCTGCACCGTTGTGATGTTTATGTTTAAAATCATCTAGTAGGGAAAAAAAAACCATCTAGTAGTTAAGGACTTCCAGAAATATCCGACTAGCGATTGGGTTTAAACAAACACCGCAGCCAGATACCAGAGCTAGAAATATGCCATGGGTAGCATGGTTTTGTGCATTCTCTGATTCGGGCTTTCCTTCCTCAGGGCTCCCGTGGCTGGTGCCTTGTTCAGTGGTAAACTTGCTGCACTGTGGTTGTGTGATTTATGTGTGCATTTGTGTCAGGACGTGAAGGGCACAGCTGTTCCTATTTGTGCCCCTGAGGTCGCCAATGCTTTACTGCCCAATACTAGTAGATTTTTATAGCAAGTACATCTTTAACGGATGTGTGAATAATTCTGGTTCTTGGGGCAGTTCCAATCACACACTGCCAGGAGGAAGAAGATCTCTGAAAGCTACAGTTCTCCCTACCTGCATGGTGAAGCTGATCGGTGCCCATTACCCTGTACTCACCGAGCTGTCCACCAGGTGCCCCGCACTGCACTGCATGCAGGGGAAGGGTGGCAGGGGTCTAGCCTTAAGGAGACTAGAATTTGGGAATCAAAGCTGAAAAGTTTACCTTCCCTAGGACAACTGGAACCAAAAAAGATAATGACAAGTGTTGGCAAGGATGTGGAAAAACTAGAACCCTCATACACTGCTGGTGGGAATGTAAAATGGCATAGGCACTCTGGGAAACAGTCTGGCAGTTCCTCAAAATGCTACAGATTTACCATATCTCTCAGCAATTCGACTCCTAGGTAGATGACTAAGAGAAATGAAAATATCTGTGCCCACAGACACTTGTACACAAATATCCATAGCAGCATTTTTCATAATACCCCAAAAGTAGAAGAAACCACCCAAATACCCATCATCTGGTGAATAAAGAAAATGTGGTATATCCATACAACGGAATATTATTCAGCAATTAAAAAATGAAGTATTAATTCATGCAACAACATGGATAAACTGTGAAAACACTATACCAAATGAAAGAGTCACAAAGGGCCACACGCTGTATAATCCCATTTATATGAAATGGCCAGAAAAGGCAAGTCTAAAGAGAAAGAAAATGGATCAGTGGTTGTGAGTGGCTGGGAGGACAGGGGGTGTCAGGGGGTGACAGCTAAGGGATGCATGGTTTCAGTCTGGTGTGATGAAAACATTCTAAAATTGATTTTGGTCACAGCTATACAACTCTGTGAATACAATGAAAGCCATGGGACTGTACACTTTAAATGAGTGAATCACAGGTACATGGATAGTATCTCAACAAAGCTGCTGAAAAAGTGGCAGATGAAATTTCTTCCATGGGGATGGAAAGATACTGAGAAGCCCTCAGGTAAGAGGAAAATCCCTGCCTGAGAAGATTCTTCTGGGAAATCCGATGGAGAAAAGGGTTCAGAGTCGCTGCCTGAAGTTGATTACTGAATCCCATACCTTTAGCCATGGAAATCATGCAGCCCTTTTACAAAGATCTCTTGGATTTTTAAGAAGAGAAGTTCCATTTTCCACCTCCCCCACAATTCATATGAAAAATCCATAAGGAAAAACCTCCCCATTTTGCTACCCCAGGAAGGCCAGCTACTTGCATCTCTGCCTAAAGAGAATCTTTGGCATGTTTCAAACCCCAAGGGTAAACCAACAGACTATTTCTCAGCCATGGAAATGCCAAACATTTAATAAGCACATCCTACAAATCTCTTTGACGTAGTCAGAGATTCTGCAGACTAGGACTTAATGGAATGAGCAAAAGAACACATTTTATAGGAAACTGTAAACGTTTTACAGTTGCTCCAGGAGAAACAAGTGAGAGAGAGAGAGAGAGAGAGAGAGAGAGAGAGACTGCCAGCTGCTCACAAAGACCCATTCCCCCTTGGTCTGGGAGCTCACAGCTAGACTATGCTTCCCTGTTGCTGGCAGGTCAGGTACAGTCATGCAACTGAGTTCCAGTCACTGGCATGAGAGTAGACGTGAGCCCCCACTTTCTGCTGGCCCAGAGAGGAGCCTGGGGGTGCTCCCTGATGCTCTCCCTCCCCTGGACTGGTTGGAGGCAGGTGTCGGATGAGACAGTAGAGGACGGCAGAGTCACGTGATGGAAGGGGGCCAACCCCTGATTGACAAGATGAAGGGAAGTCCCCTTTCCATCCATCTGCATACCTGTCCAGGGCTGTCCCATCAATAAGGAAAAAACTTCATCATGTTGAACAGTTACACTGTAGGGTCTAGTCGTTATAGCAGTTTCAGTTCAGTTCAGTTCCTCAGTCGTGTCTGACTCTCTGTGACCCCATGAACCACAGCACGCCAGGCCTTCCTGTCCATCACCAACTGCCCGAGTCTACCCAAACCCATGTCCATTGAGTCAGTGATGCCATCCAGCCATCTCATCCTCTGTCGTCCCCTTCTCCTCCTGCCCTCAATCTTTCCCAGCATCAGGGTCTTTTCCAATGAGTCAGCTCTTCGCATCAAGCGGCCAAAGTATTGGAGCTTCAGCTTCAACATCAGTCCTTCCAATGAACATCCAGGACTGATCTCCTTTAGGATGGACTGGTTGGCTCTCCTTGCAGTCCAAGGGACTCTCAAGAGTTTCTCCAACACCACAGTTCAAAAGCATCAATTCTTCGGCACTCAGCTTTCTTTATAGTCCAACTCGCACATCCATACACGACTACTGGAAAAACCATAGCCTTGACTAGATGGACCTTTGCTGGCAAAGTAACGTCTCTGCTTTTTAATATGCTGTCTAGCTTAGTCATAACTTTCCTTCCAAGGAGTAAGCATCTTTTAATTTCATGGCTGCAATCACCATCTGCAGTGATTTTGGAGCCTGGAAAAATAAAATCAGCCACTGTTTCCCCATCTATTTGCCATGAAGTGATGGGACCAGATGCCATGATCTTAGTTTTCTGAATAGCCTGTCATAACTAACAGGTCAATTTTACGAGCCTGATGTATGGTATGGAATGCCAAGGTGAAGGTGAAGTCGCTCAGTCGTGTCCGACTCTTTGCGACCCCGTGGACTGTAACCTACTAGGCTTCTCCGTCCGTGGGATTTTCCAGGCAAGAATACTGGAGTGGATTGCCATTTCCTTCTCCAGGGGATCTTCCCGACCCAGGGATCGAACCTCGGCCCAGGGATCGAACCTCGGTCTCCCGCATTGGAGGCAGACGCTTTAACCTCTGAGCCACCAGGGAAGGATCCCTGGAATGCCAAAGATAAACAATTCTTAAATTTTTTAAAATTTTCTTGGCCGTGCCACATGGAACTTGAGCCCCCTGCATTGGAAGGTGGAGTCTTAACAATGAATCACCAGGGAAGTCCCAAGAAACAATTTTAGATTTCAGAGGATTCCACCAGAGAGATCACTTACCCCCTCCCCATAATGACCATTAATAGTTTGATATTATAATTATTTTACAAAAAGTTCCCCTTTGATTTCCAATTTCCTGTATAGAAAATGGTAACATTATAAGTGATTTTAATCATTTCTGTATTTTCATACATTTTCTAAACTGTCTATAATAACCACAATGCCTTGACAACTAAAACATTATTAAGATACAACAAAGCTCAAGAATAAATAGATCAAAGAAGTGGAGTAGGCAGGCCAGTAACACTCATTACATACAAGAACTTGATATATGATGATTACATCATAAATTAGTAGTGAAATGAGTTGTGTTGGCTTTGCTAACATCCATACCTAGAATAGCATCTGGCATATGATAGATGCTCAAGTAAATATCTGTTGAATGAATAAGCAAAAGAATGACAATAGGGACTTTCCTGGTGGTCTAGTGGTTAAGGCTCCGCACTTCCAAGGTTCAATCCCTGGTGGGAGAACTAAGATCTAAGATCCCACAAGTCATTTGGCCTGACCAGAACACCTACAAATAAACATTTATTAAAAATCCAATTAAAAAGAATGACAGTAACTTCATATCAGTGAAAGAAATAATTTCTTAAATAAGGACCCAAAAGTACACAGTTTAAGATAAAACTTGACTACATCTAAGTTAAATATTTTGTGGCAAAGTGATTATAAACAAAATTTTAAAACTACAGAAGGAGGTGAGGAAGGAGGTGAGGTATTTATAAAACACATGATAAAGTAGTAATAGAAAGCTCTTTTCCTGTTTACATTCTATCTCCAGCATAGTATAGACAGGCAACATCTATCCTGGTTAGGACCGCAGGCCTTAGCTAGAGTCGGACCACTTCATTTTGAAACCTGCCTCCACTACTTCCCAGCTGTGTGACTTGGAATATATTACTTAACCTCTCTATCCTTCGGTTTCCTTGCCTGCAAAAGATGAAGTTTTCAAAAGATGGTGTTCCCAAAATTGTGAGGATAAAACGAGTTAATGTTAGTAGTTGACACAGAGAAATCACTCAGTCCATGATAGATATTATTATGATTATCCCGCTTTATTTTTCTTCGTATAACTTCTTGAGAGCTAAGAATATAGTATTTATTTGTCTTTTTCTGACTAGAACATAAAATCCATAAGACAGCCTCTTCCATTGTATTCTTAGCACCTTAACAATGTCTGAGGTATAAAATAAATATTTGCTGGATGAATGAGAAATCAATATAAAATCATTAGGAAGATAAAAGACCAAGAGAAGAACTGACTGAAGATATGAATAAATCATTTGCAAAAGAGGAAATCTTAATAGTCAATAAGCTTATGAAAAGATGCTCAACCTCACCAACAATAAGGAAACTGAAAATGAAACCACCTCAGATTCTACTTTTTCTCCTTGATTTGCCAAACATTTTCAAGTCTAATAATACCGGAAAAATGTGAGGAAAGGGAACACTTACATAATGCTGGTACAAGCACTCTGGCAATAAACTGGCACCCCCACCATAACTATCATCAACATCATTATCACTATCATCCTCATCACCGCCACCATCATCATCACCATCATCACCACCACCACCAACACCATCACCACAATCAACATCACCTTCACCACCAGCAACATCACCATCATCACAATCAACATCACCACCACCATTATCATCATTACCACCAACATCACCATAACCACTATCATCACCATCATCCTCACCACCATCCTCACCATCACCACCACCACCACCATCACCCCAGCAACATCATCATCAAGACTATCACCACAATCAACATTATCATCATTACCACCATCACTACCATATCTACCATCACCCCAGCAACATCATCATCAAGACTATCACCACAATCAACAGTATCATCATTACCACCACCATCACCATATCCACCACCATCATCATCCCAGCAACATCACCATCAACACTATCACCACAATCAACATTATCACCATTACCACCACCATCACCATATCCACCACCATCATCACCACCAGCAATATCACCATCAAGACTATCACCACAATCAACATTATTATCATTACCACCATCACTACCATATCCACCATCACCATCACCCCAGCAACATCATCATCAAGACTATCACCACAATCAACACTATCATCATTACCACCACCATCACCATATCCACCACCACCATCATCCCAGCAATATCACCATCAACACTATCACCACAATCAACATTATCATCATTACCACCAACATCACCTTATCCACCATCATTATCACCACCAGCAATATCACCATCATCACCACCACCACCATCACCATAACCACAATCAACATCATCATCACCATTATCATTACCACCAACATCACCATAACCACCACCATCATCACCACCAGCAACATCACCATAATCACCATCACTACAATCAACATCACAACCATCACCATCATAACCATCACCATCATACCACCATTCTCATCACCATCATGGTTGTCGGCATAAGAGTTAACACTTTAGTGCACTCACGGGGCAGGCACCTTACATATCAACCATGTAAACTATCACAACTGTGTGAGGTTAAGTCCTCTGACTGTAGTTGCTCCCATTTTACAGAAGAAGAAACCACAATATGTACAAGTTAAGTACCTTGCTGAACATCACGACTAAATAGCAGCAGAGCCAAGGACTTAAATCCATCACTCAGGCTCCAGGATCCAGTTAATTACTATGCTATATCACCTCCTATTTATGCACTGCCACTGGCTGAGTTTCTGTTTAGATATTTATTGGCAATCTCGAGGTCTTCTTTGGGAAATGACCTCTTCTTTTGTGAACATTAAAAAAAAAATTAAACGGGTGGTCTTTTATTGAATAGTTACAGATGGAGAAGGAAATGGCAACCCACTCCAGTGTTCTTGCTTGGAGAATCCCAGGGACGGGGGAGCCTGGTGGGCTTCCGTCTATGGGGTCGCACAGAGTCGGACACGACTGAAGCAAGTTAGCAGCAGCAGCAGCAACAGAGCTGCATGTGTTTGTGTACAGGGGTGTATGTGTATTCTGTTTGGGATCTCAAGTCACTCTACTGAGAGGGAAATGCACTACCCAGGAAAATTTTATATGAGGTGATTTTGGCACAGTTTAAGAAAAATGTAGGGGTAACCCAAGGAGCATCACAGTGCCCAGTTGATAGAAGAAAACCCACAGCCCCAGCTGCAGGGGAGTTGGGCTGAGGTCAACTCAAACTCTCCAGAGTACTGGCCACAGGCAGTTCCCATACTCCATCAGGGCACCCATCTGATACAGGCTGATCACGTGGCTGCCCCACTCGAGAACCGGTTTTATCGACAGTTCAGGTTCTCTTAATATAAGTACCATGAGTGAGTCTGGTTTTTTGTTTGTTTTTGCCCACACCATTCATTATGTGGGATATTCCCCAATCAGAAATCGAACCCATGCCCCTGCATTGAGAGCACAGAGCCTTAATCACAGGACTGACAAGGAAGTCCTGAGTGAGGCTGTTTTCTCAGCAGCCAATCTGTGCGATTCCAGTCACGACTTCTTCATCTGCTTCCCCAAGTGTGATGCACAGTCCAGATCAAGAAGCCAACCTTGCCGCTCTCAGCACCTGGCTTCCTCACAGCATGACCTTCAACAGGATTTCAGCCACCTCATCAATTAGGGAGCTTCATTCCTAGCTCAGCAACTTCCTTCCCCGAGGTTCCTTAGAACCACATCATCTCTGGTCAAAGCAGAAAGTCACAGAGAAGACCTTGGAGAGCTCCAAGGTCAAAGCTACCCTAGAATTTTGTGACCAGTGAGGAGCAGAAACTGACAATGACCTTTATCATCATAAAGGTCAGCCAAAGAGACAGGCAGCGGTAGCTACTGAGGCTGGAGCATGGGGCAGAGGCCACAGCGGGACCAGCCAACAATCCCAATGTTTCCACGTCAGCAGTAGAGGGTGGCTGTCTCCGGCAGTGGCTCACCAATAAGCCCTAGGCAATCCTGGCCCAGCTAGAGTAGGACCCTGGACGATTCCCTTTGCTAGTTTCTGGTCTACAGTTTGTTAACCAATTCCCCCTTTTAGATATTGGGTTGTTCCCAAGTTTCTAGTTCTTTCAGCTTTTACCATAATCTAAATGTGGGGAAACAGGTTCTATCTCAGTAGCCTTCTTTTTTCATGATTATTTCATTATTATCCAACACATTTGAGGCTTGCTTCCCACAAAAATCCAATTCTTTCATGTTGAGGTTTGACAGAAAACAACAAAGTTCTGTAAAGCAAGTATCCTTCAATAAAAAAATAAATCATTAAACAAACAAACAAGCAAACAAAAATCCAATTCTAATAAGTCTGTGGAAACATGCTCAGTTGTGTTTGACTCTTTGCGACCCCATGGAATGTAGCCTGCCAGGCTCTTCTGTCCATGGGATTTCACAGGCAAGAATACTGGTGTGGGTTGCCATTTCCTCCTCCAGGGGAACTTCCCTACCCAGGAACTTGAGTCTCCTGCTAACTCATCATAAAATTTTATCAATACACACTGGCCAGAAATAGTCCAGCATGAAGTTTAGCCTGTGAAGTAAGACTTGTCTTTGCAGATTATCCAAGATCAGAATGAAGGAAGAAATATTTTAAATGCGCCTAAAAACTGTGTATCTTTAAGATCATTACACATAACTGAAAAACTAAATATAAACTGTTCAGTTATTTCACAAACAAATTTCTTAAAAGTGTACTTGCTTGCATTGCACTTAACACTGTTCCAAGATGAAATGGTGAACAAAACAAGTAGAAAAATCAAGTTTTTCAAAAAGGATCGAGGGTGTTGGTAGAGCATAGCCGTTAAGAGAGTCCAGATCAGTGAAAAACTACCCTATTTCCTATAGCCTTTCTCACTCATGCTCACAAATGTTTCTATGACAGAAGATCAGCCCATACACGGTTAGACAGTAGCTCCCACTTCTATGACCTTTCTCATTTCCAGAGCTTTCAGAGTGAAGGGAGATGATTAACAAGTCAAAAAAAATTTTTTTCTGGCTGTGATTCATTTCAATATTTCATTACCACTGTTAAATTTAATAAGATTAACGTGCCAACAAAGTTCACAATTTGATGTGCTTTTCAAATGATATTCCTATTTCTGAATTCTCTTGCTAGATCCAATTTTCATTTTTAATAATACTTCCTCTTTTGAATAATTCCAATGATGCTCATGGACCTAACCAATTCTCTCATTAAAGGAATGTTCTATGTTTTGATGAAATCCTTATGGTTACAGTGTATAACAAAAACATTAGGCTACCCCTGCCCCGCCACACTCCCAGAAAAACCTGATGTAGAAGCGAGGGACAAGATGTGCCTGGCGGGGAAGGAAAATCATCATCTCAGGCAGTTAAATATGTGAGGAGGGGCAAGGAGGCTCCAGCAGCAGGAAGGTAATAGCCAGATCTCATCTAGGCTGCAGCGATTCCAGGGACTGATGCCTCCGAAGGGGTAGGTAGAAACACTGGAACAGAATTTCTGTTCTTGCTTGACCTCGAGTAGAAGAGCTGAGTGATGAGTCTGTGATACGAGACCAAGTGCAAAGGCCAGAAACGAGATGCAGGGAAAACATGATTTCAGGGGGCAGTCAAGGTTCAGAGGCCGAGTGGAGGCTGTGCAGGTGGCCTTCTTCCCCGGGAATCACAAAAGTGAACTTTGAGTTCTCAAACATAAAGGACAGGACCTCCCAGATCCAAAAGGGAGCCAGAGGTCATGGTCCACTTTGGGATGGTAGAGAAAAGAGACAAGGACATTTTTTAAAAAAAAAAAGCAAAAGCAGACGCAGACTAGTACACAGAGGATGGATAAAAAAACATCCTACCATATAGCACAGGGAACTAAATTCAATGCCCTATGACAAACCAGAATGGAAAAGAATATGAAAAATATACACGTGTATAACTCTGTCATAGAGCAGGAATGAACACAACATTGTAAACCAACTGTACTTCAATAAATGTTTTAAAAACAAAATTAAAAAATAAAAATGTAAATAAGCACAGAAACACCCCAGAGCTCAGAAAACGTGTCTGAAAGAGAAGGAATAGCTGGCAATGCCTAGGATGACAGCTGAAAGGTGGGGACAAATCAGGAGTCAGGCAGAACAGGCCTCTCTCTTTTGCCACTGTTTTTATTGCCCCCGACCTTTGGGCTGTGAAAACCAGAAGGTTAATCCAAGGAGCTCTGGGGGCCTCACAGTACCTGAGGCACAAGGTCTCTGGTTCTTAAACCTGAGGGATGGGACAGGGCTCAGGACAAAGTGCATACTTGTTAAATCCTATGAATTTGAGAGCCAAATTCTTCAATTTCCCAATCAAGACAGTCATACCCAGAGAGATTCCTTGACCTCTAATTCGACATCTGACTAAAGGGGAGTTTTTTGATTCCTGGTTTAATACTCATTTCCACACACCATACCGCCTGCCTAAAACTTGTTATTGGGAAGAGCTTTTAAATTATACATGAAGAAATATTTTGAAGAAGTGCTATACATCCAAGGATACTTGTTTCAGCGTTGTTTCATTAGCACAAATGATTGAAAACAGCCTCATGATCTAAGAACAGGGGACAGATTAAATGAGTAATGGGACATCCATGCAATGATGGTACACAGTCTTTCAAAAAATTAGGTTCAGGGTTTCTCTGGTGGGCTCAGTGGTGAAGAATCCACCTGCCAAAGCAGGAGACACAGGTTCGATCCCTGATCCTGGAAGATCCCACATGCCTTGCAGCAGTTAAGTCCGTGTGCCACAACTATTGAGCCTGTGCCCTAGAGCCCCAAAGCCGCAGCTACTAAGCCCATTCACCCTAGAGCCTGTGCCCTACAGAAAGAGAAGCAAGCCACTGAAATGAGAAGCCAATGCATCGCAACTAGAGAGTAGCCCCCACTTGCCCACAACTAGAGAAAAGCGAATGCAGCATTTCACTGTCAAAGGCCCAGGTTTAATCCTCTATTGGGGAGCTAAGATCAGTGCAGCCAAATAAACAGAAAATGAGATTGGTCTATGGGTTTTGATATATAATAGCGTTCCCTGATAGTTGGTAAAGAATCCATCTGCCTGCAATGCAGGAGACCCCAGCTTGATTCCTGGATCGGGAAGATCCCCTGGAGAAGGGAAAGGCTACCTACTCCAGTATTCTGACATGCAGAATTCCAAGGACTGTATAGTCCATGAGGTTGCAAAGAGTCGGACACAACTGAGCAGCTTTCACTTTCACAAAAATATGTATATGGATTTCCAAGATACACTGTTAAGTGACGATTCAAGGTGCAGGAATGAAGGGGCATGCTGCCATTGGTGGTGAATGCCTGTTCCACATAAGCATGCTCGTGCACACATGCACACACCCTGCAGCCTTGTACGTGTGTAGGATGCCACCAGGAGGACACGTCAAGAACTGGCATCAGGAGATGCTCACAGGGAGGGAAACTCAAGGCTGGCAGAATGAGAAGTCCTCCTCACAGGATATCCTTCTTGTGCTTTTTGAAGTTTGTACCATATGCTCATACTACTAGTTATAAAAGACGAAGGTTCCTGCAAAGTCAAGGGTAACATACAGAAGTCCTATTCGTTGTAGTACAGGTTGAGCTGTGCGGGTCAAGTCCCGAAATAACAGTAGCACAGGACACAGACACTCACGTCTCTCTCCCAGGAAAGTTGTAGCTTCCCTCAATGGGAAAGTTCCCTCAGTGGGGAAGTTGTAGTTCCCTCAATGGGGAACTTCTGCTCTCCTGCCTACGGTGCACCATGCGGCCCTGTGACAAGTCACTTACCTGTGAGCCAGAGCTTCCTTCCTGTAAAACAAGGGTCTGCCTGAGAAGATGGCTGAGGGTGTGACGGGTGCAGAGCCACTGGGTGAAGGATGCACTGGGTAAGGGCCACAGGGCCTTTGCCAGGGGTTGTCACCCTCAGTTACAATGACTGGGGAAAGTGTCATGAAAGAAAGGGTGATGGAGCTGGACTTTGAACTTGGAGAAGAGGGGGAAGCGGGAGGATTAAGAGACCACTCTCAGAGGGGCACTGCAGGAGGCTGCAACCTATTGGAGGTGGGGTGGAAAGGATGCCACTGAATCCCTTAGGTGAACAATGATGTCTGACATTGAATTCGAACTTGTTTTCTGCCTTAGGCTATAGTCAAACCTGACTCATTGGAAAGACCTCGATGCTGGGAAAGACTGAAGGCAGAAAAAGGGGACAACAGACGACGAGACAGTTGGATGGCATCACCAATTCAATGGACGTGAGTTTGAGCAAGCTCCAGGAGACGGTGAAGGACAGGGAAACCTGGGGTGATGCAGTCCATGAGGTCGCAGTCTGACGCGACTAAGCGACTGAACAACAAATAGTCAAACCCTACCCTCTAGTCACAAAACCTTTACCTAATGCTATTTTAGTGGTTCTTGGTGGGGGAGGTGGGAGGAAAGAGAACTAACTGTATTCCACTCAGGGTCAAAGGTCCAGGGAGTGGAGAAGGAAATTACAACCCACTCTAGTATTCTTGTCTGAGAATCCCATGGACAGAGGAGACTGGAAGGCTACAGCCCATGCGGTCGCAAAGAGTCAGACACGACTTAGTGACTAAACAACAACAACACTTAAGAATTCCAACTATCAAACTGTCAAACAAATTTTAATCAACCATGTTAAAAGAAACATTGGATTATCTGCATAACCCCTCCAAAGAAAATATTACAAAATCATCTCACATGAAAAAGCAATCAGAAACTAATCAGCCAAAATGTAAATAAAATTGTATTATAAAGATGTGTCAGACAGTTATAATTTAAAACATGATGTTTCTCTGGATATAATTATACTTGTAGTATTTCTCAGATTTTTAAATTTATAATCTGTTTTCTCTTCTCATTCCAATTAAATACCATCTTTGGTTCTCATTATGTGAAAAAAAAAAGTCTAGGGAGAAATGCTACAGGACCCAAAGCGTTCAGAGCTAGTGATGGGGGAGACAGGGGCCACAAGGACGTGCTGGAGGACCGTGAAAACCTCAGCAGCCACAAGACCCCCAGGAATATGTATGAGCTTGAGCCATTTTGCTAGATAGTAAAGAAAAGAGTGATTCTGGAAGGTAAAATGATACAGAAACCCTTGGTTTTTAGAAAAATGAGGAGAAAAATCCCAGCAGCTTCTAGACTGAAAACAAGGCAAAACAAAGAAAATGAATATGGTTGCCTATAAAAGAAAGAAAAGCAGACAGGCAGAGAAACATCTGTTCCACTAAACGCTGAAAGATATAAAAAGATAATAAAATAATGTTTACGGAGCTTGAAGGAAAATGATCATCACAGAATTATGCTTGCATCCAGACTCTGGCTCATGCAAAAAAAGCATCTTCAGACATATAGGAGGTTAGAAAATATATCAACCACACACTCTAATAAAAAAATTAAATGAGAAAATACTCAAAGAAGAAAGGAGATGGTGCAGTTTATAAGAAATAGCGGTTAGCAATAAAAACAGTAAAGCTGTCAAGACGGTTTAAGACATTTTTTAAACTATGGATGTGAATATAACACAGTAGTTAAGAAAAAAATCTTTAATATAATACAAGGGCAAAAAGAAAAGAAGCCAGATGGAATTAAAATCCCAGATTATTTCAACAAAACCTAGGATATGTAAAGGAAGGAGAAATCCAAATATCCTATACAGTTTGTCTTGTTTGGTAGTAGAATATTTTAGACATTGGTTAAGTTTTTACACTGATAGAGAAATACAGGAAAAAAGCATCCTTGTTAGAAATTTAATAGTAATTCCCAGAAGAAGAAAAATAGGATATAGAGCTCCTCAACCATTAGAGGGGAGAAGGCAGTGGCACCCCACTCCAGCACTCTTGCCTGGAAAATCCCATGGATGGAGGAGCCTGGTGGGCTGCAGTCCATGGGGTTGCTAAGAGTCGGGCACGACTGAGCAACTTCACTTTCACTTTTCACTTTCATGCATTGGAGAAGGAAATGGCAACCCACTCCAGTGTTCTTGCCTGGAGAATCCCAGGGACGGGGGAGCCTGGTGGGCTGCCGTCTATGGGGTCGCACAGAGTCGGACACGACTGAGCGACTTAGCAGCAGCAGCAGCAGCAACCATTAGAGGAGAAAAAAACAAAGGATGTATGGAAACTTGACATATTCTGTAAAACACAAGAAAAGAATGAGGAAGTATTCTGAATACCAAGAAGGCTTACAAAATTCAAAGGCAGGATATGATCTGAGCTGTTTAACACATCGGCCACGACCCACATGTGGCTATTAAATTCTAATAGTTTCAAATTAAAACGGAATAAAATTTAAAATTCAGTGCCTCAGTCACACTGTCACATTTCAAGTGGCCAGTGATCTCTGTATCAGACATTTTCATCATAGCAGAACAGTCCAGCAGACAACACTCACAGCCAGTGCAAAATATAAGGTAATATGAGTCTATATAAAGTATGATCCTATTTATGCTAAATATACATTTACATACACATATAAATATATAAAGGGGTACCTAGGTAGCTCAGTGGTAAAGAATCCACCTGCCAATGCAGGAGACACAGGGTACTCGGATTGGATCCCTGGGTCAGGAAGATCCCCTGGAGGAGGGCATGGCAACCCACTCCAGTATTCTTGCTTGGAGAGAATCCCATAGACATAGGAGCCTGGTGGGTTACAGTACACAGGGTCCCAAAGAGTCAGACATGACTGTGCACACATGCACATAAATATATAAACACTGACTGAGTCAGCAAAATATAAAAAATAACAAAAGCATCTATATTATGTATGACCTTACAAATATATGTGTGTGTATATATATGTATATAAATATAAATAAGAATAAATTACATGCTTAATAGTGGTATCTCTAAGAAGTAAGATGACTAAGGGGCTTTCTTTCTCCACATATCTCACTGTTTGTATTTTCATTAAGCATACTACTCTTACAATAAGTAAAAGTCATTAATATATTTTCAATAGGAGTAACCATAGACCAAAACCCTGGGTTAACCCAGTAACTGACTTTAACTTGTATACATCTACCATGTACACTTGGTTAATACATAATTTGAAGATAGCACAGCATGTGTCCAATATACTTAGAGACTTTCTAGAGTTTGGTCAAGCCCTGCAAGAAGTTTGTTCTGAGCCCCAGAGTGATAGCATCCTTTCAGATGGAAACCTTTGATCATTTTAAATGTTATTTCCCAAATCAGGAGGTTGCCTGAGCCAAAGTTGTTAGCTCACCTTTCCATTTAGATTTACAGTATTAATGTATGTGTGTGTTGAGTCTCTTTGATTGTGTCCAATTCTTGGCTCCTCCATGGACTGCAGCCCACCAGGTTCCTCTGTACATGGGATTTTCCAGGTAAGAATACTAGAGTGGCTTGCCATGCCCTCTTCCAGGGGATCTTCCCGACCCTGGATCAAACCTGCGCCTCTCGTGTCTGCTGCATTGGCAAATAGGTTCTTTACCACTAGCACCATGGATAACAGATCACATTTCAGAAAGAGCAGTTTTGATTATCCCTTAAGTTTTCCATGACAAGAAAAATATATTGAGAATTCTAGTAATTTTCTGCATCTTCCCATAGACCCTACAGTTGACTGAAGAGAAGATCAACAACAAAGTCAGAACTAATGACACGGTACACAGAGTAGCTTCCAATATTCCCCCCTTAAATTGGAGGTAAGAAAAGAGAGGTTAGGGTCTCTGTTAAAAGAATTTCAAAATTTTAAACTTCCCCAAATGCCAGATCTTTAATTTTTGTAAGAAATATAATATATTTAAAATGTCTGGGAATAACCCTAAATACAAAAACTATTTCAGATCTACCCTAGGGCATAGTTCAGTCACTTATCTGCCAACAAAGACATCGTCATATATGCTTATTTTATTCCCTATGTAAATATTCTTGGTAACTATTCACCACAGTGAATAATGAGGGGAAAGTTCTCTAAGTGAAAAGGGGATGAGACACATCAATTTGTCCAGGAAATATGCACTTTGAAAGTCAGTGTTTGTAAAGCAAGGAGAGAGATTTGGTTCTGCTGCCAACTTAAATGCTAATTGAAAAGAATCCACCTGCAATGCAGGAGTCACGGGTTCAATCCCTGGTTTGGGGACATCCCCTGAAGGAAGAAATGGCAACCCACTCCAGTATTCTTGCCTGGAGAATCCCATGGACAGAGGAGCCTGGTGGGCTACAGTCCATTAAGTTGCACAGAGCTGGACAAGACTGAGCACACGTTTCTCCTGAGGCTCTAGTTTTAATATGTGTAAGACAATAAGTAAATACATTATACTCAACAGTAGATGTAAATTAATTCTTTCAGGCCACAAGTGTACTATTTAGTGAATGACTGCTCTGTGTACTGACCCATACCTAGTGGCCTCACAGTGATCATTCACCTTTAAAATATCCATTCCTTCAAAGCCTCATTATTTGTCACCTGATTTCAACTGGTGGAGAATGAAGAGGCCAGGTGTAGAAAAGAGGTGTCTTTCAAATTTTAACATTTATAAACTTGAGCTACTTAAGAAAAAAAAGTCTAGGTTTCCACCGAGCCATATCATCAGTACCCAAGCCAAATAAAACACAATTACTCCCCCATATTTGGCACATGGCATCTGAATTCAAATCCAAAAAAGTGGTCCAACTAGCACAGCCACTTGGATTTTTACTAATCTCCTTACATTTTAATAGACTACAATAAACCCATTACAACAATTTCTTCCTTCTAGAAGCTTAAATCATGTTATCTGTTCTTGGGTAAAATATTTCAGTCCATTGAGTAGCTCTAATTTTGAGTAACTGTGCTAACGTATAATTAATGTGCCGATGCACTAAACTGAAAACCTCGGAAGAAGCCATGGATATGCTTCTCAGTGTGAACGTGGGAACTGCAAGGTTCCTGGGGGCAGCTTCCCCATCACCGTGAGTAATTTTCTGTACCATGGGACATTCTTGACTATATAAGCAAAGAAGTACAGAATCAAACCTTCAAAAGGATGAACAACAAACAGACATTACAGGGAGAAGACAGACTGTCAAGGATCTTGTTAGAAAGACAGGTGCTAAAGTTTGGGGCGTAACTCAGCACATTTGCATCTGTGCCCATTTCTGGCACTAGTGCCATTGTTTCAATAACATATCTATATTTAGCTATCTATCACAGACAAATTTCTATCACTGCATAAACAGAACTGGAGCTCAGATGTCTGCAGAATTTCCTTTCCTCTCTTTAAAAAAAAATATTCAGACTAGAATTCTAACATTCTGTACTTGCAGCTGCCACTGAAAAATATTCATGCCAGTGAAAGATACATTTAGTCAGCTTTTCTCTTTCTTGATCTCTTTTAATATTTTATAACACTTTAAAACTCAAAGTTCCTGTCTTAAATAAATCTCCAAGCAGACGTTAAATAGAATGTAAATACTCCACACTTTAAATCATCAATCATTTAAAGAATCCTCTCCATGAACTGAATAAATAAGCCATCTGTGACTAAGGCCTCCCCATCATGTTTTTAAGCTGACCCACTTCTTCGCCAGTCACCATGGTTTGCAAAATCTCACTTCTAAAGGGATGAGTGCTAGGCGCCAGAGCGTAGTTCGAATCCAACTGGGTAAAAGGGTAATTAATGTAAACACAAGTTGGGATTTAAAATGACCCCCCATCTATAAAAACAGAACTTCAATACCCCTCTTCACCGGAAGCAATCTTTTCCCCCCAAAGGAGAATGAATTAAGTCTGCAGCGGGGGAGAATGGGAGCCAGTGAAAGGAAGAAGAAACCTGATCAGGTGTGAAAAAGCGTGTCTTTGGACATCAAACAGCAAACAGGATCTGGTCGGGTCGGCGGGAGCGATCCCCCAAGACTGAGTTGAAATTTGGGTCGGGACTGCTCCAGAGATGCGGACTCGCTCGGCGGCGGCGGACCTGCGCGACCCCAGGAACCCGGCCGGGACCCCCGGCGCCCCCTGCCCAGGTCCGCGCGGGGCAAGGCGGCCAGGGCAGCACAACTTTGCGCAGCTCCCCCGCCAGAGCCGCGGAAACCAGTGAGGGCAAATCTCAAACTGCTCCCCGCCATCGGAGGCTAGTTCTCCCGGTGGTTGTGGCGGCTGGGGGAGGGGAGCGAGGGTCCGGGAGGACTTCGGAGGAGGATGACAAGGAGAGGAGAGAGGAGAACCACTTCCCACCGGCCGGGCCGCCACAAAGGGAAGGGCGACGCGTTCCCCTCGGTGCCACCAAGTCACACGCCGGCTGGGACTCGGACGCGCGAGGCCGGCGGGTGACAGCGGCGTGGCTGGTCCCGGCGCCCCTTCGCCCACCCGCGGCCTCGCCCCCGCAGCCCAGCTCCCCTCGCGAGCCGCACCCCCGGACCTCCAGCCGCCCCGGAGCCGCGCGAAAGCCACGCGGGGGCCCGCTCGCCCCGGAGCCGGCGTCCGCGCGGAGCCCGGGCGCGCCTACCCTTTGGTGTGCTCCGTCTCTTCCTCATTGTCCCCGTCGATCCCGCACGTGTCCTGGTCGTCCAGCTCCAGGCTCTGCTGGCTGGCCGCGGACTCGCTGTCCTCCGCCATCTCGGCGGCGCGGGCTGGGAGGCGGCGCTGGAGGGCGCGAGCGCGGGGGGCGGGCGCGGCGAAGGCGGCAGCGGGAGAAGCTCCCTCTAGCGCAGCTCGCCGTCTCCTCCGGGCGCGCCCGCCCACTCTGCCCCGCCTCACCTTCGTTCCGCCCCGCCTCACCTCGTTCCGTCCCGCCTCGCCCCGCCCCGCCGCGCCGCGCCCAGCCCCGCCCAGTCCAGCCTCGCCCCGCCCCAGCCAGCCTCGCTCCGCCCTGCCCAGCCTCGCTCCGCCCCGCCCCTCTGTGCCTGGTTTGGGGGCGGTGCGCGCCCCCGCCGTCCGGGGTGGGGGACGCGCGGAACAGCGACATGTAACTGTGCGCAGGGGCGTAGCCCTGGAACACGCCTCAGTCTTCTGAACGCCGCAACCCGCTGACTCCAAATCCTGAGTCTTCGTTTTTGGAGAATAGACAACGCGATTTTACATCTGTTCATATTAAGAAGAGCTTTCAACTCTGCAGGAAATTCATAGTCAGGGGTAGGCCGTGCTCAGGCCACTGATTTCCAGAACCCAAACCCCATCCCTTTGTAAAGGGATTTCATTTCATACGTCTTTGTAAAGATTTCATTTTGTAAAGACTTGTAAAGAAATCTTTGTAAAGATTTGCAATCTTTGTAAAGATTTCCTTTCATACGTCTCTGTCCAGTGTACTATAAAGTCAAAGTCTAAACAGAGTGCTTCCAGCCTTCCCACCTGTCCATTCCAACCGGACTCGTGGCCCTAAAACTCGACAGAGAACAGTGTAGAGCTGCCCCTTTTTTTGCTGGACCGCTCAGCCCACAGCAGCCATCTTGGGGGAAATGGGGCTTGAAGAGTGTCAGGGGCGCCATTCTGGCATCTTCAAGTGAAGGTTATGACCTAAACCTCCAAGCAGATGTGGGTGGCCTTCTAGGCTGAAATGGTTCCGTGTCTCTCCCGGTGAAGGCAGGAGCGAAGGAGGCACTCCATGGATTGCCAAAGAAAAGGCACATGAAGTCCAAAGTCTTGTTTGTTGTTGCGCTCTGTACACCCCCCGGTCCTTCCGTTTGTTTTCCGTTCATGGACAGAGTTCAGGGTCCCACTAGGTTATGGGAAGCCGGCATGGTTTTACAAAGGCAGTGGAAAGATAGTTATCAGAAATGCCCAGTGGGGGAAAAGAGACTTTAAAAAGCTACCTGTAATTTTTGGTGTGGGTCCTTTTTTTTTTTGCAAAAGGTATTGAGAACATTTTGTGGCTTCTATTTTTTCCCCACAAGCAAGACCATGCCCTTAAAATGATAAAAGTACCTAAAAACAAAAATTGTAGAGCGATTTCAAAGTTCACCAGACTTTTATGACTGCCTGAGGCTGAGCCTGCAAAGGTTCTGAAAGAAGTGGAAAATGGGGCCAAACCACGAAGGAAATACAGGCTTTCTTTCACAATTGCAACGATTTCTGAAACCAAAAGTCACATGTGAGCTCTGGCTTCAAACTTTAGGCAAATATAGATCAGTGAACTTCCTTTGGTTCCTCCCTCTGGACATGAAGGTTGGATAATGGTAACCTGGTTGGGTAACCAGGAGAATCCTGACCAAGAGCAAATCAGATCAGTTGTTATAAACTACTGGAAGGGTTCTCTAGAAAAGAGAAATGCAAATCAAAACTACCTCACACCAGTCAGAAAGAAAACCTCTACAAACAATAAATGCTGGAGAGGGTATGGAGAAAAGGGAACCCTCTTGCACTGTTGATGGGAATGTAAATTGATGAAGCCATACGGACAAAAGTATGGAGGTTCCTTAAAAAGCTAAAAATAGAACTACCATATGACCCAGCAATCCCACTACTGGGCATTTATCCTGAGAAAACCATGATGGAAAGAAACAGCCCTATTGCAGCCCTATTTACAATAGACAGGACATGGAAGCAACCTAAATGTCCATTAACAGATGAATAGATAAAGATGTCATGCATATACACAATAGAATATTACTCAGCCATAAAAAGGAACAAGATTGGGTCATTTGTGGAGATGTGGATGGACACAGAGTCTGTCAAATA
The DNA here is from genome assembly GCA_006410635.1 of Cephalophus harveyi. Taxonomy (NCBI): domain Eukaryota; kingdom Metazoa; phylum Chordata; class Mammalia; order Artiodactyla; family Bovidae; genus Cephalophus; species Cephalophus harveyi. Next base: position 288,076 of record SJYT01073911.1, on the reverse strand, counting down.
GAGTGAAGTAAGTCAGAAAGGCGAAAATATTGTATATTGATGCATATATGTGGAATCTAGAAAAATGGCACAGATGAACCTACTTGCAGGGCAGGAAAAGAGACATAGGTGTAGAAAATGGACATGTGGACAGGGATGGGGAGGGGGGGTTGAAATGGCAGATTAGGATTGATGTATATACACCATGTGTAAAATAGTGGGAACCTGCGATGTAGCATAGGGAGCTCAGCTCGGTGCTCTCTGATGATCTAGAAGGATGGTGGGGGGGTGGGGGGCAGTGGGAGGAGGTCCAAGAAGGAGGGGATATACGTATTCATATAGCTGATTCACTTTGTTGTACAATAGAAACTAACACAACATTGTGAAACAATTATACTCCAATTTAAAAAAGACCAAAGGAAACTCAGCAGACACATATTTATCTGAATTCTCAAGAAATGTCACCTAAGAACCTCTCAAAAAAGAGTAAAGAAAACAAATAATTCTGGAGAAATAAAATGAGAGTATCAAAAACCAGTTGAACACTGGAAAGCAATGATAAATAGGGAATATGTTCCCCAGAATGGAAAGAAGTTGGCACAGGTGATCATCAACATCAGCAGTGGATGGAGGTATTACATAATACAAATGTGTGTCATCATTAATCATCTGAAGCAGGATAGAGTTTGCAGATGACCCTGGCGTTCTTAAATGCTATTGTTATGCATAGTAACAATAGGATTTAACAGTATGCCTGGCATACTGCTGTCCATGGAGTCTCAAAGAGTCGGACACGACTGAGTGACTGAACAACAACAATGCATAGAAACTCACTATATTTCTAAAAATTATGGCTTCTTTTCCCTATTTTAATCCCAGAGTTTGGGGGATTGGAACCAGATGGTATCCTTAGAACCTCAGATCCAAGATTTCTTTGGGGGAAGAGACTACTGCACAGTGGTTACTAGTGTGTTAAAAGAGGCTCTTGGAAATTTCCTATCCTACTTGACTCATCTCTTATTATAGATGTAAGATCATAGTTGTATAATTAGTCTTGTTTTATTTAAACTGCTGTAACTTTTTGCTTTAAAAAACTGTGCTATAATACATGCAACAGAAAATTTACCATCTTAACTGTTTCTAAGTATACAATTCAGTAGCATTAAGTACATTGACATTGTTGTGCAAGCCCATCTCCAGAACTTTTACATCTTGCAAAACTGCAGCTATAACCATTAAACAACTCCCCATTCACCCCTCTCCCTAGCCCCTGGCACCCACCTGTGAATCTGACTACTTTCTATCCCTGTGAATTTGACCAGTCTAGACTCCTTGTATAAATGGAATTATGCAGTCTTTTTGTGACCAGCTTGTTTCCCTTAGCAAAATGTCCTCAAGGTTCTTCTGTGTTGTACCACGTATCAGAATTTTCTTCCTTTCTAAGGCTGAATGATATTCTACTGTATGAATAATACTGCACTGTATTGCAAATCATAAGATCCTGAACTTTGAGGTTGATGCTATAATTTGGATGAGATGTTGGGGAGTTTTGTGGGGGGTTGATCCCTGGTCAGGGAACTAAGATCTCACATGCTGTGGAGTAACTAAGCTCTTTGTGCCACAACTATTGAGCCCATGTGCCATAAACTAGAAAGTCCATGCACCACAGTGAAAGATTCTGAGGGCTACCACTAAGACCCGAAGAAGCCAAGTAAAATAAATAAATATTTTTTAAAAAGAAGAAAGATGTGACTAACTGGCCAGAAGGCAGATTGATAAATTCACTGCAAAGGTATGAATTCAAATCTCCATCCTTGTCATTGCAGCTCCTCCCATCAAGAGATGGAACCAATGTTCCCACCGTTTGATTTTAGGATGACCAACAAAATTCAGCAGAAGTGATGGTGTGGCAGTTTTGGCACATAGAATATACCCTTCTGCTTCCTCTATCTCATTCCAGCAAAAAAAAAAAAAAAAAATTCTGATGATACAGGGTGTGTATCTGGAATGCATGCATGCTAAGTCACTTCAGTCGTGTCTGACTTTGCAACCCCATGGACTGTAGCCTCTGTCTTTGGGATTTCCCAGCAAGAACACAGGAGTGGGTTGCCATGCCCTCCTCCAAGGGATCTTCCTGACCCAGGGACTGAACCAGCGTCTCTTATGTCTCCTCCATTGGCAGGCGTGTTCTTTACCACTAGTACCACCTGGGAAGCCCCATGTGTCTAGCATACATCATCTTTATTAATAAGAGAACTAATAAATTTTGGCCAAAGGGAATGTTAAAGGGATCTAGCCTTGATAGGGTTTGCATGACCTGCTCTGCCCAGTGGAACACTTTCCCTCCTGGGCTCTCCCCTTCTTGGTCAGTCCACCAACTACTGACCATGGACACATATGCAAGCCCCACTGAGATCAGCATAACTGCCTAGCTGACCCATAGATGTGTGAGAAAGAATCCATGGTTATTGTTTAAAGCCATTAAGTTGTGGAGTGTGGTTTTTTTCTGCATCAGTAACTAACTGATAAGCTACAGGAAAGCAAAGACTGGAAGAAAATCTTAAAGATGGACACATTCTTTATCATCAACTGAGATAACTGTCTATATATCAGGTCTGTCGGAAAAAGACTCCTGCCGGGTTGATAATCTGTACATTCCACTCTGTGCTCACAAAAACAATGTCTCTTACTTTGGCATTGTATTAACTCTTCCTAATAGCTGGTCTGCTTTACACTCAGGTTGACTTGATCTTTTTTTTTTTTTTTTTTTTTTTGACTCCACTTCTGGGCTTCCCTGGTGGCTCAGTACTAAAATCCACCTGATAATGCAGGAGACATGGGTTTCATCCCTGGTCTGGGAAGATCCCACATACTGAGGAGCGACTAAATCCATGCACCACAACTACTGAAGCCTGAGCGCCCTAGAGCCCGTGCTTTGCAACAAGAGAAGCCACCACAATAAGAATTCCATGTACCACAAAAAGAGTAGCCCCGCTCTGCAACTAGAGAAAGCCTCCACAGCAGCAAAGATCCAGCACAGCCCTAAATAAATAAGTAAATAAAATTACATATATTTTAAAAAGTGACTCCATTTCTAATTGTGAAGGAAGCTATGACTGTGCCTTACCTTTTGCAATTGTGCATTTGAGCAGCACTTCTTGGGATCAGTGTGAGTGTGATTTTCACCTCCTGCTGCTTATGATTCTGCTGAAAGGCTTTCCTACTTGTTCAAACCAGCAGGGTGATATCACCTTGAGAACAGCAGACCAGCTACATATGAAACTTCACTGTGGGTGAGTCTGGTCTGCTTTCTGTGGAACAAGGTAGGGCCTGAGTGGGTGCCGAGGAACCTGCCAGAGATGTTGCAGCATGTCAGTGGGCGTTGATCACCGAGAGGAGATTATATATGTACCAATTAAGTCGAACAGGTTACACTGTCTTTCTCTAATCCCTCTTCCCTACCACATGGGCTCTAGGGGAGCCAGAAATGGGCATGCGGGGAGATCCTCTGAGCCACTGGCAAACACCAGAATCAAAAGGTGGGGGTGGACTTGGCACTGGACCAAAGATTAAAGATTCAGACTGCATGTGACTGAAGTGAGTTTTTAATACCTGAAGTCACTGAAAGCCCTGGAGTCTGCTCAAGATATCACTAAGGGTGGGAAAGGGAGATTTGACAGCATGGTTGAAAGCAGTGACTAAAGAAAAAGCATACCCATTTGATTTTATAAAAAGTAAAAACAGAGCCAAATCCTCCACCTATGTATCATTTTATTTATTTGTAAATAGTGTCTCCTAGCAAAAACAGTACCATCCTTTGAAGAAGAAACTATAGTTAGATTCAAATCCCTCTTTGTGTTTATAGCCAGGCAAGATGCTTATTTGAAAGATTTGCGTGCAATAAAACCTCACTGTTAAAGTTTGTTAAGGGTTATAGCCTGGTTGAATTTGTAAAAATTCTGAATTGGAGAATGCTTTTACAGAAATTTGTACAAAGTGATTAAAGTCATCCTTTTTCATTAAATACAACCATTCACCCACAGAGATTTCTTAGGTTATCCTTCTCATCCACTCAGGAGGGACAATTTAGCTGTTTACTCAGCACTGAAATGAGTGGGTGCTAATTGTTTTTCTGAATTTATTTGGCAGCGCCAAGTCTTAGGTGTGACCCATGGGACCTGGCAGCATGTGAACTCTTAGTTGCAGTATGTGGGATCTAGTTCCCAGACTGGGGATGGAACCCAGTCCCCCTGCACTGGGAGCTCAGAGTCTTAGCTGCTGGACCACCAGGGGAGTCCCCAACTATCAATATGTTCTTTCATCCTCATTGACCTCAACTTGCCCCTTTAATACCAGAGTCTTGCCTATTGGTGGTATATTGTGTGACCATCAACAGAGGGAACTGATTTGATCGTTGAGAGAAGTCAATGCTTGATGTTACAGCTGTTTAGTCCTCATAGCCTAACTTACAGAAAAAGAACAGAAACAGACTCACAGATATCGAGGGCAAACCAGTGGTTACCAGTGGGTAGGAGGAAGGGGGAAAAGGTGAGATGGGGGAGAGGATTAAGACACTCAAACTACTGTGCTTAAAATAAACAAGCTAAAAGGATATACTATACAGCACAGGGAAATATGGCCATTATTTTGTAATAACTTTAAATGGACTATAATCTATAAAAACATTGGATCCTGAATTTACACCTGAAACTGACATAATATTATAAATCAACAGGACTTCAGTAAAAACACTAATTTGCAAAGATACATGCACCCCAGTGTTCATAGTAGCATTAGTTACAGTTGCCAAGATATGGAAGTAAATGAAGTGTCCATCAGCAGATGAATGGATGAAGAAGATGTGGCATATATACACAATGGAGTCTTACTCAGCTATAGAAAGAACTAAAATTTGCCATTTGCAGCAAAACAGATGGATCTGGAGGGCATTACACTAAATGAAACAGTAGAAAGTGGTGCCAGAGAAAGTATTTCAGAGATGTTCAAGCACTACATATATGTATAGAATTACCACGAGGCTAGGCCTCCCACAGAGCATGCCAGCACTTGCAGTTCCAGTGGAGAAAACAAATGATTTATCACTGTCCACTGGTTTTTCTGCCTTGTTAAAGACCAAATGTTCAAATGGTCCTTTTTAGTTGGACACATATGACTTCACATCATTGCTGGTATGAGTTTTCTGGAGGATCTGTGCTTAGAGATGAATTCTGCATAAAAATAAGAATTTTTGGATCTCAGGTAGAGCGAGCAGGAGCCTTTGATGACAAATTGGAGCAGGGAGAAGAAAACCAAATGTCTTTTGCATAGTTGGCAGGAAAAGAACTTGTGAATAGACCTGGTAAGTGATATAATTAGGATAATTTGATAAAGAGTCTTGAAATCAAATGTGAATAAGTTGAGTCCATCAGAAGCATCCACCAATTATGTTGTCAAAGATGCATGTGGGAAAAATGGATGTCACTACAGTGTTTGAACCTCTTGCAAGGACCAGAGTCTGGAGGCAAAACTGCCAGTTAGTGTGATTTATTTCAGATAAGAAATGACCCCAGATGGTCCCAGAGACTCTACAGTGGAGGAAGAAAACCAGCCAAACACACACACAAATTCAACAACAACAACAAAAATCCCCCATTACTTTAGCAACAAGCTCGTTGCAGGAAAGAATGGTTGATGAGTCTCCATACCCAAGGGACAATGACAATGGATACTCAGGTGGTCTAAGGGAAATATATTAGATGCTTAAGAGTAGCTACAGAGCTTTCTTGTAAATTGAATGAAGTATGATTACATTTGAAGTCAATTCCTACCAGGCCAGCCTGTGAATTGTTCACATTTACTTCTATTTTGCCAACAAAGGTCCATCTAGTCAAAGCTATGGTTTTTCCTGTGGTCATGTATGGATGTGAGAGTTGGACTGTGAAGAAGGCTGATCGCCGAAGAATTGATGCTTTTGAACTGTGGTGTTGGAGAAGACTCTTGAGAGTCCCTTGGACTGCAAGGAGATCCAACCAGTCATTCTAAAGGAGATCAGCCCTGGTGTTCTTTGGAAGGAATGATGCTAAAGCTGAAACTCCAGTACTTTGGCCACCTCATGCGAAGAGTTGACTCATTGGAAAAGACTCTGATGCTGGGAGGGATTAGGGGCAGGAGGAGAAGGGGACGACCGAGGATGAGATGGTTGGATGACATCACCAACTCAATGGACATGAGCCTGAGTAAACTCCAGGAGTTGGTGATGGACAAGGAGGCCTGGTGTGTTGCATTCCATAGGGTCGCAAAGAGTCCGACATGACTGAGTGACTGAATTGAACTTCTATTTTGCATGTCAAATTGATTTTTTAAAAACAGACATCAACAAAATTCAAGAGGATCATGTTCCAGGTGAACACTCTTTTATTTTGTCAACATGTATTTATTGTATATTTTCTCTGTAGGTGATAAAAAGGATGAAACAGAGGTGTATTTGTTATAAAAGGTATTAGAGCAGAGACTTTTTAAAAAAGAATCATTTTATCTTGATGTATAGCTGATTTACAGTGTTGTGTTAGTTTCAGGTTTATAGCAGTGATTCACTTATGCGTATACATACATCTTTTCTTTTATAGGTTCTTTTCTCATATAAGTTATTACAGTATTGAGTAGAGTTTTCTGTGCTATACAGTAGGTCCCTGTATATAGTCGTATGTACTGAATGAAGGCAGGAGGAGAAGGGGACAGCAGAGAATAAGATGGTTGGCGATGGCATCACCTACTCAATGGACGTGAGTTTGAGCAAGTTCCAGGAGTTGGTGATGGACAAGGAAGCCTGGCGTGCTGCAATCCATAGGGTCTAAAACAGTCAGACATGACTGAGCGACTAAACTGAACTGAACCTCCCAATTTATCCCTCCCACTACCTTTCCCCTTTGGTAACCATAAATCTGTTTTTTTGTGTCTGCGAATCTGTTTCTGTTTTGTAAATAAATTCATTTGTATCTTTTTTTAGATTCCACACCTAAGTGATAGCATATGATATTTGTCTTTCCCTGACTTATTCACTAAGTGTGACAATCTCTAGATCCATCCATGTTGCTCCAACTGCCGTTATTTCGTTCCTTTTTATAGCTGAGTGAGACTTTTTAATATATTCCTTCATATTAACTCTACACCAGCTCTGTGATGTAGGCATTATTCTCATTTTCCATTTGGGAATCTGAGCCCCAACGAGGTTATGTAACTTATCCAAAATAGTATCTTAGCAAATTCTTACAGCACTCACAGTGCTGCGTTGCAAGTGCCTGCTTTCTTGTTAGAGCAGACGCCGGTCTACACAATGTGCTACCCTATTCTGTCATCAGAATACACTTGCCCCTGCAGACAGACACTGCAAATGCCAGATACTCACTTTGGCAGCTTCCCTCGCAACTAGAGGTGGCACTACAACCCTGTCGTGTCGATGAGACATCAAGACTATTGCTGGAGGCCATCGGGGGAAGTTCATGGTGTGATGCATTCAGTGAGCAGATGCAACTACTGTCCAGCCACCTATTAGATGGGAAAGAAAAGAGCTTGGTCCTCAGTGCGTCACAGAGTCTTGAGCTCTAGGACCACCATCTGCAGGCTTTCATTAGGGGAGAAAAATAACCTCCTAGTGTTCAGGTTTCTGGGATTTGGATATTGTCTTACTTGGAGCTGAGAGAATTCTACCAACTCAGACAGGCCAGGCTCGCCTCTGTAGACCCGAATTCTCACCACCCGCTTGGAGGGGAAGCGCCCTGCCAGCAAGTCACTGCAGGGAGACAGGGCAGCCTGCCTGGGGCAGGCAGAACCATCAAATCACCCTGTCTGAAAACATCCCCTGCCAAAGGATTTGAAGGCCAAGCTGGATTCTCGCTTTTGGGAATTTTAACTGGAGATGTAGGGAAATGGTTATTTATTTAACAGAGGAGGGAGCAGTAAAAACAAAAATGAGAACTTCCCTGGTGGTCCAGTGGTTAAGAATTCACCTGCCGATGCAAGGGCCACAGGTTCGATCCCTGGTTCAGGGAGATTTCGGGGCAACTAAGCCTGTACTCCACAACTATTGAGCCTGTGCACCCAGAGCCCGTGCTCCGCAAGAGAAGTCGCTGCAGTGAGAAGCCCACACCGCAACAAAGAGGAACCCCTGCTCGCCGCAACTACGGAAAACCCTCTCGCCCCAGCGAAGACCCGGTGCAGCCGAAAATAAACAAAACAAGACGAAATGAGCAAAACAGGAGCTATGAGAAAAGCGGAGTCATATCAAGATGGCGAAGTGCACTCCGGCGCTTGCCACCTGTCACCTCCTGACGCCCAGAGGATGAGATGACCAGAGGTGGAGATCACGGTGTGGACCAGTTATTCTCCTGAGGCCTCAGCTCCAGCCTCAGCTGAATTCTGCTATTTAATGATCCTCTTTTCAATTTCATTTTTAGTTTCTAGGGAAAATTGGCTGAGAAGGGAGGGGGAGCTAAGAGAGCCCAGGCTGAGATAAGCCTGTTGTTTGCTCCTTGAGCATCTAGGAGCTTAGGAAAGCAGGCCTTCCTCTCAGAACCTCCCAGCAGGCCCTGGATTCTAGGAAACCCCCTGAGATCTGATGGATGCAGAGGCCAGGGCACCCCCAGGACAGAACCCAGGGGACTCAGAGCAGCCTAGGCCTTTCTCTCCAACGTCAGGACCATGCTGTTTCCTTGCCAAATCCTCCAACTATACCAATACTTTCTTTTTTTCTTTTTTTTTAATTGACATATACCTTCTGTACAATATTATATAAGTTACAGGTATACAATATATTGGGCTTCCCAGGTGGCAGTAGTGGTAAAGAACCTGCCTGCCAATGCAGGAGATGTAAGAGACTTGGGTTAGGTCCCTGGGTCAGGAAGATCCCCTGGAGGAGGGCACGGCAACCCACCCCAGTATTCTTGCTTGGAGAATCGCATGGACAGAGAGCCTGTCGGGCTACAGCCCATAGGGTTACAAAGAGTCAGACACAACTGAAGTGACTTAGTACACACATACATACACAATATATATATTGATTCACAGTTTTTAAAGTTTATACCCCATTTATAGTTTTTTTAAATATATTTTTTATGTGGACCATTTAAAAAGTCTTCACTGAATTTGTTACAATATAGCTTCTGTTTTTGATTTTTATATTTTGGTTTTTTGGCCACAATCCATGTGAGATCTTAGCTCCCCAACCAGGGATTGAACTGGCACTCTTGCAGTGGAAACGTGGAGTCCTAAGCACTGGACCACCCGGGAAGTCCTGAGAGGATGGCATCTTAAGGTGTAAAGTGAACTTTCCACTCAGAACAATAGTTCTGACATTTTCACCAACCATTTAAACATTACTAGAAAATGTAACTCTGTCTTCAGTAAAAGGAATTATTTCATGCTTATGATAATTAATAGTGAATAGCTTGCTGCTGCTGCTGCTAAGTCGCTTCAGTCGTGTCCGACTCTGTGCGACCCCAGAGACGGCAGCCCACCAGGCTCCCCCATCCCTGGGATTCTCCAGGCAAGAACGCTGGAGTGGGTTGCCATTTCCTTCTCCAATGCATGAAAGTGAAGAGTGAAAGTGAAGTCCCTCAGTCATGTCCGACTCTTAGCAACCCCATGGACTGCAGCCTACCAGGCTCCTCCACCCATGGGATTTTCCAGGCAAGAGTACTGGAGTGGGGTGCCATTGCCTTCTCCAGTGAATAGCTTAGGAAAGGTTTTTTTTTTTTTTTCTGTCATATGGACTGTTGACATAGTTGTGCAGAAGACACCACAATTTTAAAGTTAGAAGTGCATCCAATATTCACGATGAAATTTTAAGTGATTTCTTTATACAACTATCTTTTCACATTTTTTTTCAACCCAGATAATGGATTGTATAATACCTGCCATCATGTTTTATGCTTTAACTTGTACGTTGTTTTTCTAAAATTATTTTTTATTTGGGACAAATGAACTTACAGAAGTATCTTTCTGAGATCAAGCCTGACTTCAGAATTTTCATATATATATATATATATATATATATATATATATTTCAGGAGAGGAGAAGTCGTTCAGTCGTGTCCGACTCTTTGCGACCCCGTGGACTGTAACCTACTAGGCTTCTCTGTCCATGGGATTCTCCAGGCAAGAATACTGGAGTGAACTGCCATTTCCTTCTCCAGGGGATCTTCCCGACCCAGGGATCGAACCCGGGTCTCCCGCATTAAATGAACTTACAGAAGTATCTTTCTGAGATCAAGCCTGACTTCAGAATTTTCATATATATATATATATATATATATTTCAGGAGAAAATGCAAAGAATACTGCACTTTTTGTAAAAGAATCTCCTTAGCAAAAGTATTAAAATCCATACCTACTGCTGGGAGAATATTCCAATAGTGTGATATTATGTTCTTAACGTTTACTGCTCTGTAAATGTTAAGAAATTCAAGCATCACACCCCTATCCTCTGCTATCTGTAGTGTCATCATATCCATCCCCCCAGCACCCTCCATGGGTCCACCCATGGAGTCAGTTGTGTTTGAAAATTATTGTGGGACATTTCGAGCTTCTCAATACAAATGCAAGTAACCAGAAGCTTTTAAGAAGTATGGATCTTTAAAAAAATTTATTATTGGAGTTGAATTGCTTTACAATGTTGTGTTGGTTTCTGGTGTACAACAAGATTAATCAGCTGTATGTATGTGTGCTGTGCTTAGTTGTGTCCGACTCTTTGCAACCCTATGGACTGTAGCCCCCCAGGCTCCTCTGTCCATGCAGATTTTCCAGGCAAGAATACTGGACTGGGTTGCCATGCCCTCCTCCAGGGGATCTTCCCAACCCAGTGATTGAACCCAGGTCTCCCGCATTGCAGGCAGATTCTTTACCGTCTTAGCCACCAGGGAAGCCCAAGAATAATAGAGTGGATAGCCTATCCCTTCTCCAGGGGAATGGAACTTCCCAACCCAGGAATTGAACCGGGTCCCCCTCCGTCTTGAACCTCCCTTTCACTAACAAAGCTGGGTTTTTAAGAGCACTCCTTCCTGTGTGCTCTTTTCATGGTAAGTCTGTGACTCATTTCATGGCATAACCTTAAGAGAAGTCAGTTTTAAAACTTTCACATGACTTTATGATGATCCTCTGAAAGATGTCACATATCTTTCCGTATTTAGTGGCTCAATTGGTCCATTCATTCTTCTATTCATTCTTTCAACATGGAAATGCATACTATTACCCCAACTTGTTTGAGGATATTTGAGGAATAGAAGAGTAACTATTGAGGTTGTAAGAATCAAGCTAAATCCCTCCTTAGTATTGATTTTAATAGTCAGTTTTGACACCTGAAACTAACACAACATTGTAAATCAACTATACTCCAACATAAATTAAAACAAGGACTTCCCCGGTGGCTCATTGGTTAAGAACCTGCTTGCTAATGCAGGAAACACAGGATTGATCCCTGGTCCGGGAAGATCCCACATGCCCCAGACCAACTAAGCCTGAGTGCCACAGCTCCTGAAGCCTGTGTGCTCCAGAGTGTGTGTGTGTGTGTGTGTGTGTGCTCTAGAGCCTGTGCTCAGACATGAAGAGTAGTCCCTGCTTGCAGCAACTAGAGAAAGCTGATGCACAGCTATGAAGAAACTAAGTTTTATGCACAGAAAAAACTAAAAAAAAAACACAAAAAAACCATCTGAAACTAACACAACACTGTAAATCAACTATACTCCAATAAAAATTAAAACACAAAACAAAAAACAATCAATTTTGAATTGAATGTCCTACATCCCATTATTTCACATGAAACTCCTTCTTCTTCCTCACTGAAATCAGCCTATGGCTGCTCTGGCATCCTCTTCCCTTATCCTTCTCCCTCTTTCTTTCTCTCCCTTTGGATAAGGCAGAAAGAAATGAAGAGAGGTGTCATTTTGCTTTTTGGAGATTCTTCAGGAACCAGACCTCTCTGGAGGGCAGAAACACCACAATAGAAAGTAAAGGTCAAGTTGCCTGCGGTAAAGCACAGGCTTTAGTTGTTCTGTGTGTTCCTCTGCTGGGGCCTGGAACCTCTGATTGTGCAGAGCAAGAACAATCTGGTACTTTCTAATCCTGTAGCTGCTTTTATCACAGGTAGGGACAGGAAGAGCATGCTTGGGTTTCAGGGAAGCTGAATTTCTAGCTGCCTTTCAAACTTTTGGTGAGTCATCCTCTTGGATAAGTAAGAGAGAGGATACAGAGCGGCCGAGGGTAGGCAAAGATGCTCCTCCCAGATACCTCCTGCCTTCTTCCTGAGCCTCATGTTTCCTAGCCAGATCCCAGCTCTGACTTGAACTTGGAATCTGAACTGTTAACTTGGGTTCATTTCACTCTGAACAGCCTGCTTCCTAGCTTACCTGTGTCTGATTTTTATCCTGGATTTCAGAACCTGATATTGCTGTTTTCGTTATTCCCCTTGCTGTTTTGCATTCTCAACCTTGGTTTCTGACATGTTGAGGCTGGGAAGCAGAACTGGGTCGTCAGGGAGCACCCGGTCCTCAGCTCTGTGCGTCAGCTATTGGACATGACCGTGGGGGTGCAGTTNATTTTTATCCTGGATTTCAGAACCTGATATTGCTGTTTTCGTTATTCCCCTTGCTGTTTTGCATTCTCAACCTTGGTTTCTGACATGTTGAGGCTGGGAAGCAGAACTGGGTCGTCAGGGAGCACCCGGTCCTCGGCTCTGTGCGTCAGCTATTGGACATGACCATGGGGGTGCAGTTTGCCTTGCTGCCAGCATCCCTGAACTTCTGTCTTATTTTCAAATCCTCTTTTTTTTTTTTTTTTTAAACTAGGTAGAGTGTTCTTCATGACTGCCTGTGAGTAGAACAAATCCTTTATACTGTGGGTAATTAGAGATGAAGAAAGGTTTGCTTTCATCAACATTTTTTAAATTAGCTGTTGTACTGATAGCTCAAGTCACACCTGACTTTCTTGTGAGATAACTGTGACAGTGTGAGCTATCACTTAGCACAATTGCATACCTCTGTGGTGGCATTTCTCCAATTTGTAATGCGGTCGGGGTGACTTCTAGGAGTTCATGTGAATAATCTACAGTCATTCAATTTCAGTTGTCACACACTGAGTGACTGAATCCCATGAAGCATTCTTTGACACCAGTCTTTTGAAAAACAAAAAGCCTATTTATGAGGAGGTGAACAATAAGAAATGATAACAATTGCAAATGAATAGCAGTGAAAGTGAAAGTTGCTCAGTCATGTCCAACTTTTTGTGACCCCGTGGACTATACAGTTCATGGGATTTTCCAGGCCAGAATACTGGAGTGGGTAGCTGTTCCCTTCTCCAGGGGATCTTCCCAACCTAGGTATTAAAACCCAGGTCGCCCATGTTGCAGGCAGATTCATTGGCCCAACTCCCCCTGACCCTACAGTTAGAATGTTCTCAAAGGCTAGACATCGCTTCCTTAGGCAAGATTTTATGGGAGAAATATGCAGTAATGTTGATGACTTTCTCCAGCCAAGCCTTGGCTGCCTCTGGGTTTCTAATCCCAGGGACATTTTTGTTCCTATGGAAGGTTGGGAAGGGTCAAGTTGGCTCGTAAGATATCATCTGGCATATAATCTTTTTTAGTATTAAAGAATATTAAGTATAGATACTGAGAATAAAATGTATAATTTGCTTTATAAGAGTTTGGTATATTAAAATTACATTAATCAAGGCATGATTTTTCTTTCACTACAAATAATGCACACTGTTTTCAATATAAAGAAGGTATTGTTAATGTGTACTTAAAACTGAATGGCTATAGAAAGCTATAGATGGTTTTCAGGAAGCAAATTCTATTTGCTTTGGATATATTTACTGTGGGTAATTAGAGATGAAGAAAGGTTTGCTTTCATCAACATTTTTTAAATTAGCTGTTGTACTGATAGCTCAAGTCACACCTGACTTTCTTGTGAGATAACTGTGACAGTGTGAGCTATCACTTAGCACAATTGCATACCTCTGTGGTGGCATTTCTCCAATTTGTAATGCGGTCGGGGTGACTTCCAGGAGTTCATGTGAATAATCTACAGTCATTCAATTTCAGTTGTCACACACTGAGTGACTGAATCCCATGAAGCATTCTTTGACACCAGTCTTTTGAAAAACAAAAAGCCTATTTATGAGGAGGTGAACAATAAGAAATGATAACAATTGCAAATGAATAGCAGTGAAAGTGAAAGTTGCTCAGTCATGTCCAACTTTTTGTGACCCCGTGGACTATACAGTTCATGGGATTTTCCAGGCCAGAATACTGGAGTGGGTAGCTGTTCCCTTCTCCAGGGGATCTTCCCAACCTAGGTATTAAAACCCAGGTCGCCCATGTTGCAGGCAGATTCATTGGCCCAACTCCCCCTGACCCTACAGTTAGAATGTTCTCAAAGGCTAGACATCGCTTCCTTAGGCAAGATTTTATGGGAGAAATATGCAGTAATGTTGATGACTTTCTCCAGCCAAGCCTTGGCTGCCTCTGGGTTTCTAATCCCAGGGACATTTTTGTTCCTATGGAAGGTTGGGAAGGGTCAAGTTGGCTCGTAAGATATCATCTGGCATATAATCTTTTTTAGTATTAAAGAATATTAAGTATAGATACTGAGAATAAAATGTATAATTTGCTTTATAAGAGTTTGGTATATTAAAATTACATTAATCAAGGCATGATTTTTCTTTCACTACAAATAATGCACACTGTTTTCAATATAAAGAAGGTATTGTTAATGTGTACTTAAAACTGAATGGCTATAGAAAGCTATAGATGGTTTTCAGGAAGCAAATTCTATTTGCTTTGGATATATATATTATACAATTATATATACATATAAAAAATTTCAAATAATGAGCTGAATTGAAGCAATGATGTGTATTAAAGTTTTGACAACATTTGCACAGTAAATGTTTGATAGACTCAGTTCAGTTCAGTCGCTCAGTCGTGTCCGACTCTTTGCGACCCCATGAATCGCAGCACGCCAGGCCTCCCTNTGTATGCAGGTCAGGAAGCAACAGTTAGGACTGGACATGGAACAACAGACTGGTTCCAAATAGGAAAAGGAGTGCGTCAAGGCTGTATATTGTCACCCTGCTTATTTAACTTATATGCAGAGTTTGATAGACTAAATTTTGGTTATTTGTTAGAATGACATAACACATTGATCTTGGTATATTTATTATGCTTTTAACTAGAAGCAGTGCATGTAACTATCTCCTGTGTAATATTCTTAGTAATCAGAGATTCTGTAAACAACTCACAAAGTGTATTGTAAACAATTCTTAGTAGAAAGAAAATGAAAGCAAGATTTCATAAAAAATAAATATTTCTATGTTTGAAAAAGGATATCATCTGAATGTAGAAAACAAACTTATGGTTACCGAGGGGGAAAGAGGGGGAGGGATAAATTGGGAAATTGGAACAGACATATATACAGTACTATATACAAAATAGATAACTCATAAGAACCTACTGTATAGTACAGGAACTCTACTCAATACCCTGTAATGGCCTATATGGGAAAAGAATCTAAAAAATGAGTGGATATATGTGTATGTATAACTTTGCTGTACAGCAGAAACTAAGATGATACTGTAAATCAACTATACTCCAATCAGTTCAGTTCAGTTGCTCAGTCGTGTCCGACTCTTTGTGACCCCATGAACCGCAGCACGCCAGGCCTCCCTGTCTGTCACCAACTCCCAGAGTCCCCCCAAACCCACGTCCATTGAGTCGGTGATGCCATCCAACCATCTCATCCTCTGTCATCCCCTTCTCCTCCTGCCCTCAATCTTTCTCAGCATCAGGGTCTTTTCCAATGAGTCAGTTCTTCACATCAGGTGGCCAAAGTATTGGAGTTTCAGCTTCAACATCAGTCCTTCCAATGAACACCCAGGGCTGATCTTCAGGACAGACTGGTTGGATCTGCTTGCAGTCCAAGGGACTCTCAAGAGTCTTCTCCAACACCACAGTTCAAAAGCTTCAATTCTTTGGCACTCAGCTTTCTTTATAGTCCAGCTCTCACATCCATACATGACCACTGGAAAAAGCATAGCCTTGAATAGAAGGACTTTTGTTGGCAAAGTAATATCTCTTCTTTTTAATATGCTGTCTAGGTTGGTCATAACTTTCCTTCCAAGGAGTAAGTGTCTTTTAATTTCATAGCTGCAATCACCATCTGCAGTGATTTTGGAGCCCAGAAAAATAAAGTTTGACACTGTTTCCACTGTTTCCCCATCTATTTGCCATGAAGTGATGGGACTGGATGCCGTGATCTTAGTTTTCTGAATGTCGAGCTTTAAGACAACTTTTTCACTCTCCTCTTTCACTTTCATCAAGAAGCTCTTTAGTTCTTCCTCACTTTCTGCCATAAAGGTGGTGTCATCTGCATATCTGAGGTTATTGATATTTCTCCCGGCAATCTTGATTCCAGCTTGTGCTTCCTCCAGCCCAGCATTTCTCATGATGTACTCTGCATAGAAGTTAAATAAGCAAGGTGACAATATACAGCCTTGACGTGCTCCTTTTCCTATTTGGAACCAGTCTGTTGTTCCATGTCCAGTTCTAACTGTTGCTTCCTAACCTGCATACAGATTTCTCAAGAGGCAGGTCAAGTGATCTGGTATTCTCATCTCTTTAAAAATTTTCCACAGTAAAAATGAATAAAAAATATATCATCTGAATAAGCAAGGTGTTACTGCAGCAGCCCCTGCATGGAGCTCAGCCCTTCTCAGAACTCTTCTCCCAGCCAGGATCCTTCAGATCCCACTGGTCCTTCGTCACTAGAGCTATTATAGCAGATGGGAATGGCCGATCTTTTGTTGCCACATTTATTTTTATGTGGGAGAACAATACTGATCCATACCAGACCTCAATCCATTTCTCTACATCTTGTGCAGACCAGTACATTCTATGGCATGTCCTAAAGCATTTCTGAACCCCAAACATCAGCATGGCTATAACAATTTATAATAGGAGAAGCCCCAACACTCAGGAACACTGCTTTATCTTTTGTGGTTCTAACATGGTGAGATAATCACAAACAGCTTTAAAAATGATTGGTTAAGCTTGATGCAGGACTGGTTACATGAGTGAGCTTTGAAAGCAGAACCCTGTTACATTTTTTTTCTAAAATTTTATTGACGTATAGTTGCTTTACAATGTCGTGTTAGTTTCTGCTGTACAGCAAAGTGAATCAGCTACACATATACATGCCTGCGTGCATGCTAAGTGGCTTCAGTCATGTCCGACTCTGTGTGCCCCAATGGACTGCCTCCCACCAGGCTTCTCTGGCAAGAGAATCCATGGGATTCTCCAGGCAAGAATACTGGAGTGGATTGCCATGTGCTCCTCCAGGGGATCTTCCCGACTCAGGGATCGAAACTGTGTCTCTTATGTCTAACCTGCAATGGTTGGCAGGTTTTTTACCACTAGCCACTGGGAAGCCCATCCGTGTGTGTGCGCGCGTGTGTGTGTATACATTTATATATATGTGTATATACATATCTCTTTTTGGATTTCTTTGCCATTTAGGTCACTACAGAGCATTGAGTAGAGTTCTCTGGGGCTTCCCAGGTGGTTCAGTGGTAAAGAATCTGCCTGAGAATACAGGAAACGTGGGTTTGATTCCTGGGTTGGGAAGATTCACTGAAGTAGGAAATGGCAACACACTCCAGTGTTCTTGCCTGGAAAATTCCATGGACAGGAGAGCCTGTTGGGCTGCCGTCCATGGGGTTGAAAAGAGCTGGACATGACATGAAATGGCTGGATGGCATCACTGACTCGATGGACGTGAGTCTGAGTGAACTCTGGGAGTTGGTGATGGACAGGGAGGCCTGGCGTGCTGCGATTCATGGGGTCGCAAAGAGTCGGACACGACTGAGCGACTAAACTGAACTGAGCAGCTGAGCACACCACTGAGCTAGACAGTAGAGTTTCATATAATGAGATATCAACTTACCCTGGTCAGAATGGCCATTACTAAAAAAATCTACAAACAATGTATGTTGGAGAGAGAGAGTGGAGAAAAAGGAAACTCTCCTAAACTGTTGTTGGGAGTGTAAATTGATACATCCACTATGGAGAACAGTAGGGGGGTGGTTCTTAAAAAACTAAAAATAGATTACCATATGACTCAGCAGTTCCACTACTGGCATAGACCCAGAGAAAACCATCATTCCAAAAGACACATGCACCCCTCTCACATTTATTTCTGTATCCCAGAACTTTGTTTAGTGCTTCCTGCGGGTTACTACTTGAGAAGTAACTGCTTAATGCTGAATGATCTTGCATGAACTAAAACAACATACACTATTTTAAGAGAATTTATCTTCTTATTTCAGCCTTTAAGGGCCTCGGTAAGTGCAAGAGGAGTCATTAGAAAAAGCGGAAAGATAAAAAGGGACTAAAATCTGATTCTTACTCAAGAGGAAATTATTACTTAGCAAAAGTCACCCACCATCTCTGATACAGAAGGAACAGGGACTAGTTAATGCAAATTCAAGTTAAAAATAGCAACATGTAATTTATGCATAGATATTTTTCAGCCATCCCTCCTCCAAATATCTTCAGGGTTAAATACTTTGGATAAATGATGTCAGGGGATCCATATGTAGGGCAAATAGCATGTGAAAAAATTCACCAGTTCTATCAAGTTCCTGATGTACTGTCTTTGAAGTTCCTCAGATGATTCTCTTTAGAGGAGAATATCCATTTTTCAAGGGCTTCACTTGGGCTGGTTAGCCACTCTTGCTGTTCGACAGCTGTAGGTCACCTTCCTGTGGTCAGCGAAACCAGCTTCAATCTAACCCTTTATTAAATCTTCAGATAAGGAGACTGAACCAGGGGCCTCTAAGGGCCTTTGGGCCCTCATTCTGGAATGACATGTAACCATCAGAGTAGATCTGGAAGCAGTGAGCTTCTCTCTCTGCATGTTTTCCCCCTTATTCCTCTGAATTACAGCTGTGAGGGCAGGTGTGAGGTTAATTTTCTAAATCCCTTAAATGGCTCAATTTTGGAAGCTCCTGTCCTCCCTAGTCCTCCCCTTGAGAGCCAGCGTGGAGATGCCACGCTGCTCCAGGGGATGCCGAGTGGAGTCAGGTCCCCGTTTTTTTCTTCTCTGGATGTGAGCCCCCCACTCCCCAGGCTGAGAAGCGCCCTCCTCTGCCCTAGGGCTTCCGCTGCCCTCCTCTACTGCCTCCTTCTACTGCTTCTCTCCTTCTGATACTTTTTAAAAAAATGAAACAGCAGGACTACAAGCTAAGAACAAGTCCTTCTTGCCACAGCCTAGCACAATCAGTTTAAAATGCTGTTTTTCTTTTTTTTTTTTTTAACTGAAATCATTTTAGAAAAAGTCATTACACGACATCCGGAATAGATAAATGAGGAAAGATTAGGAGATTCTATCTCGGCTTTTGAGCTCACAGAACCCTGTTATATTTTAGAATAATTTGAAAACCAATTGCTTAGGATACTGAAGAAAGAGAAATTACTGGGGAAAAAAAAATATCAGTAAAAACACTCTGCCTGTTCCCTTAGCTGTTACAAATGTATGGTATAAGGAAATAAGACCAACTGGGGCTGTTTTGTTTTTTTTTAAACCATTAACTTGCACACTTTATTTTTTATTGTGTGTGTGTGTGCTTATTTATTGGCTGCACCACTCAGCTTGTGGGATCTTAGTTCCTTGGCCAGGGACCCGGGCCCAGAGCAGTGAGAGTCCATGTCTTAACCACTGGACCTTCAGGGAATTTCCTTGGGCTTACTTATGAGAGAGCTTTCTTTGGGTTTTTTTCAGTTTCCCCATTCATAGTGATGGAGGCATTATGACCTGGGTGAACCAAATTAAAAAAAAAAAATTGGAGTAGGAAGTCAAAGACAGTGAGTCATACAGAACTATCTCTTTATCAGGATCAGATCCAACAAAAAGAATGATGAACAGGAAATGTCCAATATCACATGAGGTTAGAGTTAAAGAAACAAGTTCTACGTAAGTATAGAAAGAATAGAATCAACTTCATGGGTTTGTAATGAAGCCAGAGAGTGAGCCTAGCATACTCCTTCAGTCTCTTAGTTGCGCCTTATCTAGGCCTAGGAAATGGCAACCCACTCCAGTGTTCTTGCCTGGAGAATCCCAGGGACGGGGGAGCCTGGTGGGCTGCTGTCTACGAGGTTGCACAGAGTTGGACACGACTGAGGTGACTTAGCAGCAGCAGCAGCAGCCCCCCTTAGTTTGATAGTCATGAGTTTGTCTAGGCTTCTGTCCTGGGAAAATTCAAAATAATGATTTAGGATGGGGATGCCGGTTCCTCTGTCGCCTGCCTCTGCGCTGCAACCCAGCATCTGTGCAGGTGGAGTGAGTGTCCCTGTGTTTAGCAGGGGAATCAAGCCTCCCTTGAGCCCTACTCATCTTTCCTACAAGCTTTTCCTCTATTGATTTGACGTAGAGAGTTTGGCTTTTCCAACTACATCCATCTGTTAAAAACTGTCAGATTGTGATCCTTCTCCTTTGGGAAGAACGAAGAGGAGCATTTCAGCCTGAACAAGAGGGACCCAGGCCCATTTGCCTCCACTAGTCCATCTGCAGGTATTTTTCAAGCAGTAACTTTTATAACAAAGCATCAGAGTTCAGTCTCTATAAATGTCCATTGGTAATCACACCAGTGTATTAACAAGGCCACATAGCAGGGCTGGTAGGGCACACAAACAGAAATAACAAAACCTGGTTCTAAAAGGAGAGGGTGAGATGTATGCAAAGAGTAACATGGAAACTTACATTACCATATGTAAACTAGATAGCTAATGAGAATTTGGTGTATGGCTCAGGAAACTCAAACAGGGCCCTGTATCAATCTAGAGGGGTGGGATGGGGCAGGAGATTAAAAAAAAAAAAAAGTTGTATCTGTATTTTAAAGTTAATGGAAGGGGACGGGTAAAGGAGGATAAATAGTTTAATTTAGCCAAAATTTTTTACTTTAGAAGAATCGGTTGATTTAAGTCCTACAACCATTTCTAAGCACTAGCTTTCAAATTTACCAGTTGTTTGAATAAAATGGCAAATTTTCTTTCTTTCTCTCAAGCCAGGCTCACATAGCTACCACCTAAAATCAATGATTAAAAAATGCTTAGTAGTAAATAATAATAAGCAGAAACTGTCAGGTTGGTGACATTTCTGGTCACTCTCAATGAACACCAGTCTTACAGACATTGAAAGTGAAAGTGAAACTTAGTCGAAAGTCGGTCGAACTCTTTGAGATTCCATGGACTGTAGTAGCCTGCCCTGCTCCTCTGTCAGTGGAATTCCCCAGACAGAGTACTGGAGTGGGCTGCCATTTCCTTTTCCAGGGATCTTCTCAACCCAGGAATTGAACCTGAGTTTCCTGCATTGTAGGCAAATTCTTTACCAATTGGGCCACTTGAGAAGGCACACAAACTTTTAGGTGACAAAATGAGTTTCAATTTTTTAATCAGAAAACTCAGTCCTGTGAACAGTCAAAGCTTCTGCTGGTTTTGCCATTGGACTTTTCTTCCCGGGTGGGGTCACCATGTTGGAGAACACAGGATCAGACCGGAGGGCTGTGGTTTGTGGCCCTCCTCCTGCCACTCCAGTCTCCTTACTCTTAGAGGTTTCTTCCTCCTCAGCGTCTGGCCCTGGGTTTAGGGGCAGAGGACTGGAGTTCACAGCACTGTTTTGTTTAAAGAAAGCCTCCAAGATGCTCCCACTCTCACGACTCTTTTGTAAGTGGGCTAAGAGAGTGGGAAAGTTCCTAGACATTTTCTTTCTTTTTTGTGTGTGTTTTTTTAATTTTATTTTTTTACTTTACAATACTGTATTGGTTTTGCCATACATTGACATGAATCCACCACAGGTGTACATGAGTTCCCAACCCTGAACCCGCCTCCCACCACCTTCCCCATATCATCTCTCTGGGTCATCCCAGTGCACCAGCCCCAAGCATCCTGTATCCTGTATCAAACCTAGACTGGTGATTCGTTTCTTACGTGATAGTATACATGTTTCAATGCCATTCTCCCAAATCATCCCACCCTCTCCCTCTCCCACATTTTCTTTGTGAGGTCTGCACACCTGTACTCTGCAACACCAGTATCAGCTTCTAGCAAAGCCCTTTCCCTTTCTGAGTCATTCAGAGCATTCTTTGCAAGACTAACTCATTCTTTTTCTTTTTAAATTGAAGTATAGCAGACAGCAAGGAGGTCAAACCAGTCAATCATAAAGGAAATCAACTCTGAATACTCACTGGAAGGACTGAAGCTGAAGCTCCAATACTTTGGCCACCTGATGCGAAGAGCTGACTCATTGCAAAAGACCCTGATGCTGGGAAAGATTGAAGGCAGGAGAGGGGGACGACAGAGAATGAGATGGTTGGATGGCATCAGTGACTTGATGGACATGAGTTTCAGCAAACTCCAGGAGATAGTGAAGGACAGGGAAAGCTGGCATGCTGCAGTCCAGGGGGCCTCAGAGAGTCAGGCACAATGTAGTGACTGAACAACAGCAATAGTTGATCTACAAAATTTTGTTAGTTTCAGGTGCTTGGAGTGATTTTATTTTATATATACATATTTTTTTTTCCAGATTATTTTCCATTAGAGACTGTTACAAGATACTGAGTATACTTCCCTGGGTCATATAGTAAATTCTTAGTTGCTTATCTTTTATTTATTTATTTATTGGCTGTGCTGCACAGCATGTAGGATCTTGGTTCTTCACTGGGGACCAAACCTATGCCTGATGAAGTAGAAGCTGGGGATCTTAACCACTGGACCACCAGGGAAGTCCCTATCTAATTTATATATAGTAGTTTGTGTCTCTTAATCCCATACTCCTAATTATCCCTCCCCGCTCAGTTTTCCCTTTGTTTTCTGTAAGACTAACTCATT
Organism: Cephalophus harveyi; assembly: GCA_006410635.1. Lineage (NCBI taxonomy): Eukaryota > Metazoa > Chordata > Mammalia > Artiodactyla > Bovidae > Cephalophus > Cephalophus harveyi. The sequence continues at coordinate 265,168 of SJYT01073911.1, read as the reverse complement.
CTTAAGAGAGTAAAGGCTGAAGTTTGTAGATGAATCTGGCCTGGCCTCCCTAAGGTCTCTGAACTCTGAACCACAGGTAGCTGTGACACTATTTAACAAGAGGCATCCCTCCTGTGTGCTTCCACATAGAGATGAGCCACTCCCGATTATTCCATGGCATGGTTTTCTCCATCGGTCAGAATTTATCTTTCAAAGATGCTCGCTCTGTTCACAACTTTACAATCTTGGAGAGGCATGCTGGCTGTACCACTTAATCTATTAACTATCCCCAGGGTCTTTTGAGGATCCCTGGTGGCTCAGCCTGTAAAGAATCTGCCTGCGATGCGGGAGACCCGGGTTTGATCCCTGGGTTGGGAAGATCCCCTGGAGAAGGAAATGGCAACCCACTCCAGTATTCTTGCCTGGAGAATCCCATGGACAGAAGAGCTTGGTGGGCTGCAGTCCACAGGGTCGCATAAGAGTTGGACACGACTGAGTGACTTATATATATACATATATATACACACACACATATATATATGGACTTCTGAGGCTTCGAGGCTTCAATTCAGCATGAAATCTATACTACTCTTTCTGTTTAGTTTTTCTGTGTGAATTAACCTAAACTCAACCATCCTTGTGGTGGGAAAGTTTCATATACAGATGTCAGAGTCATATATCTTGTCTACTTGCACAGTTAGTGTCTCAAATATATGTTTCTTCAAACTGTATCAGGAGAACCAAGGGTGACAGCCTGGCATGCCAGGGGCAGGATCTGCTCCTCTTGGACCACAGCAGTTTTACAAGTAAAGTGCTTGGAGCATCTTCCACAGAAGCAAATGCTGGGGCTACAGGACTTGGGGCTTTGTGGACTGGTTAGGAGTTCTACAACCTGAAGCAAGAATGGGAATTTTCTATTCACAACAATTTTAAACAACTCAGAACCTTTTCGTACCGGGGCTGGTGATACTTGGAAGGAAGGAGTCAGACAGAGCCGTCACCCTATTTCTGTCTTGGTCAAAAGCAGAGGGTATGAATAGGTAGATGGCAGAAGGGCCATGAAAGGATTTTGTCAGTAGATCCATACATTGAAACAATCAGGAGTGACTTTATCAAAGCAAGCAGATAGCAGATAATCATACTGGGTGAGTAATCTCATTGAGAATGTGGTGACTTTATCCACCAAGGGTTTCTGAAATCCTGAATTCCTAGGGCAGGATCTGTGTTACAGGCTTCAGAGGACAGAGGCCGAAAAAACTCTGAGTCATACTATGGCATTTTTATAATTATTCCAAAGGTTATTCTCAAATGAAAAAAGAAGTCATTGTTATTACGGTATTCTTAAAATCAGAGAGATTCTAGGTGATGAAAGATGCCATCATCTGACAGCTAATGTCCCCAAGGATAAAGTTAAGGACACTTCCTGTGTGTGAAAGGATTCCCACCTTTTAATTAACACATGCATCACCTCACATATTTATCTCTCTTTTTTTTTTTTTTGGTGAGAATGTTTACATTTTACTCTCTTAGCAAATTCTAATTACTATACAACACAGCATTATCAACACAGTCACCAAGGTTTTCATCTTATAATGGAAAACTTGTATGCTTTTACCAAGCTCTTCCTAATTCTCCCAACCCTCAGCCCTGGCAACTGCTCTTCTACCTTCTGTTTCTATGAGATTGATTTTATTTTTTTAGACTCCACGTGTAAATGATATCATGCAGGACTCTTCTGTGTCTGTCTTGCTTATTTAGCATAATGTTCTCCAGGTCCATCCATGTCATTGCACATGGCAGGATTAAGTTTTTTATTAGATTAAAACAAATAATTAAGGTACCGCTGAAAAATTCAAGATGTTAATGTGGTAGTAAGTTCAGCTTTATATCTTCTAGGTACATCTATCTGGAGTCTTGTGCACAAAGAATAAACATTCAGAGAAATATTTCTGAGTTCTGTAGAACTGAGTTCTGTAAATAAGATTGTAAACCGACAGCACCCTACCCTTGGTTCTTGTTGTCTCCACTTCTCTTTTCCCAAAAAACTCTCTCCCTTGACTTTGTAAATGGAGTATAAATCTCACTCTTTGTTGGACCTCCCTGGGCTCTCCTTATCATGTTAGCCCTGATCTATTTTATCTGTGAATTGTAGTTAAGTCAATCTGGGCTTTGTCTCAGAAGAAAAGGCACCTGTTCCTAAACTGACAGCTGTGATTGACATTGTGATTGGTCAGATGAGTTGGCTGGATGTTCCCTGGTGGCTCAGAGGTTAAAGCATCTGCCTGGAATGCGGGAGACCCAGGTTCGATCCCTGGGTCAGGAAGATCCCCTGGAGAAGGAAGTTGTAACCCATTCCAGTACTCTTGCCTGGAAAATCCCATGGAGGGAGGAGCCTAGTAGGCTAGTAGTCCATGGGGCTGCAAAGAGTTGGACACGATTGAGTGACTTCTTTCTTTCTTTTCACTTACTGTGCTTTGGGCTTTATAGTGTGGGTGCATGTTAAGCAAACATGTCATCATAAAGGCAGCCACAAGTGGATTTGTCCCTATGCAAATTCATAGGTATACCCACCAAGTTATATACAAGGTCGGATGTAGAGCTTAAGAGAAACAAAGAAACGTAGTTAAGGAAAAAGGGAAGAAGAGGAGATTTTTAAAATGAATCCAAAACAAATCAACACAGGAGAGAAAAAGAACCCTCCTACACTGTTGGTGGGAATGTAAATTGGTGCAGCCACTATAGAGAACAGTGTGGAGGTTCCATAAAAACTAAAAATAGAGCTACCATATTATTATGTAATCCTACTCCTGGGCATATATCTGGACAAAGTTGTAATTCAAAAAGATACACATACCCCAGTGTTTATTATAGCACTATTCGCAATAACCAAGACATGAAAGCAACCTAAATGTCCATCAACAGATGGATGGATAAAGAAGATGTGGTATGTATATATAATGGAATACTACTCAGCCACAAAAAGAATGAAATAATGCATTTGCAGCAACATGGATAGACCTAGAGATGATCATAACTGAATTAAGTCAGAAAGAGAAAGACAAATACCATATCACATGTGGAATATACACAAATGACACAATTAAACTTATATGCAAAAATGAAATGCACCCATGGACATAGAAAATGAACTTATGATTACCAAAGGGGAAAGGGGATAGGAAAAATTAGGAGTTTTGGATTGACAGATATATTGCATTATATATAAAATAGACAACCAGCAAAGACCTAAAGTATAAAACAGGGAATTATACTCAATATTTTGTAATAACCTACAAGGGAAAAGAATTTGAAAAATAATACACAGACACACATATATATCTGAAATACTTTGCTGTATACCTGAAACTAACACAAGATTATAAATCAATTGTACTTAAAAAAAAAAAAACACAGAAACATAAGATTTAAAAGACACAATCAGTTCAGTTCAGTTCAGTCGCTCAGTCGTGTCCGACTCTTTGCGACCCCATGAATTGCAGCGGGCCAGGCCTCCCTGTCCATCCCCAACTCCCGGAGTTTACTCAAACTCATGTCCATCTAGTCGGTGATGCCATCCAGCCATCTCATCCTCTGTCGTCCCCTCCTCCTCCTGCCCTCAATCCCTCCCAGCATCAGGGTCTTTTCCAATGAGTCAGTTCTTCGCATGAGGTGGCCAAAGTACTGGAGTTTCAGCTTCAGCATCAGTCCTTCCAATGAACACCCAGGACTGATCTCCTTCAGAATGGACTGGTTGGATCTCCTTGCAGTCCAAGGGACTCTCAAGAGTCTTCTCCAACACCACAGTTCAAAAGTATCAATTCTTCAGCACTCAGCCTTCTTCACAGTCCAACTCTCACATCCATACATGACCACAGGAGAAACCATAGCCTTGACTAGGACCTTTGTTGGCAAAGTAATGTCTCTGCTTTTTAATACACTGTCTAGGTTGGTCATAACTTTCCTTCCAAGGAGTAAACGTCTTTTACTTTCATGGCTGCAATCACCATCTGCAGTGATTTTGGAGCCCCCGCAAAATAAAGTCTGACATTGTTTCCACTGTTTCCCCATACATTTCCCATGAAGTGATGGGACCGGATACCTTTTCTAAAACCAGCTTGAACATCTAGAAGTTCACGGTTCACGTATTGCTGAAGCCTGGCTTGGAGAATTTTGAGCATTACTTTACTAGCATGTGAGATGAGTGCAATTGTGAGGTAGTTTGAGCATTCTTTGGCATTGCCTTTCTTTAGGACTGGAATGAAAACTGACCTTTTCCAGTCCTATGCCCACTGCTGAGTTTTCCATATTTGCTGGCATATTGAGTGCAGCACTTTGACAAATAAATTGATTTAAAAGCTCATTCTGTTAATCAAACAGTTTCTGCATCTTAACTTTGGTAAGTCTTTGTTCTCACTCTCTGCTTAATATCAAGGGTGGAGACTATGTTCTGTGAACCAAATTAGAAAGTGATTTTGATTGTCATTCACAAAATTCATGATTCTTATGTCCCTTCTCTGTTTCTATAATGGGAAAGCACTATAATTCTATAGCAGAGGAAGTCAGGAATGATCTTTTATTCTCGTTTGTATTAATAGAATGGAGAGCATCTAAAATTCAGCAAAACAAAACTTTGTTTTGTTATGGTGACTGGTGATCAGTACAGTGGTGACTTAGGGTTGTAATGGTTGGGTGGACATGAGTGATCTAGGACTTTCTGATAAAAAATGTTCACATCTTTCTATAAAAGGCTAAAAACTTCTAGAAGTGTGCATTCCAGCTGATTTCCAAAGCAAGGCAAGTCTTCAAGTGTCTAAATTGTATGTAATGTATTTGTATCATGTAATGCAAATTGATATCCCATTTTCACTGACTGGTTTGTTTCAAAAGCTGAGCTGCCTGGTGTTGAGGTATTCAATTAACACAAAATGCTGAAAGGAATCAGATCAAGTCTTTAATCACAGCTCTAGGATAAGCCAAGAGACTAAATGGGAAAACGCATCAGTCCCTGCAGTGTCCCACCTTCCCCCGGAGTGTGTGTGTGTGTCTGTCTGTCTGTGTGTGTACACCCTGGTGCAGGAGAGCAGCTTCCCTACACAGCAAAGCTTTGTAACTGCCTATGGTTGGACCTGAAAAATTCCATGTAGTGTTTTAGCCAAGTGCTATATCTGGCTAGTAGGAGGCTTTATTTCTGGCCTCTGTGACATAGTGGTGACAAACAAACTCAAACTTGTTGACGACAAAGGGGGAATTTACAGGAAGGGTATTGGAACATTTTAAGCAATGGAAAGAAGGGGATGAATAGTTAAATTATGAGAAGGACAGTGATATTGGTGAGCTCTGGCAGCCAGGAATCTCCTCTCACTCACCTCTTCCTTGTGTGAGTCAGGATTATTCTCTCTCATTGTGGACTGGCTGCCTTAGGCAAAATGGGAACTTTACTGGAAAGCTGGAGGGGTGCCTCAGTAATCAAAGGAATATGACTTTTAGCAACATTGCAATTTCATATATGCAATTTCACCACTAGTGTTACCTTTCCCAGTTCTAGTTTAAAAAAAAAAAAAAAGCTAGAGAAGAACTCTGATTGGCTCCTATGTGGATCAATCACTGTGAATGTGACCAATCGATCTACTCCCATTATGGAGATTCGGCCATTGGGCTCCACCTTGTCTATTGGGCATCATTTTCAGAGGAATTATCAGCCAGAAAATGGCATAGAAGACATCTGTTGAAATACATAAGAAGTGTCATTTTGGTCTTATGTCTAAGGGTGTAAAGAAAAGAAGAATGATTGAGAAAACTGAGCAAACAGCTTTTCATCTGCCAAATAACTTGTTTTATAAGTAGAGGAAACACCAAGAGTCACTACATGGTTCAGTAACTTTGTTTTTATAATTTATTGGCCAGTGTTTTTTTGAGCTCTTATATTCTTCTCCTTTATACGCACACACACTACTGTGCAAGTCTGAGGATACAAAGTGAATCAAAGATGAGGTTTCTGTTCCTTAAAAAAATTACATTTCCTCTATTCCTCTTTTACATTCAGCATACTTAAATTTTAGTTGATTAGCCAATTTGGAACCAGTCTGTTGTTCCATATCCAGTTTTAACTGTTTCCTTCTTGACCTGCATACAGATTTCTCAGGAGGCAGGCAAGGTGGTCTGATATTCCCATCTCTTTCAGAATTGTCCAGAGTTTGTTGTGATCCACACAGTCAAAGGCTTTGGCATAGTCAATGAAGCAGAAGTAGATGTTTTTCTGGAACTCTCTTGCTTTTTTGATCATCCAACAGATGTTGGCAATTTGATCCCTGGTTCCTCTGCCTTTTCTAAATCCACCTTGAACATCTGGAAGTTCACAATTCATGTACTGTTGAAGCCTGGCTTGGAGAATTTTGAGCATTACTGTGCTAGTGTGTGCTGCTGCTGCTGCTTCAGTCGTGTCCGACTCTGTGTGACCCCATAGACAGCAGCCCACCAGGCTTCCACGTCCCTGGGATTCCCAAGGCAAGAACACTGAAGTGGGTTGCCATTTCCTTCTCCAATGCATGAGAGTGAAAAGTGAAACTGAAGTCGCTCGTGTGTGAGATGAGTGCAGTTGTGCGATAGTTTGAGCACTCTTTGGCATTACCTTTCTTTGGGATTGGAAAGAAAACTGACCTTTTCCGGTCCTGTGGCCACTGCTGTGATGGCATCCGGTCCCATCACTTGATGGCAAATACATGGGGAAACAATGGAAAGAGTGAGAAACTTTATTTTGGGGGGCTCCAAAATCACTGCAGATGGTGACTGCAGCCATGAAATTAAAAGATGCCTGCTCCTTGGAAGAAAAGCTATGACCAACCTAGACAGCATACTAAAAAGAAGAGACATTACTTTGCTAACAAAGGTCTGTCTAGTCAAAGTTATGGTTTTTCCAGTAGTCACGTATGGATGTGAGAGCTGGACTATAAAGAAAGCTGAGTGATGAAGAACTGATGGTTTTGAACTGTGGTTTGGAGAAGACTCTTGAGAGTCCCTTGGACTGCAAGGAGATCCAACCAGTCAATCCTAAAGGAAATCTGTCCTGAATATTCATTGGAAGGACTGATGCTGAAGCTGAAACTCCAATACTTTGGCTACCTGATATGCAGAACTGACTCACTGGAAAAGACCCCGATGCTGGGAGAGATTGAAGGCAGGAGGAGAAGAGGATGTCAGAGGATGAGATGGTTGGATGGCATCACCAACTCAATGTACCTGAGTTTGAGTAAGCTCTGGAAGTTCGTGATGGACAGGGAAGCCTGGCGTGCTGCAGTCCATGGGGTCACAAAGAGTCGGACATGACTGAGTGACTGAACTCAACTGAGCCCATATTTCTAATTCAGTACATGTGCCTCTGGAAGTATATCAGCTTTCCAACCACAAGATTTTTGTGAAAGTCTACATTTTATTCTATTTGCCCAGTGAAAATATTAAGTTTAAATAGTGTGTTGCATTCTTAATAGAAGGACCAACTGTAGTTCTAAAGGTTTGATTTTTTTTTTTTTTTTGGATGTGGACCATTTTAAAAGTCTCTATTGAATTGGTTACAATATTGTTTATGTTTTTGTGTTTTGGCCACCAGGCATGTGGGATGCAGGATCTTAGCTCCCAATAAGGGATCAAACCTCCTGCATTAGAAGGTAAAGTCTTAACCAATGGATTACCAGGGAATACCCCCAAGTGTAGTTCTAGTTTATGTGAAATGACAGCTGATGCTCACATAAATTAAAGCTTCATTGCAGTTCACAATGACTGTTTGGTTATTTATTTGTTGACACACTGTCTCATTCTAGTACCCACTTGAGATAAGCTAACTGTAGTATCATAAGATAACCACTTAATAGACAACTCTCTTTCCTATGAGACTCACCAAGTGCACTCTGGCCAGGAATCACCTTTACTCCACGAAACTCCTTCTCTGAAGATGCCTCTCTCCAGCTTTCTTTTACTTTCCAATCTAGAAAAAGGCAAAGCTTCTTGAGAAATGGTCTACATCCTTTTTTTTTTCACTCAAGAAACTGAAAATCTGTCTCTCTGGCCCTTTGAAGGAAAAATGTAATTGATCGTCCATTGCGATTTGAGTTGTTCTCTATTTCCAAGTAGTTCTAGATTCATCAGTGTGATACACCTTCTGTGTGTCTCCTGATATCAAACATGGATTTTTTTTTTTGCTGGGCATTTGATCTCATTCTAATCTACTTTCCTACCTTGTCTGACCTCCAGGGGTGACATATCACAGGACCCCAAAACTTCCCACTTGGGGAGTAAGTATCAAGTTATCTTTCTAAGGCTCATAGGATCCCTTAGGACTTCAGTGACCACCACCATATTTCTTGAAAAAAATTTATAATTATGTTATAATCTTTATCAAATTGTTGACATTCTGGGAAGCAACATTTTAATTTTAAAAATTTCTGGCCATGCCACATGGCATGGGGGATCTTAGTTCCCTGACTAGGGATTGAACTTCACCTCCTGCACTGGAATGTGAAGTCTTAATCACTGGACTACCAGGGAAGTCCCAGGAAACAACATTTTTATGTTCCCATGAGATAATAGCAATACTTCATAAGCATTGCAGAAAGGCAGAGAACATAGGTCTGTGGGTGAAAAAATATCACCTGCTATATCAATAAACAAAGGGTGTTGCAGCCCTCAAGCCATTAGCCACTGCAGTCACCCCTGAATGTGCACCCTGAGGGGATTCAGGATTGAGAAAAGCAGGACACTAACCCTAGATAGTTCAGTTCAGTTCTGTCTCTCAGTCATGTCTGACTCTTTGCGACCCCGTGGACTGCAGCACCCAAGGCTTCCCTGTCTATCACCAACTCCCGGAGCTTACTCAAACTCATGTTCATTGAGTCAGTGATGCCATCCAACCACATCATTCTCTGTCGTCCCCTTCTCCTCCCACCTTCAATCTTTCCCAGCATCAGGGTCTTTTCCAGTGAGTCAGTTCTTTGCATCAGGTGGCCAAAGTATTGGAGCTTCAGCTTCAGCATGTCCTTCCAATGAATATTCAGGACAGATTTGCTTTAGGATTGACTGGTTGGATCTCCTTGCAGTCCAAGGGATTCTCAAAAGTCTTCTCCAAACCACAGTTCAAAAACATCAGTTCTTCATCACTCAGCTTTCTTTATACTCCAGCTCTCACATCCATACATGACTACTGGAAAAACCATAGCCTTGACTAGATGGACCTTTGTTGGCAAAGTAATGTCTCTGCTTTTTAGTATGCTGTCTAGGTTGGTCATAGCTTTTCTTCCAAGGAGCAGGCGTCTTTTAATTTCATAGCTGCAGTCACCATCTGCAGTGATTTTGGAGCCCAGGAAAATAAAGTCTCTCACTGTTTCCACATGTATTTGCCATCACGTGATAGGACCAGATGCCATGATCTTAGTTTTTTGAAGGTTGAGTTTTAAGCTAACTTTTTCACTCTCCTCTTTCACTTTCATCAAGAGGCTCTTTAGTTCTTCTTTGCTTTCTGTCATAAGGGTGTGTCATCTGTGTTAAGGTGCTTATCAAAGGAATGACTTATATGAACCCAGTGCTAAATTCATTAACTTGAGATGTCTGTTTTTCTTCCGTTAACAGTAATATTTTGATGGACTGTTTACCTGTTTTTTTTTTTTTTTGGCAAAAACTGCTAGTTGTCTTTTGACTCCTTCCTTACCTCTTTGGAGGGATCTCAGAGTGATGTAAGAGGCTGCCTTGGGACTTAAGTCCTCAGCATGTTTGCCAAATAAAATGCAATTCTCAGCTTTGAAGTCATGTATTATTATTATTTTTTTTCCAGTTGACAGGTCCATAAAGTAAGTTTCTTTGCTTCTCTAGTTTCCTGTCTGTGAAATGACAGAAGAGCTGATCTCACAGGTTCCGGGGAGGATTCAGTGATCCACAGGAAGTGCTTAGAACCCTGCTTGAACACATCAGGTACCCAGTGTCAGTTCTGTGACCAGCCCTGGAATTCACCTCTGTGAGGTATCTGGGTGCAGAGGGGTGAAGCATCTCAGTTTCTGCTGAAATCCTGGGTCTTCACTGTTGGGGCAAAACACTTCCTTTCTGTGTCTTTGAATGCCAGAGTGGATTCACATCAGCTGCTTTAGCTAGATGGCAGGGCTGTTGTGATAAAATAAGATTGTTGTCGTTGTTCACTCAGTCATGTCTACTCTTTGTGACCCTATGGATTGCAGCACGCCAGGCTTCCCTGTCCTTCGCCATCCCGCAAAATGAAAACAGTCTATACATAAGAACCCCTTCATGGGGCTATGACTGTATGCAGATAGGGTAGTGGGTCCAGCAGAAAGGGATCTGGGCATGGCTTTCTGGGCATAAGAAAAGCCATTGTAGGCTTATGCCATTCTGTGACCTAAACCTGGCCACAGTGCCAGACTTGCAGAAGAATAGGTCTCAGTAGTTAATGATTTTGCTGCTGCTGCTGCTAAGTCGCTTCAGTCGTGTCCGACTCTGTGCGACCTCATAGACAGAAGCCCACCAGGCTCCCCCGTCCCTGGGATTCTCCAGGCAAGAACACTGGAGTGGGTTGCCATTTCCTTCTCCAATACATGAAAGTGAAAAGTGAAAGGGAAGTCGCTCAGTCGTGTCTGACTCTTAGCGACCCCATGGACTGCAGCCTACCAGGCTCCTCCATCCATGGGATTTTCCAGGCAAGAGTACTGGAGTGGGGTGCCAATTGCCTTCTCCGAGTTAATGATTTTAGGGGAACAAAAGAATGTAAGAACATACAGTTATTATCAGGCCAGGGAAAGAACTGTACTGGGGACAATAAATTAGCTGTAAAAACTCCCAGTTCTGTTTCCAAGGTGAAGACTAGCCTGAAGGACATTGTTGAACTGTTTTGCAGGACCCAACCTCCACCTTGAGCAATCAACCTCCGGATTAACCAGAGGCTAAGGATCGATGATGCCAACCTTTGTTCACCCTTGCAGCTTCAGTCTACTAGAATCTGGATTCAATGTCTGCCCCAATTCAATGCTGAATTCTTCTCTGCCTAAGCCCCTTCATGAAGATTCATGCACCCTTAGCTTAAAACATCCCCCATTTTGCAGTTTGGGGAGACACAGCTTTAGGAAATATCCCTGGTGTTCCCCTTACTTAAAAAAAATTTTTTTTTTTTTACACAAGTTTGTTATTTATTTTTTAAATGTTTGCATACTCCATTCCCTTGGGCTTCCCTGGTGGCTCAGGGGTGAAGAATCTGCCTGCTAATGCAGGAGACACAGGTTTAATCTCTGGGTCAGGAAGATTCCCTGGAGAAGGAAATGGCAACGCACTCCAGTGTTCTTGCCTGGGAAATCCCATGGACAGAAGAGCTTCAGTCCATGAGGTCACAAAGAGTCAGACCTTGCTTAGTGACTAAACAATACTCCCATTGTCTTACTTGTTGCAAGTAATAAATCCCTCCTTCTCCTGCTCTTTGGGTTGGTTGTGTCTTTTGGCTCAATGCCCACCAAGAGGTGAATCCAGTTTGGGGGACCATTCTTATACTATGTCTTTTGTGGTTTGGTTCCCACGTATAATTTTGACACCAGTTCTGATATGTGGGTTTTCCAACACCACCAAGCAACTCTCCAACATCAGCTGGATGTCCTACAGCTTAGCTCAGTTCTGACACTACCTACCTGGAAATAGCATCAGATCTCCCCCGGTTAAGGGCTCAGTCCCACACTTCACATGTGTCTCAGTCCAGGTTGCTTCCTGTGCTTCTGATCAAATGGCTATAAATCACACCACTACCCTGTCTTTGGGNTACAGCTTAGCTCAGTTCTGACACTACCTACCTGGAAATAGCATCAGATCTCCCCCGGTTAAGGGCTCAGTCCCACACTTCACATGTGTCTCAGTCCAGGTTGCTTCCTGTGCTTCTGATCAAATGGCTATAAATCACACCACTACCCTGTCTTTGGGCCCCATGAATTGACTAGAGTGGGTCACTGGAGAGGGAAATGGCAACCCACTCCAGTATTCTTGCCTGGAGAATCCCAGGGACAGAGGAGCCTGGAGGGCTGCCATCTATGGGGTCGCACAGAATCACACACAACTGAAGTGACTTAGCAGCAGCAGCAGCAGCAGAGTGGGTCACAGAACTTAGAGAAATATTTTACTTCCTAGATTACTGGTTTATCATAAAAGGCTATATAACTCAGGGACAGCCAGATGGAAGAGATGCACAAGGCAAGCGATGGGGAAGGAGGTAAGGAATTTCCAGGCCCTCTGGGTGTACCACTTTATCCAGATCTCCAGGTGTTCACCAATCCAGAAATTCTCTCAGCACCATCCTTTTGGGGTTTTATGACATAGGCATGATTGATTAAGTCATTGGCTGTTGGCAATCAATTCAATCTCCAGCACTGCTCCCCTCTTCCAAGGTCGAGCGTTTGGGAGTGCAAGTTCCAGCCCTCCAGTCTCAGGGGTGGCTCCTCAGGCAACTAGTTCCCATCCTTAGCTGTGGCCCTAAAGTCACTTCATTAACACAAACTCCGGTGTGGTTGAAAGGAGTTTGTTATGAATAATAAGACATCTTTATTAATCTCATCACTTAGGAACTTCCAGGGATTTTAGGAGTTCTGTGCCAGGAACAAGGAAGAAGACCAAATGTATACTCCTTTTGATAAATCACACCTTATTTTGAGCGCCTCTCAAATCTCCCTTTAATGATGAAGTCTCTCAATTAACTGAGGCTAGTTTGACTTTGGTGTCTATTATCTGCAACCACATGAACACTATTACATATAAGTGACATGATTGGATTGTACATCACGCTTGCAGCAGTGTGGGCGTGAATGGGAGACTGGGGTGGGGTCAGTGAGGGGGGCTGGGACAACAGTGTTGCTTAGAAATGGGGAGAAGAGGGACAGTCTGGGAGATATTTAGCATATGATAAGTCTTCATGTAAGTATTTATTTTATCCTGACAGCAAAAACGAGGTTTCTGGATCAGCGGCAGACCTATCTTTATCCTATGCTTCATTTCATCCTGTGGGGGTGGGGGAATGTGATGAAGATAGATACCACATCACACATATGAAAGGTCTGTGGGAGAGGAACCCCTGAACTAAGAACTTTGTAGCTTTTAAAACAATCCTTTTGGGGAAGAGCAGGAAAGGTCCCTTTCTGTTATAATGAATGTAAATGAAGATCAATGAAAGAATAGCTCCAGGGGAGATAAATCTGTAAATCTCTCTGGAGTAATTCACTCTGTCCTCCAAGGAATGGTTATATTCACTTAGCCTTAGACCCAGGATGCCAGTAAATTTTGCTCAGAAAGCCCTGACCAGCCAGAAACATGAAAGATTCACATTGTTTCCTGACAGCAGGTGAAATTGATAGGATGTGATTCCTGAACCTGGGTGGTGAGGTTGGAAGAGGTTTGGCGGGTGACCTGAGGTTTCTGGCTGGGGAAATTGTATATGGTAAGGCTTTACACTGGGGTAGCAGATGAAGGAGGAAAGTAGGAGAATTGGGCTTTTTCTTTTTTTGGGTGGGGGGCAGGCAGGGAGGTTCATGGAATGATGTATGATGATTACATTTTGGGACAAGTTGGTTTAGGTGTTTGAGGGTCAGCTGGATGGAGATGCATGGGCAGCAGATGGAAACTAAGTCTGAATTCCAATAGCAGATTGGGCTGCAGACACAGCTATGGGAATCCTTCACAAGCAGTGCTCTGAAATAGCCATAGGTGTTACAAAAAGGGGAACAGAATAGAAGGGGAATATCTTCCCTGGTGGCTCAGAGGTTAAAGTGTCTGCCCCCAATGCGGGAGACCTGGGTTCGATCCCTGGGTTGGGAAGATTCCCTGGAGAAGGAAATGGTAACCCACTCCAGTATTCTTGCCTGGATAATCCCACGGATGAAGATGCCTGGTAGGCTACAGTCCACGAGGTCGCAAAGAGTCGGACACGACTGAGTGACTTCACTTACTTACTTACTTATGTAGTATGTGAGTAGGACAGAGGACAGAGCCTAGGGTTGTCAACATTTAGATTTTTGACAGTGTGAATGAAGCAGAGAAGAGCACTGGTCACGTGTCTTAGGCACATGCTGCTCAGCCCGGGGGGCTGTTATTGACTATGTCTGCTCTTCCCAACTGCAAATCTAGAGCAGGACCGCTAACATACCCTAGAAACAAAGGGGAAATCCATCATTCTCAGAGCTGCCCAACAGAAGGCGCTGCCAAACTGTGATGTTATCTTCCGAATTTCTAAGGCAGTGATTTACAAGCCTAATTATTAATATATCAGAATCAGCTGGGGGAAGTATTTTGTTGTTGTTTTGTTTTTAGTATCAGTGCCAGGTTTCCCTGCAGAAATTTTGATTCTGATTGGTCTGTGGTGGGATCCAGATACTTGAGCATGTTTTCCAGCTCCCAGGTGATGCTTCTGTGCTTCTGGGTTTGAGCACCACTGTTCTCAGGTTCAGAGAAGGCAATGGCAACCTACTCCACCACTCTTGCCTGGAGAATCCCAGGGACAGAGGAGCCTGGAGGGCTGCCGTCTATGGGGTCGCACAGAGTCGGACATGACTGAAGCGACTTAGCAGCAGCAGCAGCAGTTCTCAGGTTACAAGCACGTGAGCAACTAAATTAAGGAATTAAGAGCCTGCTACTGTGTTTTGCAAAGGGATTTACCTTTGTGGCCACTAGCAAATAAGTTATGGTAATTGGGCACCTACCCCAAAGTTATTGCTTTGTAGGCATGTCCTTACACGATGCGAGACCATCATGTAAGGAGGCTGCATTTTCATTGAGCTTCCTGGTTCACATCAAATATTTGGCAAATCATCTTATTTGGACAAAGAGAAGGATCACTCAGCTGAAGCATGTGGGAAGCTGTAAGCACAGGAGAGATCCTGTTGTTCTGTTATCAGTTTCCTAAAAACTAGCTGAGAAGCTGCTGGTATAACAACAACAAAGAAGATCTCTGTCACACCCAGTATAGCAGCAGGATTAGGGAACTACAAGATTAAAAGGATAATTAGGAAAAGCAACAATTTATACTTTTACCAGAGCTTGAATTTTATAAGGAACTTTATTTTTTAAATTAATTTATTTTAACTAGAGGCTAATTACTTCACAATATTGTAGTGGTTTTTGCCATACATTGACATGAATCAGCCATGGGTGTACAAATATTGTCTTTTTTGAACTCAACTTCCTCTTTTCCTCCTCCTGACAGATAAGCAGTGCAGGTACCCTTCTATAACCTTTGAAGTTGGTCACTTGTCTGATTCCCGGAGCTAAGTCTTCTGTGTTCAGATCCAGGGTTCTTTCCATGACCCTGGGATTTTATTCATCAGTATGGCTTACAAGGCTGCATACTCTGGTTATGTTTGCACGTGGCATGTAAACAGATGGCAGAGGGTGCAGATGAGCTGCCAGAAAGAGCAGCAGATGGAGAAGCCATCTGAGGAGGTGGACACATACAGAGCTAGGTGTCAGGAGACAGGGCTCTGTCTCGTGCTATGACCTGAGTGTCTGTGTCCTCCCCAAATTCACATGTTGGAATCTTAGAGCCCAAGGTGATGATGGCATTAGGAGGTGGGACCTTCAGGGTGATTAGGTCATGAGGGTGGAGCCCTCATGAGTGGGATGTGTGCCCTTATGGAGGAGGCCCCACAGAGCTCTCTCTACTCTTGTTCACACTCTGAGGATGTGACAAGAAGATGTCTGTTGTGAATCAGTAGGGTCCTCACCCCATCATGCTGGGTGCCCTGATCTCGTGGTCTCCGGAACTGTGAGAAATAAACGTTTATTGTTTATAAGGCATCCAGTCTATGGTATTTTGTAAAGCAGCCTGAACAAACTAAGTCATCCCATGTGGTCCCTCACTGCCTGTGTGAGGAGGTCGCTTCAACACTCTTGGTTCCAATTCCTCCTGTGTGAGATTACCAAGGCTCTTTCATGTTCCACATTCTTAGGGCCTCTAATGACGTTCATTCTACTGAGGGGAAACGGTCTTATAGGAATTATTAGCCACTTTTGGGTACCAGAACACCAGCATTAAACAAGTCACAATCTCTGTAAAGAATTATAAAGACTTTTATCAGAGATTTTGGTGTGTATTTATATCACAGCTTTGAAAATATTGTTTTAGGGGGGTGGGAAAAGGGGTTGAAATTTCCACTTCACCTAAAGAAGTTGCAAACCTCCAGTTAAAAAATTAAAAAGTCATGGGGATATAATGTACAGTATCATGACTATACTTAATAATGCTATGCTGCATATTTGTAAGTTGCTAGGAGAGTGGATCTTGAAAGTTCTTATCACAAGAAAAAAATTCTCTACCTATATATGGTGACAGATGTTGATAGACATATTTGTGGTGATCATTTTGCAATATATACAAATACAGAATCATTATGTTGTACACCTGGAAATAATATAATGGTAATAAAATAAAAATAATATATAATAATAATAATACTGTATATATAAGGTTGTTGTATAATATAATATAATGTTGTATGTCAATTATAGCTCAATTAAGAAAAACTCTAAAGACCAAAAAGAAAAGAAATTGTGGGACTCTGAAATAGTTGAAAAATCACCACACATTTCTATCTATAACTATTCATTTTTATCTCCTTGTCTCCAAATATAGAGGTCTGCAAAAGTAAAATTCAAGCGGATGAACATGAGAAATCATATATAGAGTTTATTGTACTTGTGGCTTGATTATTTTTAGATTTTATGCTCTATTTCCTTTTGGTTCTGGTTTCATTTTCTTGGGCACTCTGCCTCCCTGTTTTATCATTATCTGTGTTAATTTATACTAAAATAGAGTTCCCTAAAGCACAGGGTTTCTGTGGTTTAAATAATGTTATATATCTCCTGGCATGGTTTAGCACACATAAATTCATTTCTTTCATAAATTCCTCCCCAGTCTTACTATCTGATTCAGCAAAGAAGTCACTCCATGACTGATCAGTGAATGAAGTTCCAAGATGCATCTTCATTGTTTCAGTTACATTAATTGATCATTAATGTAAAAAACTTTCAACAAATGTTTATGCTTTTGTCACTTGCAATAGGCTGGCTCTGACTGAAATCAATAAAAGCATTCTGTGAGAATCAATTATCAAATGGAATTTACAATTATGCATTTTATTATGATTTGTAATGCATTTTTAATTTAAATGCATTCATTTCCAGAGTGCAGGCCATGTATGAGACACACCACTGAGTCTAGCTGAGTGACCTCAATTACTTAACCTCAAGCCTCCATTTAGTTAGGTGAAAAATAAAGAATAAACCCCACAAGATTTTGACAGTTGAATGCATTATTGTTCCCAACATAATGTTTCCAGTTAGAGATTCAACAAACGTCAGCCAGATCTCACTCATCTCACCTGGGAGACAGAAGCAGCGCCTGGTGCATCTTCTATGCACACTCACCTGTCTTTCCAGAAGAGAGCGATTTGTCTACTCGCCTTAAGATGCTGGTGAAAACTCACCACTAGGTGGCAGAAGCAAGGTGCCTTTGACGGTTTTAGTTCTTCACGCAATATAACTGACCTGGAACTCTGTGATAAAATAAATACGCTGTTTAAAGTCCACACACTTAGGGTGCTCTTTCCAGACAATTCGAGTCTGGTGACCAAAGTTGGCTCCCTGAGCAAAAAAGTTAGCCTCTGAGCCTCTTTTTGTATCACTGTAAGATGAGTGAGCTTCATCTTTGGCAGAATCTATTTCCCTTTGGCAAATACACGGCCTTGTCTTTCTAGGAACAGTGTCTCACGCTTATGGCTGGCTGCTCCACACTTTTCATTATCCTGCCTAATGAGAAGGAATCAGGAAAGCCCCCCTCCCCCAATCTTCCTGCTGAATCTCACATCATTAGCACTGACAGGTAATGTGTTACACAGGTAACATGCATTGTAAATGAAGTTCTTGCTACTAATGCTTTAAGGAGATTATGACTGTGGCAGCACTGGAGGTTGAGCTGCAAATGGGTGGGGACCTCTTGGCACTCCCCCATCACCTATGTGTACTCTAGTTTTCTTCCAGAGGCCACTTCTTTGGAGGGTAATTGACAAATGGTACTTACCTGGAGTCTTAACGGTGTCTGCCAGGGTTCACCTGCCACCTACTGGTGAGAATGTTCACTTCTAAACAGTCCCTGACTTGTTAAACCACAGACTCCCATCTGTTCAGATACTTCAAAACAGTCAGGAAACCTCTCAATCGTTTTAAAAGCAGAATACTAAACATTGACATTTGAGAATTAAAATCATAAAAATCAGCTTGACTTGTTTTCTGCCTTGTGGAATTCATGACTAAAGATTTTATAACAAAACTAGCTAGCTTTACTTATTTCCACTGATTTGTTCTATATTGATGATTCCATGAATGATTTTGATTAATAGTTTCACACATCTGGGATGGTTCTGGTCATTTGAATGATATCTTTTTGACGCTGGATCAATACTGAAAAAAAAAGAACACACCAGTTTCTTATAAAGTACAGAAACACAATAAAATGTTACCTTGTTTTCTTGAATGAAACTGAACAGCAAGGTGGGCTTTTATGATTTTACCATGTGTCAGTTCCTAGGTGTCTTATGTGTTAGTTTCTTTTGTTTAATTTTTATTGGTATATAGTTGATTTATAACATTATGATAGTTTTAGGTGTACAGCAAAGTGAATCAGTTATATATATATATATATATCTCCATTCATTTTTAGATTCTTTTCCCAGAGTATTGAGAAAAGCTCCCTGTGCTACACAGTAGGTCCTTACAGTTTTCTATTTTATATTTAGTAGTGTGTACATGTCAATCCCAATCTCCCAGTTTATCTCTCCCCACTATATGTTAGTCTTTGAATGTAATTCCAACAACTGGCCTTTCAGACTGCCAAGGAATGATAAGAGAATTCTTAATGGCAACTTTATAACCAATAATGGCTCAGAATGAATGAAAAGGACCACAAGCTAGGGTATTTTTTCCTTCAGAGTTTATTCTGAGTTTTCATTTTTGGATAATCAAGCAGCTCTTTAAGGAGAATGCACAGAAGAGTCATTCTGGCACTTTTGGATAGTACATAAGATTTGTTTAATAGTCACATTCAGTCTACTTGCTCAGCCCATACTCCGTGTTTGGTGAGCAAGATCAGCCCATAGGATTTCAGAATACGTAACCGTATATACAAACAGCCAATAAAACCATAATGGTGCCTAGTGGTCAAAGGGGTGGCGTGGGGGAGGGGATCACTAAAGTGTCCTCTAGGCTAGCTTAGCTAAACAGAATCCACGTCACACGTGAGAACAAGAGAGTACGCTGAGCTGAAATGAGAATTCTGAGCACAAATGGGCACTTGGCAGCATGCAGTTGAAAGAAAAGGGGATCGTTTAATAACTTTATAAAATCCAGGCAGTTCAATCAAAGAAGTTAAGAAAAACAAACAAAAAAAGCAAAGTAAGGGACTGTCTGTCGTCACTGTAAAAAAGGCACTTGGAGTTAATGGGACCAGAATTGAAGGACTGGCAGCTGATTAAAAACTTCAGTACTATTTCATTAAAAGGCTTGGATGTTAAGAGGTGACACTCAGAAGTTCCTGAATGGTGATATCGAAATAAACCACCGAGAAGCAGAAAAGGTGACAAGGAAGGAATTAAATCCTTACAACCTAATTGTGTGTGTGTGTGTGTGTGTGTGTGTGTCTGTAAAAAGCAAATCAGAAACGAAATCCAACCAAAGCAAAAACCTAAGCAAAGTAAGACCACGAAGCAGCGATGCATAGTTTTCCTTTGAGATAATGCATACCTCCAGACACTAAGTGCCAAGCTAATTTCTCAATAATAATTTCACAGGAGCATTATCATGATAAAATGGATTCAAGCAATGCAAAAAGAGTTTCTTCTGTTCCCAGAATCTGGAGGAGAACTGAGGTTATCATCAGAACCTAGTGACATCAGGATATCACGTGTGGTTTTTCAGTGTCCTCTGGGGTGGACACATCAAGAATGGGGAACGACACTGACATTCAGACAGACACTACGTTCAGCCCTCTCCCTGGAGGCGAGGCATCCTGTATTATCATCCTTTCTTCTGAGTAAGAACTTGACTTCCTCTCTAACACTTAGACAGCGAACAGGGTAACTGCAGAAAAAAGTCCACTGCCCTCGGCAGACGTGGCTCGACTTCCTCTACAAACAGGTAAGCGCTTCCTTAAGAAAGAATTTTTGGCAACTGGATCTGGTCCCGGGTTGGGTGGCTCTGGACCGCTCATTTGATGTTGAACGCCATCAAGGGTCTCTCCTCCCGTTTCTGCCACGGGCTCTTCTTGTCTTCTCCCTGGTCGTCGTCGTCCTCGTCGTCTTCCTCATCCTGCGGAGCGGATCTCCTCTGGTCGGGACTGGCCGCTGGCTCAGGGGCAACGTCCGAAGTTCGCTTCGTCGTCTCCTCCCGCAGGCTGGGCAGCTGGCTGCCGCTCCTCCGGCTGGAGCCGTCCAGCAGGCACCGCAGAGCACTGTCCTCGGGTGTCCCGGCCGTGGTGCCGCCTTCGCTGCCGCTCTGGTCCATGTCCTCCAGGTACACGAGCTGCGTGTAGGCCGAGCTGTCCGCGGCCCTCGACTCCTTCTGGGGATGTTCCTGGACGGGTGGGTGGTTCTGCGGCAGAGTTGAGGGGTCTCCTCTCCCCTTCCGGGCGGATTTTGGTTCATTCATATCCACGCCAGAATCCAAACTGGCATCATTGCTTCCGTTCCTCCCTGCTCTTTGGAGATCAATGTAGGAATGTCTGACATGTGCGTTGGACCGGCCGTCCAGGGAGACGAACCAGGCCCGGGGGTGGGGAAGGGGCTTCCCACCCCCGAGTTCCAGCAGCGCCTTTTCTGTCAGGAGCTGGACCTCGCTGTTCATCTGAGCCAAGGCCGCGTCGTTCAGAGATGCTGGGATGGAGAGCGACTCCGACATGGATGCGCTCTGTGGGGTCCACTCCCGGGTGCCCGTGTCCTGCAGGTGCTGCTGCGAGATGGCCTGGCAAGAGAGGGGCTGCGCCTGGATCTGCGCGGAGGGGTGTGGGAAGATCCCTGCGTGCGGGCTGGAGAGCTCAGCCTGCAGCCTTTCGATCTCCAGCTGCGGGTCGGCTGGGACGACCAGGGGCTGGCCCACATACGAATGGTCCCCCGGGAGTTTCATGTAATGAGCCGGGATGACCAAGGCGGGTAATACTTTCCTGTAAACGCTGTCGTTGACCTGGTCCACGGAACTACAGCAGATCAGCTGGCCGGGTCGCGGGAAAGAGGTAGGTCTTTCCAGGTGGTCCACGGATCGCGACATCATACATTCAGTAGGTCTGCGCTCCAGCAGCTGGTCTTTCTCCGGAGATGAAGGCGCGGGGTACATGTGTTCCTGAATGGTGAGCTTACTTCCTGTGGAAATGTGGGTCACGGAGGCCTGACTCTCTCTGTCCTGCTTTTCGAATAAAGGCTGCGAGAGCATGGCGTTGTAACTCCTCCTGAAGTCACTGTTGCCAGGGGACTCGTAGCCTTCCCTTTCCATAGACTTCCTAGCCTTTAAGGGGAAGATCTCCACCGACTTACGGTAGTCTTTTCCCAACGTCCCACTCGGTGTCAGGTTATCAAAGGAGATTTGGCTTTTGTCCTCTTCCTTATGAGACAGGAGTTCCTCCCGGGAGCTGAACTCCTGGGAGGTGCTGTAGGAGAGCTTCAGCATGGGTGTGTGCATGTCCACCTCCCCGTTGGAAGACATCATCTCTAAATGGACTCCACTCATCAGCTCCTTTGAGCCCGGGGCCTCCGGGGGGCGGCCCTGGCTGGTGACAGAGAGTGGACCGGGGAATTCTGACTCCCGACGAGAAAACAGCAGGTTGATGTGTGACATGGAAGTCGACTGATCCCTTTTGGAACTCTCCAGGGTGGCGGGCAGTTGCAGTTTTCTATGGTGCTGGCGGGGTTTCAAGCACTTCCGCCTATGATCAAAGATACAAACCCCAAGGTTAAAATCTCAGAACAGTGAGGGTTCTAGCCTAAACCTAATTCTCAGTTCCCACAGGAAGAAACAAGACAACACTAATCAGCAGGCAGAAGCCTTCTCACCCTATACCCTCAGCCTTGTTCTGATGCTGAGGGCTGAAATCTGCAGATTGTACCCCAAGTACATCCACATTATTCATTCAAAAGCAGAGTCAACAATAAATATTCTTGCAAGTCAATCAGATGAGGCATCACAGTAAGAAAAATTGGCTCTGTCCTTGAGAATATCATCTCTTGATTACCACTTAGGACTATTCTGAGGGAATTGTGACAATCGTTGAGCTTATTTTTTATGACTCCTCTCTAAAAGACATTACACACAGTGTAATATCCCACTTTGTTTGGAACTTATATGACAGATATTCAGTTCTTGATTGAAAATAATTTAAAAAATATTTATTTATTGGCTGCACTATGTGGCAATGTGGGATCTTAGATCCCCAACCAGGGATGGAACCTGTGCCACCTTGTATTGGATACTCAGAGTCTTACCCACTGGACCACCAGGGAAGACCCTTAGATACACTGTTATGAGAAAAAAGTACCTCAGTTCAGAAAAGGACCTCGATATCAATACTTGTGCTAGAAATTCCAAGTTAAAAAGAAGCCCCAATGATAAAACTTTACCTGCAATAATATAAAAGGAGACACAGCAAAACCAAAAGAATGAAAGCCATTCCTCCCAAGATGGCCAAAAGGAAGACTGTGTGATACGTGGTGATGTCCTGTGTGACAGCCGGACCTGGAAGGCCAGAAAAGGGCATTTTAGATTTGTGAACACCTTTCACCAAAAAGAGAGCATAATCTCCTTCTTCTTTTTTTCTGGCCATGTGTCATGTGGGATCTTAGTTCTCCAACTAGGGATTGAACACAGGCCCTCGGCAGTGAGAGTGTGAAGTCTTAACCACTGGCCCACCAGGGAAGTCCCTTTTTTCTTATCCTTATTGGCTGAAGTGTGGAACGGGGGCCAGATGCAAACACCCTTTAGATGCTGTGCCTGCAACATCACCATAATTCCCTGCAATGGAAAGGGATTACCCAAACCATCACCAGAGCACTGTGAATACTCAAATTCTGTATGTAGCATCCACGGTCCCTCCTTAGTCAAGAAGAGAGCCACATTTGGTACCATGTTCACCATTCTAAATACATGATCTTTGAATATAAGAAAACTAGATACATGATCATCATCATGAGTGGGACTCATCCACTCAGAGACATGGCATGAGGACCTGGGGATTTTATGACACTGCAGAAGGAAAAAACAAATCAAAACATGAAATTTTACCCACACTTTCCCTGGGCAATGATTACTATGTACTGAGCCCTTGGCCTTAACAAACAGTTGAAATGTATGAAATAAATTTACTATGACTTAAAAAAATCTACAGCCTATTACAGGGATATCAAGTGTTTCTAAAATGCCTCCCATTTTAAAAAAATAACATCTTTCTAGTATCTTTTCAAAATGGCTAACCTGATGTGGCCATAGACTTTTCCAGAACTTACAGACAAGGTGATCAGAACTAAACCTATTTTCTCTTTAATTTACCTTGGGAAGAATCCCAAGAGGTAGTTTAACTTACTCCTTATGTTCAATAGCAGTAAGAATCTATCTTAACATTGCTAACAAGGGATTGATAGCAATAACGAAACTCTCCCCCAATTACAATGCTTGGGCACTTATTGGTGTGTAAGTATGCTGACGGGGCATCAAAAGATGGGAAGGAAGGAATCTAGTTATTACACATAACATCACAGGAGCATTGTTATGATTATTAAACACCATAAAGACCCATTTATTCATTGATTTTGATATTTTAAGGGGTACATTTCTTTATAATCTTTAGGAGACAAGTCTCTTAAGCTAGATAAACCCAAGGAGACTTGTTGATTTTTGAAAATAGTGACATTATTTAAGTTCAAAAGACAACATCATCCTCTCCCAATTATAAATCATTTCAATGGGGTGAAAGTGAATATTTTAAAAAGCTGGAAAAATTACTGGCCACAATGGCCTTAACTGTTTATGGCCTTAATCGTTCAGAGAAACAATTTTTCTTTTTTTTTTAACACAGAGCAACCCCACAAACATAGGTAATACCTTGGCAGGGGTCACCAAGAAATCTGAGATGCACATAAAAATCATTTCCAAATAATGGAAGTTCAGTCTTTTAAAGTGCCTAAAATGTTATTATTTTATTGAGTTGGCCAAAAAGTTCTTTCAGGGTTTTCCCTAAGATGGTATAGGAAAGCCTGAATGAACTTTTTGGCCAACCAAATATTTTCTGCTAAATGGAAATCTTTATAAAGAGTTCCCTCATTTCCTTCTTAACCAGAGAATTAAAGAGAAAACTCTAATTATTTTCTTGTTGGTTTCAGGTTCATGAAAGCACAGCATTGCTGTGATTTGTTTTAATAAAAATGATGACTGTGAGATTACCAGTATATGTATTTCTATATTAAATGCCACCAGGGTTTATACTATATATGTATTTATGGCTTTTTGTCTCCTCCTTCATTGCTCTTCAGCAGGCTTGGGTCAACCTACATCGAGTAGTCTAGTTCTCTCTCTTCTTTACAGAAGTAGCTATTAATCTGTCACATAACACATCACCAGGGTTCTTGGAAATAGATCTAAAATAAAATTTAACTTTAATGCACAGGCTTTGGTTTTTAAGGACTTTCTTTCTTTACTCATAATCATATTCTAGACACTTCAGATTTGGAGACTGGGACATTTATGTACTCACTTCATGCCCACATGGCTACAAGAACAATACAGTAAAGGGAAACACATTCTCTTAAAACCTAGATGTGAAGTGTACATTTTCTCAGGGTGGGACTATAAAGTAAAGGCAACAGATTTTTCAACACCCATCTCAGGTTGGCCTCTATCAAATCAGTTACTTTGGGAGTCCTCAGTGTTCATTCCAGTGATAATTCCATTGATAAAATATTGTGTACTTCCATTTTGGAACTGCTTCATGGTTAATTGACAAGGATCAGCTTTGAATCATAGCACATCTTTTTAAATAAAGATTTAAAATTTATTTTTATTTTATTTTTTGAGGCCGACCATTTTTAATGTTGATATTGATTTTTTTTACAATATTACAATCTATGTTTTGGCTTTTTGGCCCCGAGGAATGGGGGCTCTTGGCTCCCTGCTGCTGCTGTTGCTGCAAGTCACTTCAGTCGTGTCCGACTCTGGGCGACCCCATAGACGGCAGCCCACCAGGCTCCCCCGTCCCTGGGATGATCAAACGTGCACACCTGCATTGGAAGGTGAAGTCTTCACCACTGCACCACCAGGGAAATCCCCAGCATTTTCACCTAGCTCAACGACTTACTTTATTCACCAGTCTTGGCGATCAGTGAGTTTTAGATATGTCTAAGAAAAATCAACAAAGGGAACTTTGGACCCTCTGAGCATGAAGACTGGCCACCCATGAAGAGTTTCCTAAGGATAGCAGTCCAAGGGAGACAGGGTCTAAAGGCAAGGCATTGTGACTAATGGAAGCCATCACTGGAAAGACTTCTCCTAAGGTAACTATTTTGGAATAAAAAACAAAAAACAATTCTAGAATACTCATAGGGATAAATCAGGGTGGTTAGGTTTGAAAATAAACTTACACTTTCACTGAAAATATTGGTGAAATTAAATTTTAGGGGAAAATATGAGTTAATTCATCTATCCTGAATGGAGGAATATTCTTTTAGACAAAAACCAACAGGTTTGCTTTTAAACCTTTCAGAAATGCCCAGTTAAGTTTTTTGCCCCAGGAAGCCTTCAACAGTGACTAGCTGCTGGTCCCTCTAGTGAGCGCCTTTTCCTACGTCCTCTCTTCCACCAGGCTGCAGCTGTTTCAGGAATTAGGGAGGAGGTCTGAACCACTTCTGTGGGCTTTAGATTAAGAATTCCCTATGGCAGCTGTGTGAGCAGAACAGATTCGAGACAAGACTATTTTCTTTGCATTATTCTTACCCTGGATGGGACAGTTCCAACCAGAGCTCCGCCACCCCCACCAAATACCTTCTTCTCATCATTTGATTTTTCACACATTCAACCATATTTTAAAAAGATGAGATCTCTCTGCTGAAGTCACTTTCAAAAGCACAGGTAGCCTGAACCCTCAAAAAAAACTGGTTGCCATCAAAGCAGGTGTTGGGGTCCCTGTTACCTGGGTTGGGAGGAGACATGGCAGCCACCCAGTACCCCAGCTGAGGGGCGATGTACGTCCAGGTCAGCTGACTGCCTTCCTGGTGCACGAGGCCAAGGCCGCTCTTCAGCCACGTTCCTGTGGGATGTGGAAAAAGACTTCAGCCAGATGCACGTGGAACTCCTTAGTTAAGGCTTAAGCACATGGTACAAATTGGCTTAAGTTTCCCGTTTAGAACCCATCAGAGAGCCAAAGGGTCCAACTCTTGTGGAGCAACTGCATCTAGCTTTCAGGAAAGCGTTTTTCCTGGCCTTCCTGATTACATTACTCTCAGCCACTTCATCACACGTCCCTGCTTCCAAACACAGATAATTTCAGCAGAAGCCTTTGGAGTTTACTCGTCTGTCACCATGGCCCATCTCCTCCAGAAGCCTTTGGAATTTGGAAGCAGAATAAAGGCAGCATAGAAAGGGTTGGTGGGAGGGGAAAGAAGAGGGGACACTCCAGTCCTGTTTATATTCCTTATCCTCAAGCAAGTAAACGGATTTCCTATTTGGAACTGCAGACTGGTGCGATCAGAGTTGCTTCAGGAAGTTTAAAAATATATATAGAGAGAGACTCTTCGGTCCCATCTTTGCAAATTCTAACCCAGAAGCCTGGCTCAGGTGAGTAGTTTATGAAGCTTCCAGTTGGCTCTGATGCTGAGAGACACAGTGAGTCCAGGTCAGTGCTGCCTTTCAGTTAATACTTTAAAGAGTATTTCACATTAGTGAGCACCTACTGTGTGCTGGCTTGTCACAGCAACGTGCTTTATACATGTTATCAGTAGTTTCACAACGACTCTACAGAAGAGGACTCATTTTCCCCTTTTAGACACTGGAGACTGGTGAGACATGGAACTCTTCCGAGCTGTCCCAGGGGTAGAGAGCAAAGCAGAGGCAGAGTAGGTCTGTCTCTGTCCTCAAGGTTGGTGCCATTTCCTCTATTCTGCCCTGCTGCATCTCCTAGTGAACTTGCCAGCATTTACAACATTTTCACTTTGTAAGGTTCCCAGGGAGAGTGCTGGCTAGGGCCCCCACCAGCCCATGCACACCCACTGGACCCACCGGCCCAGACATATGGGTCACTTACACAGATATCTCTCCATGATTGATCACCCACCCCCTGAAATGGCCATGTGTGGATGCCTGTCCCCTCCAGGCCTAAATTCATCAGCTATGCACCAAATATTGCACCTTCTGGTCTCCAAATCCCTGACTTTCCTAGGTATATACAAACCACTGGGCTTCCCAGATGGCGCTAGTGGTAAAGAACCTGCCTGCCAATGCAGGAGACATAAGAGACTGGGGTTCTATCCCCAGGTCAGGAAGATCCCCTGCAGGAGAGCATGGCAACCCACTCCAGTGTTCTTGCCTGGAGAATCCCACGGACAGAGCAGCCTGGTGGGCTACAGGCCATAGGGTTGCAAAGAGTCTGATATGACTGAAGCGACTTAGCATGCACACACAAGGTGGCGAGAGTGGATTTCCTTCCCCTCCGAGGGGAAAAAAAAACAATACTTGGCAGGGCTTCTAGGGCCTATCAGTTGCCATAGCAACATTCAAATGTATTGGGTGGAAAGGTGCCCCAGCATGCCTCCCATCCCTTCCCCTCCCTCCCTCTCCCCACGTTACTCCTCCTTCCTCCCCCCAGCTTTCCTCCTCCCCCTCTTCCTCTCCCCCTTCTCCTCTTCCCCTCCTCCTCCTCCTCTTCCCCCTTTCTCCTCTTCCCCACTTCTCCTCTTCCCTCCTCACCCTTCTTCCTCCTCTTCCTCAAAGACAGGAGTTGAACAAAGAAGGAAGATGGGGGAGGCCAGGCATCAGTGGGTGCTTTGTATTGTCCGACCTCCCCGTGCAACTGGCTGAACCATGGCTCCGGAGGATTTCAAGTTAGACGAGAAAATAAGCTGGAATCTCTATAAAGTGAGTATGAGGTTCACTGGCTGAAGAGCATCAAGCCAGAGATGGTCCAGCCACTCTGAGCTTCACACACTCACTCCAGGAGCTGCTGAGGAAATGGAAGCGAGGGCATGTGACACAGGCAGCTAAAAGGGTTCTGTGTCGAGTCAGAAAGTCCGCCTGAAGGCAGAGAATGGATTGTTTGCCACGGCTTCCGGTTTTCCCCTGGGGAACCCGCGCTGTTTAGCTCATGACTTACACACCCCACCCCACTCCCACACGCTCTCCCACAGGAGGGGCCCCGCCAGGATCTCCTATCAGCCAGGAAGCGGCCTGCATTCTTTGGTTTGCAGTTTCCCTCAGATTAGATTCTTGAGTCACTGCTCTTCAAGTGGAGCGGATACGAGGTTAGGCTAAAGGGACCCAGAGGAAAAGAGATGGGGGCTCAGAGTCCTAATTCCTGTTGATCACTCAGGGGAAAGCCACCTACCTGGATGGCTATGTTGCCCTGGCTTTCTACAGCGCAACACAGCCGCATCAACTGGAAATGGACTTCATTTTTCATGTTTATTTGGCTGCGCCAGGTCTTACCTGTGGCATAAGGGATCCAGTTCCCCGACCAGGGATCGAACCCCGGGACCCTGCACTAGGAGAGTGGAGTCTTGGGAATGGACCTTTTTTTTTGTGGCGGGAGCGGGGGATGGGGGTGGGGGTAGCCGGGGGTGGAGGTGGGGGGGCGGGGAAGAGGGAGGGAGCCCGGGGAGGCCTGGTGCAGGGGTCCCAGTGCCCTTGGCAATGAAAAGCCACCAGGACCTGTCCCTGGAGGCACAAAGGTGAGGTCAGAGGTGTTCCGACCGCCTGCCCCTCCCCCACTTCTCCACCCCTTAGGTCTTCCCAGGTTGGTCCTCCCAACAGACACTTTGGCTTTGCCCTCCACTATTCCAACCTCATATGGTTTTCCTTTCTTCCAAAAGCTTACCCATCCTTCAAGATTCGAGTCACATCCAGTTTATCCTGAGTCCCTCTTGCACGTGGGGGCCTTCCAGGTCCCATCAACCTCAGGGCACATGCTACTGCATCATCTGTTTTCCAGAAGCATACCTCGCCTAAACTGCTAACCCCAAGTCCTATATTCCTTCTGTCTTCTCAGCACCCAGAAATATTCCTGGCGTGGGAACACAGTGGTATTTGAGTGTGAAAGCCAGACATGCAACTTCCACCCCTGCCAAATAATATCAGATGACCTTCTGTGCAAAGCTGGGTGTGGTTGGCAGGAGAGATCTCCTTACAGGAGTGCAGTTAAGCTTGGGATTTTCCTCTTTCTGACCAGAGGGAACAAAGCCAGCTGGGAAAGAGGCATTTATTTCAGACTAAGTTTTCCGTAAAATGTACACGTGTTCAGTGAATAGAGGGTGACGCCATTTTAGGATTCAACAATCATGCTGTTATTGGCAAAAACTATTTCCAAGTTTTCTGTTTTGCAGGAGGAAATTGGCTGCAGGGAACACAAGAATTAATGAATTGTGTACCAGAAACATATGCTTCTCATCATTGAAATCCTGAGGGTGTGGAATGAGGGTGTTTTCCCACCTGAGGAACATAAGAGATTCTTGTACTCGTGAATGGGGAGCCAGTGCCTGGAATGGAGGCAAGACAAACAGACCTCTGCAGAGTCTCTTTAGTTGAGTGGGTTATGTGACTGCCAGACCTGCAGCCAGGGTACAAAGAGCGGGGACTGCCCGTCCCTGTGGGCACCTCAGCGCTGCTCAGACAGACCAGGGGAAGATCCAGGCTGCTCCTGTTTAGAAAACTCCAAGCGCAATGTCTCTTGCTTGCTCTCTTGCCTCCCGGGCGGGGCCAGCCTCTGGACACTCCTGGCTCAGCATAGTTGCCCGCAGGGCTGTCCAGGTTAAGCTTGTCTCCTCTGCAGTTTGGACATTAGGGCAGCGCCTGTGGTCATAACAGCATAATGGAGCTTCCTGCCGACTCTCTCGGGCTCCTCTTCATGAGCGGGTCGTCCGGCAGGCCTCAAGGTGGGTCATCTGGTGATGGTGTGCAGGCAGGAGGACTCCATGCTTCCTCGTGCTCCACGGCACCAGCCCAGCCAGGCTGCCACCTTCATGCATGTGGGCACTGCCCGGGGAGGGTGGCTGACTGTGAAGTGGGTGTGTCGGGAGCAGGCGAGCTGGTGGCTGCTTGTGTCTCTGTGTTGATGGAGTGCTGTGCTGTGCCAAATACTGAGGCTGCATGTGTGTGAAGGTGGGAGAGCCATTCTCTGGCATCGCCGGAGGAATGAAATCCCATAGTACTAAAATTTCTAGATCATCAGCTTCCAAATGGTTTTTAAAGCATTTGAACTCTTTCTCTTTAATGGAATCTTTGTATTAAGACAATTAAGATAGTATATAAAACAGACAAACAGATAAAAGACAAGCTTCTCTGCAAACAGATGGAGAGAACTCCCCCACCCTGCAACCTCCAGGACTTCTCCTGAACACAGTTTGGGAGTTATTCTTTCATAGAACTTCGGTCAGATTTGCCAAAGTTTAAAAAGGCAGTTTTCTATAATTCTAAAAAGCATCATTTACTCCTGCCTCATAAAGTGGAATATAATTTTGATTTTTTTCATGGTAATTCAGGGTCATTGTTATGATCAACTGACGCTGGTCCTTAAATATTGATGCCCTTAGGTCCCTATGGAAGAGCAAAGTTGTTTGCTCTTACGCTAAACAGTTTCAACCATGGCTGTGTTTTTCTTCTTTTTCCCACTTCCTCCCTCCCCTTCCCTCCCTGCCCTTCCTATGCACTTTTACCAGCTCTTCTCTCTCACCACCACCAACTTCCACATCCCCACCAGGGAACCAGATAACCTGCTACATGAAGACTGCATCTAGAATAAAGTCCACAGGCAGCCACACGAGGGACAAACCCAGACGTGGAACTGAGATACTGTGAATCCAAGTTCACTACTTTTGTTTCTTCAACACACATTTGCAGATCAGTTTTCGTCTGAATTCTCTAGAGTGAAACCTTGTACAAGGGAAAGATTCAGAGATCCTTTCAAGGAGAAAGACTTTAGTTACCTATACAGCTGGCAAGGTTTGTTGTGGGTGTAAAGCACCACGAGGTCTTTACTTGGAAGCTGCACTGAACCACAATGCTGATTACACACAGTAATTGACAGGCTCAGAAAGATATGCCTTACATATAAGATCTGATGGGATCTCTTAGCAATCACCAGGGGTGCCGCTTTCTTGCTTGGTTACCAAGCAGGAATGAAACCAGCCTTTATTTGCAAAATATAAAGAAGAGTGAGTTCAAATTTTAAACAAACAGCAATTCAAAGGGAAAAGAACTCTAAAATGTGAAAAAAAGAGCTCCAAACATGATGTCTCATTAGAATATGACTGATAGGGTTCTGATTTTCCTTGCTTTTCCTGACTGGCCCACTTATTCTGCCTGGACGCCTCTATTTTATCTGCTGCACAAGCTCATCTCAGCATTTGGTAACAAGCAGAAAAGACTGTTAGGAGGAGCACTATTGGTTTTGAAAAAGAAACTGTAAGTGAACAATCTGCCCTTGTAACAGATGACACATTGAAGCTGGCATCCTGCACCTTAGCCAATATACAGAGAAAGACTCTTACAATGGGACTTGTGACCATGTCACACCTTGGGACACCGGGCAGATGAAAGTCCAGCACGATCAAGGACCAACGGACAGCATGGACAATTTGCCCTTCCTAAGATAACACCTAGTGTGAATTCCAGCTCTGCCGCTTTCCAGCTGTGTGGACGCTCGAGGAGGGTCCAGCTAGGGACGGGTAGTCCTTGGTGGCTGCTTCACACTTCCTTTGTCACATAAACAATAAACGCTTCATCACTTAAGCACTTGTAGTTGAGGATTCTACCAACATGCACAGCTAAGGTACTCTTTTTTTTTTTTTATTTCTCCCGGCAATCTTAGTTTCAACCATGGCTGTGTTTTTCTTCTTTTTCCCACTTCCTCCCTCCCCTTCCCTCCCTGCCCTTCCTATGCACTTTTACCAGCTCTTCTCTCTCACCACCACCAACTTCCACATCCCCACCAGGGAACCAGATAACCTGCTACATGAAGACTGC
This sequence comes from Cephalophus harveyi, assembly GCA_006410635.1. Lineage (NCBI taxonomy): Eukaryota > Metazoa > Chordata > Mammalia > Artiodactyla > Bovidae > Cephalophus > Cephalophus harveyi. The sequence continues at coordinate 232,930 of SJYT01073911.1, read as the reverse complement.
ATCTAGAATAAAGTCCACAGGCAGCCACACGAGGGACAAACCCAGACGTGGAACTGAGATACTGTGAATCCAAGTTCACTACTTTTGTTTCTTCAACACACATTTGCAGATCAGTTTTCGTCTGAATTCTCTAGAGTGAAACCTTGTACAAGGGAAAGATTCAGAGATCCTTTCAAGGAGAAAGACTTTAGTTACCTATACAGCTGGCAAGGTTTGTTGTGGGTGTAAAGCACCACGAGGTCTTTACTTGGAAGCTGCACTGAACCACAATGCTGATTACACACAGTAATTGACAGGCTCAGAAAGATATGCCTTACATATAAGATCTGATGGGATCTCTTAGCAATCACCAGGGGTGCCGCTTTCTTGCTTGGTTACCAAGCAGGAATGAAACCAGCCTTTATTTGCAAAATATAAAGAAGAGTGAGTTCAAATTTTAAACAAACAGCAATTCAAAGGGAAAAGAACTCTAAAATGTGAAAAAAAGAGCTCCAAACATGATGTCTCATTAGAATATGACTGATAGGGTTCTGATTTTCCTTGCTTTTCCTGACTGGCCCACTTATTCTGCCTGGACGCCTCTATTTTATCTGCTGCACAAGCTCATCTCAGCATTTGGTAACAAGCAGAAAAGACTGTTAGGAGGAGCACTATTGGTTTTGAAAAAGAAACTGTAAGTGAACAATCTGCCCTTGTAACAGATGACACATTGAAGCTGGCATCCTGCACCTTAGCCAATATACAGAGAAAGACTCTTACAATGGGACTTGTGACCATGTCACACCTTGGGACACCGGGCAGATGAAAGTCCAGCACGATCAAGGACCAACGGACAGCATGGACAATTTGCCCTTCCTAAGATAACACCTAGTGTGAATTCCAGCTCTGCCGCTTTCCAGCTGTGTGGACGCTCGAGGAGGGTCCAGCTAGGGACGGGTAGTCCTTGGTGGCTGCTTCACACTTCCTTTGTCACATAAACAATAAACGCTTCATCACTTAAGCACTTGTAGTTGAGGATTCTACCAACATGCACAGCTAAGGTACTCTTTTTTTTTTTTTTAAGTCTGTATTGAATTTGTTACAATATTGTTTTCTGTTTTGGTTTTTTGGCCATGAGGCATGTGAGATCTTAACTTCAAGACCAGGGATTGGACCCACACTCCCTGCATTGGAAGGTGCACTCTTAACTACTGGACTGCCAGGGAATTCCCCTAACATATTCTAATTGATGCATTTTTGTGTGTGAAAGAGGCTGCAGTGAGTTTGACTAGGTCTATAAGCTGGGATGTGAAGAAATGTCACAGCCATGCAGAAAATCCATCTCAAAAAAGTTCTATCAATTTAAAGGTGAATATTCACTGTGAAATAGAACGCTTCTATTCCTATGACTTAACTGTTCACTGTGAACTATTTGGAAACATTCATGGCAAGAGGTGAGAACACATACGTGCATGACACATGCATGAACTTGGATGGTAGGAACCTCTTCTGCCCTGCCCTTCAGCTGTTGGTTTTGGCCAATGACCATCTCCTCCCTTAGGCTGTGGTGACTTTTGGTGAATAATGGATATCGTGGGCATTCACTTGTTTGAGGGCAGACTTCTTAAGAGAGATATACTGCCCAGGTCCAGAGTGAGTGCTTATTACTATTACTACTTATAATCATAGCCTGCTCCCCACCCCTGCTTCCAGGTATGTTGTGTTTCTCTAGAAACCAGCACAGACTTACTTCCCAGGATTTCCTTCTGCATTATCTTCAGCCATAACCTCTACTGCATTTTCCTACCAGCTGTACAATTAGAAGTGTCAAAGCCTGAGTCTATTTTATCACATGCTTTAACAAAACCTTAGTGGGATGAGATCATCCAGAAAAACCAGAAAAGTCCACCAGCCCTTAAGTCACATTCATCGGTACAGCAGAAATAGCGACACTGACTATTTTTATGACACTGGAGCAGTCTTGTTTTTTTCCAAATTAAAGTCTATGCCTTTGAATAGTATGTTCCCTTTCTTAGAATTATTTTTCCATGAACTCTGTGAGGAGGATACATTCCTTGTCAATTACACTGCAAAGAATTTATTTACCTGATGGTCAATTAACCATGCTAGTTGAAAGCAATGGAACTAAAGAGGGAAAGTCATATACAGATGGTTGGATTCCTGTAGCTTCAGGCAAATACATTTCGGACCGGTTTAAAGAATAAAATTAACGGTAACTCACTATAACCAACGACCTTCTGTTCAAAGCATAAAATCACAGGAATAATGAATGATTAGAAATTAAAACAAGAAAGGCATCTGTATTTAGCTATAACATGTTCCCTGGGTATTTTTAGGGCACATTTTGAGGAACAGATTCTTAAAAATAAATTTGATCCAAGCAACTGATTTTTTTTTTCTCCTTTAAACTTTAGCTGAGTGATCACAAGGCTTACCGAAACAAATTTTAGGAGACAGCAGTAATGGGAAGCTGTAAAGCTTCTGGCCGGGAGGGCTAGACAAAGTATATGCCTTAAAAAGGTAGCCAGAAGTATTAGCATGCATAATAGCATTACTAAAATTTAATGAGAGAATTTTCAATTTACAATAGGCATATATAAATTCCCATAAAGTAGTATCAGAGTGGAGGCTAATTAAGTCCATATGGAGAGAAATTTTGTTCATTACCCACTAAATCTAACATTCATCTTGCAATTACATGTCAGATGGGGCTGGGTGAGGTACACAGTCCAGGATTTAGGAGGGATGGCCACTTATCTTCAGCATTAGAAGACTCATTCAGAACGAAGGGTGGAAGAAGAGAGTGAGGCGACAAGCATCTGGACAGATGTGGTAAGATGCTCTCAACCAGTGCTTTGTTCAAGAGCTTGGTATAGTGGAGATCTTGTTCAAATGCAGGGTCTGATTCAGTGAGTCTGGAGCAAATCGTGAGATTTTGGAGTTTAAATAAACTCCCTGTCCAAGGATCACTCTTTGAGTAGCAAAGCTCCACATTATTTGTACTTTTGTGGGTGTGGTGAATCTTTCAGAAAACCCTAGAACCATTTCCTACAATGTTGCTGGGGTGCATCAACTGGGTGGCCAGTACTTGAAGCAACTTCAGAAATATTTCTAATATATTTCATGAATAATCTAGTCACTTGTCAGATGGCCAGTTGGAAGTTGACACACATTTGAGTTCACTCCATAGGCTGCAGTGCATGAAGGCTCAGAGCCTCTGAGTGAACTGGTTGCTGTAGGTGTGGCCAAATTGGTTCCAATCTGGTGACCTTTGTGTTGACCATTTTTTCCTGCCCAGAATGTTCTTGACCCCCAAGACAGTCCCATGTTAGGTTCCTATGTGTCCTTGACATCTCAGCTCAAATAGCACTCCTCCAAAGCCTCTGTCCAGCCAATCATTCTCCCTGACTACCCTGCTTAAATAAATTGTCCTACAGCACTTACTTAATGCCAACAAAGTAAACTGGTTCATTGTCTGTCTCCTCCATTCAGACCAAAAACTTCACAGTTACAGGTGCCTTCCTTGAATTGTTTTGTCATTCAGTTCAGTTCAGTCGCTCAGTCGTCTCCGACTCTTTGCGACCCCACGGACTGCAACATGCCAGGCCTCCCTGTCCATCACTAACTCCTGGAGTTTACTCAAACTCATGTCCATTGAGTTGGTGATGCCATCCAACCATCTCATTCTCTGTTGTCTTCTTCTCCTCCCGTTTTCAATCTTTCCCAGCATCAGGGTCTTTTCCAATGATCTTCGCATCAGGTGGCCAAAGTATTGGAGTTTCAGTTCAGCATCAGTACTTCGAATGAATATTCAGGACTGATTTCCTTTAGGATTGACTGGTTGGATCTACTTTCAGTCAAGGGACTCTCAAGAGTCTTCTCCAATGCCACAGCTCAAAAGCATCAAATCTTCAGCACTCAGCTTTCTTTACAGTCCAACTCTCACATCCATACATGACCACTGGAAAAACCAGAGCCTTGACTAGACAGACCTTTGTTGGCAAAGTAATGCCTATGCTTTTTAATACGCTGTCTAGGTTGGTCATAACTTTTCTTCCAAGGAGTAAGCATCTTTTAATTTCATGGCTACATTTTTTTCCACCAAAAGCCTAGAACAGAGTAAAGTCTGGCACAAAGATGTTCACTATCTATTTGCTGTAATGAGTGAATTGTTCAATTTTTTAAAAGAGAACCCAAGAACAGAATTCCCCAGGAAATCTTTCAATATTTAAATGTTGGCAGTAAATTAAAACAAAACAAACAAATAAATGCCCCCAAATCTACTGTATGGGCCAAACAAAACATCTGGGAATGGATAGTTGCTCTGCATCCCCAGATCCAGTCCATTATTCTGTTAAGCCACATTAAGTCTTGGCATAGAAGCAGCAATGCACCAAAATCTGATATTCTAGAACAGAAAGAGGATTTAAGGCCTGAAGGAAATTGTGTTTTGAATCTCCCCTTCTCCATTCCTAGGATAACATACATGTGTACCAGGTACTTCCCTGTGCTGAATTTCAGCTTCTTTCTGATTAAGAAATAATGTAGGGTTGCTATTAAAACAGTGATGAAAAATGTTGGTTTATGGTCCTACCTGTTTTACTAATGAATAAGCTCAGCTGAGAAAGAGTAGACAAAAAAAAACAAACAGAAAAAACTTTCCCCAAGTGGTCCCCTCCAATTTCTTCCCCTCCAATTTAGGTGTATTTCAAACTGCTTATATGAAATGGCAAGTTGTAATGCAGGGATCAAACCCATGTATCCAGCACTGGCAGGTGGATTCTTAACCACTGGACCACCAGGGACGTCCTGGGTATTCAATTTAAAGATACTAAGGCTTCACTGTCCAGCACTCTTGCCTGGGAAATCCCATGGACGGAGGAGCCTGGTGGGCTGCAGTCCACGGGGCCGCTAAGAGTCGAACACGACTGAGCGACTTCACTTTCACTTTTCACTTTCATGTATTGGAGAAGGAAATGGCAACCGACTCCAGTGTTCTTGCCTGGAGAATCCCAGGGACAGAGGAGCCTGATGGGCTTCCACCTATGGGGTCGTACAGAATTGGACATGACTGACGTGACTTCGCAGCAGCAGCAGCAGCAGCAGCAGCAAGGCTTCACTGTACTTGTATGTCTTGTCTGTCTCCCTTATATCATGTTTTACACAAAATGCACAAACTAAATATGGGCTGAATTAGAACAATGATGATTATAATAATGATTAATACTTACAGAACACTTTACCCAATACTACACACCACTGTTAGGGCTGCTCTCCATTCTCAACAATTTTATGAGATGGGAATGTTAACTATTATTCTCATTTTATAGATGAGAAAACTGAGGCCCTGAGAGGTTAATGGACTAGCTCAAGATCCAGAGGAGCCAGTGTTTACATCCAATTGTCTCAATTGCTGGGCTACACCCTGCCTGTATTCTATATACTCTTGCCAAATGCAGTGCAATATCTGACCTATGAAAAAGAATTTTACCTCTTAATTTCTCATTGCAGTGGAGATCACTGAAAACTGAAGCTATTTTTTAAAAAATACTTGGTTTTAAAATAAATGATGGCAGCTTTGCCTTCCTAATTATTTTTCACCCAGGCCAATCTCAGAACGAGTATATTACTAGTAGATGTAGCTCTTCAAATCCAGGCCAAAAGACAGCAAAGCAAGAAGGTTCTGAGGATCCTAGGCAGTAAGGAGAATACACACCTGCCACAGATAATCCACAAAGTTAACTATTCTAGAAACGGTAATTAAGAGTTGACTACAACATAAGACATTTTCTTTTAGGAGGAACATACTGATCTATATACACTCTGAAGCCACAAAGTAGGCAGCCATCATTTGTAAAACTTGCCAAAAATTGTTTCCATTCAACACCAGCATGGAAAAGTTCTCCTATATAAATGGACCCTTTAGGAAAATTAAGTCTCTAAGGATAGGATTTTGAAACAAAAGTGGACCTGAGCTATATATGGCTATAATATAGCTAAAGTGATGGTGTTGTTTTCTAAACTGTCTGATTTTTTCTTGTTGTGGGGGGGAGGGCAGGCTACAAACACAAAAGACTTAACAATTTTTAGGAATGGACTGATAGTACAAGAGTGTTTTTTGAGTTGCTAGGCAACATCAGGAAACAAATGTCCATGTTCTGAGATCACTCAGCATTCGGTCTCCCTGTGGGCAGTGTATGTGTTCCATGGCCAGACTCCGTTCCACTCGGGCAACAGGAGCAGAACATCCCAACTGTGATGCTGATGATCTGGAGCAGCCAAAAGACACCAATCTGTGTCCCAAAAGCAGGTCACATTTTGCTGGCCACCTGGCAGCTGAGGTCTCCGGCCCAAGTTTTTGCTGGACTGGCATCATTTATCTAGATTAAGTCTTACACTTTTAACAGTTCTTTTCTGTTACTTCACTTCAATTAGCTTTCTCTGCAGGTAAATTATCTCCCCCCCCCCTCCCCACTTTATATCTAAGGGAAGCCTGATTCACTGGTATGGACAATTTTTTAAAAACTGAAGTACAGTGGATCTACAATGTTGTGCCAATCTCTGCTGCACAGCAAAGTAACTCAGTTTTACACATGTGCACAATATATCTGAGAACACAGAGACTCTTTTCCTGAGAATTATTTCTTTGTTTCTAAGAAATCACCTTCATTGTAAGAAGACCCATTTCAGATGATCTTTCTCAAGGATATACTGACATTGTACTTCAGCAGGTAAGTTTGCTACTTTCTTTGTTTAATTCCCTTAACTATTGAGTCTGGTCTTTTTACGGAAAAAAAAATTATAAAGATGATATGCATGGTTGTAAAGTTAGCATCACAGATGTAAATACATACTTAACTTTTAGAAACATGAATTCCTTTCTTTTGTTCTAACTTTTGCCCACACAATGCCCTATGGCTCCTTCTTGTCATTCAGTCACCACACCTGTCTGGCAATTTGTCACCTGCTATGTAAGATGCATGGCTCATGGTATATACAGAAAAAGACACACCAGTAATATTTTCATTTTCTTTAAGTGACAAACAGAATATAGTGTTTTAAGAACTCTCATCCTTTTCTCCCCTTGAAAAACAATGAAATGTAACAAAATCCTAGATCTGTACTTTAAATCAAGCTCCATTGTCAGGGATAGGCTGGCCATGACTTACCTAAAAGGGCTAGTTTGATGAGCAACAGCGTCAACAATAAAGCTCACCATCTATGCATAGATGAACCCACTAGCAGCCAATTATGAGCGAGTATCGCTGAATGACTGATACGTATGTGCCATACGTGATAAGAAGCTGGTTCAGTAACCAGCATTTCTATAGCAACGCACACTGCTCTGCAGGCTGTGTTCTGGGAAGGCAGTTAAAACTGGATTCTGCAATGTAGCTTCACTTGGAATCTGCTTTGATTTTTGTCACCTCATTAGAATGAGAGTATTCAAACCAAGTAACCCAAGTTATTATGAAACAGCAGCAACTTATCATAGAGAGGATCTTAAATCATGATTTCTCGGCCATGCAAGGTCAGTCGGTCACTTTTACTTCAAACCACTGACCTGGTTTGCTTATTCATAAGTGACCGTTCCCTAGGGCATTGAATCAGATTGCAGTCTGACCACCTGGGACACGGGGCAGCCATCTGCTGTCCCAGTTACGGGCTAAAGAGAGGAAATGCTGTAAAAATGAGCCAGCATACCATCTTTTACTGTCCCGAAAGCCTTGGCTAAGACGCATTCACCATGACCGACAAAACTGCATTTTCCCTACTGGGCAAGAAAAGCAGCTTCTTTCAAAGGTCAAACTGGCCTCTGAACATTCCTGATGAGGTTGCTATATCCCATCCCCTCGGACACACTTGCATACTCAAGCCCCAGGTCCTGGCACTGTACTGCTTTGCAAAAGAGACAGCATCATCAGAAGATCATGGGTTAAAGAAATCTGCTAATTCGTCAAAGGAAAAGACATACATCACTTAATAGAGGCCCCACCTTGTACCGTAAATCAAATGGCATTTTAACAGGGCAGCTGCAGCAAAATCAGCACTTCCAGGAAATGCGGCAAAAGTTTTGACTCTAATGTATGCAAGTAAAGCGTTTTTAAAAAAATATCTTTTCCTGAGAGTCCACACCAGTATCAACCAATTCATATTGTTGTAACATTTTAAACAAAATCCAACTTTACTTCTGTTTTGCTGCTGCTGCTGCTAAGTCGCTTCAGTCGTGTCCAACTCTGTGCGACCCCATAGACGGCAGCCCACCAGGCTCCCCCGTCCCTGGGATTCTCCAGGCAAGAACACTGGAGTGGGCTGCCATTTCCTTCTCCAATGCAGCAAAGTGAAAAGTGAAAGTGAAGTCGCTCAGTTGTGCCTGACTCGTAGCAATTCCATGGACTGCAGCCCACCAGGTTTCTCCATCCACGGGATTGTCCAGGCAAGAGTACTGGAGTGGGTTGCCATTGTCACCCTTATTTGAACATGTGGGTTAAAATATGGAGATGATAATTTATTTTTTTAAGGGGAAATTCTTTGCCTGCTCCAAAACAAAACAAAACAAAAAAACCAACTGTCATTCAAGAAAAAGAAAACTGTGAAAAACAGTAGCACCAAATCGAATCCACTCTAATGGTATTGGGAAGGGCGTATCTCTAACATATGCTGGTGAGCATGTGGAGAAAAGGGAACCCTCCTACACTACTGATAGAAATGTAAGTTGGTGCAGCCACTATAGAGAACAGTATGGAGGTTCCTTAAAAAACTAAAAATAGAGCTACCACATGATCCAGCATTCTTACTCCTGGACATATATCCAGAGAAAACCAAAATTTGAAAAAATATATGGACCCCAATGTTCACTGCAGCACAATTTACAATAGCCAAGACTTGGAAGCAACCTAGATGCCCAACAACAGATAAATGGATAAAGAAGATGTGGTTCAAATATACAACAGAATATTATCTGGCCATAGAAAAGAATGAAATAATGCCATCTGCAACAACATGGAAGGGCCTAGAGATTATCATACTAAGGTCAAGTAAGTGAGACAAAGACAAATTATCATATTGTATCACTTATATGTGGAATCTAAAAAAAAAGAAAGTAGGTACCTCTACGCTTCTCCTATGAGTAAACTTTCAGTTATCCAGCAGTCAGGAATGGAAGTAATTGAATTAGCATTAAAATGTATATTGCCCTATAACCAAGGTGTTATCACTAAGCATCAGCTGTCATTCGGGGTAAAGTGCTGGAAGGCTGCCTGGATAACAGGAAGTACAGTCTGACTGACTCAGGCACCCTGTTTGGCCCTGGAGATGGAGAATTAAAATGCAAGACCCACTTGTATTTTAATAATAAGTAGTAAGAGCTCCCCTATGGAATGCATCTTAGATCAGGTGTCACAGACTTTTTCTGTAACAGTCCGGATAGCAAATACTTTTCACTTTGTGGGAACAACTCTGTTGGTACAGGAAAAGCTCTCACAGACCAAACATGTTCACAAACAGGCATGGTTGTGTTCTAATGTTTTACTCCACTTGGGCTGCTGTAACAAAATTAACTGGATGGCTTATAAACAACAGAAATGCACCTCTTCGTTCTGGAGGATGCCAAGTCCAAGATCAAGGTACTGGCTGATTCAGCTCTGGTGAGAGCTGGTTTCATCGGTTCACAGAGGTGCCTTCTCATTGTGTCCTCACATGTGGAAGGGCCAAGGGAGCCCTCTGGGGCCCCTTTCATAAGGTGACTAATCCCATTAATGGGGGCCGCACCCTCATGACCTCCAAAGGCCCTACCTGGCTAATACCATCATCACTTTGGGCATTAGGATTCTAACATATGAATTTGGGGAGAACACAAACATTCAGTCCATAGCACTCAATAGAATTTACTTCAGGGATGCTTAGATTTCATATAATTTTCATGTGTCATTAGATACTCCTCTTTTGATTCTTTCTTCAAACATTTAAAAGTGTAAAAACCATTCTAAGCTGTCAGGCCATAGTTTGTTGACCCTTACTTAAATGAGAAATTCTTAATGGATTCACAAGTTACTGTTTCTGGCTGTTAAACACTTTGAAATTCAAGTACTTTGATTTACCTGAAAAGTAGATCAATTAAAGTGTTAAGCTGGTTTGAAATGATAATTGTATCTGAATTAATCATAAATAGTAGATAATTAGTAAATAGTGCTACATGCTTAAGATGTGTTCCTATTTTTTCCCCTGATCTTATAATAGTCTTGGAACTTTTCATTTAACTGCAATAATTTAATTTCTACTTAAATAATGACATTATGGATTATAATATAATAGTAGAAACACTCTTATGAAATATGTAGGCTTCTTCTATTCTAAAGAACATATGACTTCTTTGAAATGTCCATCCAATCTTACAGACAAAGTTTTCAGAAAACTTGTTCTAATTCATTTGATCACTTTTTAAAATATAAATTTATTTATTTTATTTATTATTATTATTTTTAATTTTATTTTTACTTTATTTTACAATACCATATTGGTTTTGCCATACATTGACATGAATCCGCCACGGGTGTAAACGAGCTCCCAATCCTGAATCCCCCTCCCTCCTCCCACCCCATATCCTTTCTCTGGATCATCCCCGTGCACCAGCCCCAAGCATCCCGTATCCTGTATCAAACATAGGCTGGTGCTTCGTTTCTTACATGATAGTATACATGTTTCAACGCCATTCTCCCAAATCATCCCACCCTCTCCCTCAGAGTCCAAAAGTCCATTCTATACATTCATTTGATCACTTTTGAATGACTTTCCAAATGTTACCTTTTCAAACAATCTGTTGGAGCCTGGAATTCGACAGTTACAATTTTCACTGTATATGCTAAATTAAAAAGACCATTTAAGTGGAACTAGATGAACCATTGGAGAAGGCAGTGGCACCCCACTCCAGTACTCTTGTCTGGAAAATCCCATGGATGGAGGAGCCTGGTGGGCCACAGTCCATGGGGTAGCTAAGAGTCAGACATGACTGAGCGACTTCACTTTTCACTTTTCACTTTCATGCATTGGAGAAGGAAATGGCAACCCACTCCATTGTTCTTGCCTTGAGAATCCCAGGGACGGGGGAGCCTGGTGGGCTTCCGTCTATGGGGTCGCACAGAGTCGGACACAACTGAAGGAACTTAGCTTAGATCAGGCATAGAATGAAGATTCTCAATGACAAAAGGCTCAATGCCATCGAGATTGTTTCCAGAGAGGAAGTAGAGAATTGGATAACTTACTTTTTAGAGGCTTCATGACAATGCACATTTCTTTGTTTTCACTGATTTCTACAGTGTATTAATTTCCTTTTGCTCCTGTAATAAACAACCACAAACTCAGGGGCTTAAAATGACACAAGTGGGTATTCTCTTATTTCTAGAGATCAGAAGCCTGAAATCGGTTTCACTGGATTTAAGTCAGAGGATCAGTAGGGCTGGTTCTTTCTGGAGACTGACGGAAGAATCCATTTAGTGCCTGTTTCCAGCTTCTCGTGGCTGCCTCTGTTCCTTGGCTTGTGGTCCCTTCCTCCATTTTCAAAGTGCATCCCTCCAATTTCTGCTTCCATCATTATGTTGCCATCTCTGATTTCTCCTGCATCTTGCTTATAAGGACTGTTGTGATTACAGTGGATCCACGAGGATAATCCAGGAGAATTTCCCCATCTCAAGATTCTTAACTGAATCATGTCCGCAAAGTCCCTGTACCATTTCAAGTCATACAGAGTCCAGGGGTTAGGATGTGGAGCTTTTTGGGGGATGGGGCAATTTTCCAGTCTACCACAGACCTCAAACACAAAAATTTTAAATAAGCTTTTGATCTTTGTGATCTGTATACAAAATAAACCAATGAGAGCAAGGATGCTGCTTCTACAGACCTGTGCCATATTGTTATGATGAATCTGTGTGTGACTCCCTACCGAAAGCATCACTGTATTAGGAACACAGCCTTTTATACCCCAGCCTTATTTATCTATATTCAAATACATCCATTCAAAAATGAAGAGGCAGGAAGGAGTAGAAGAAGCAGAGCAGCAGGGATAGAAGCTCTAGGGTAGAGAAAATGCAATGCAACTGCTCTCTCTCCAGACAACCACTCAAAGCATCATTCTTTAAACATATAGACACAGATCTAAACATATACAGATACAGATATATAGATCTGTAAAGGTAAATTATATGTATAGAATCATCTTTATTACCTATGTTATATCTTAAACTGCTCTGAATCTTAAAATATCTAAATGCTCCTCATCTGATTCAATCATTCAGCACACATTTTAGCTGGGTGCCTTGCAAGTGCCAGGGACTGTTCTGGATCATGAGGATTCAGAGATAAGGAAGACTCAATGAGGACACGGATGATGACTGAGACACTGTAAGACCATGTTCTTACAGACTTCTAGTGCCACAGCTAAATGGACAACATGCTTAGGAGGGACCAAATTATTGGTTGGAGGATGGAGAATGTAATGTGAGAGGAGAAACTCTGCTCATGCAATCATGCAGTGTGACAAGTGATGAGGGAGACCCAGGTACATCCAGGGAAGAGCAAACAATTTGGTGTGGGAGGAGTGGAGGGTGTGCAGGAGACAGTGGCTGAAAGTGAGCTGGAGAGCTGGGCAGGGGCAGTTCTGAAGATATCTGTGTGCCATGCTAATGAGTGTGGACAGCCTCATGATGAGTAGCTCTGAGATGCTCTCACGTGGCAAAGGGTCTGTGGTTCTGATAGACAACCCAGTGGCAACCCAGAAGCCCTGGTAGAGGGAAGGAGAGTGGCAGACAGGCAGACAGCTGCAGAAACTGGTCAGAAAGAAGACAGAGTCTGTACCCAGACAAAGGTTAACAAAGGAGATGAGAAGGTAGGTTGAAGAAACGCCAATCTGACATCAGCACAACCTTGCAAAGAACCAGATATGGCTGCCAGTGGTACAGGGAGGTGAAGCAAAAGAATAAATGAGGGGGGGTGAACGTCCCTCTGGGCTCTCAATGCAGGGGGGCCTGGTTTGATCCCTGGTCAGGGAGCTAGATCCCACATGCTGCAAAGAAGATTCTGCATGCTGCAACTAAGACCTGGAACAGCCAAATAAATAAAAAACTAAATAAATAAACATTAAAAAAAGAATAAATGGGGGGTAACTCTGAGGTTTCTACTGGTATGTGGTACCTTTAACAAAGGGAGGAAACACAGAAATGAACAGGGGTAAAGGCAGAAGCGTGCCTGTCTGTTACAGGCACATGAATCTGAGTTTCCTGTAGGATATCTAAAGACAGATGTCTAATAGACAGTCAGGAACACAGATCAGAGAGCAGACTTGGGTGCATGGGTGGCTGTGTGAGTATGAAAAATTGGAGGATGCAGCCCCAGTGGCTGCATATAAAGTGAATTAGGAGCTGGGCCCAGGGCAGAGCCCATATGGCAGGAGAGGAGGGCCCTGGGGGATAATGAGTCAGAGAGCCAGGGAGGTGGGCCTTCCTGCCTAGGGAAAAAAGAAACCCTCTAATGCTTCAGAGACATAAACGGGATGAAGAGGTCACTTGACTCCACAATCAGGCAGCTGCTGCTGAGTATCACGACTGTGGTTTCAGGAGACTGGGAGACAGAAGCAGGATTGAAGTGAGTGAGAAGTGGGAGCAGCATGTGGACAACAATCCTTCAAGAAATCTGGGCTAACTAGGACTTCCCTGGTGGTCCAGTGGTTGAGAACCTGCCTTGCAATGCAGAGGATGTGAGTTCAATCTCTGGTCAGGGAACTAGGATCCCACATGCTGTGGAGCATCTACAGAGCCCATGCCCCTAGCTACTGAAACCAGAGTCTGTGCATGCCACAGTGAAAAATCCCACACGACACAACAAGAATCCTTCATGCTGTAACTAAGACCCAACACAGCCAAATATATAAATAAACAAAAACTGTGGTAACAAGAATCTGGAAAAAAGTGGTCTAGATGTCATGGTTTGAGAAGCCCTTCTGCAAAGTGGTAAAGAAACCCTTATCTTTGTTTACTGAATACACTCTTAAGGTGTACTATGCACCAGGCACTGAACTAAGCTTCTTACAAATATTAACTCATTATTCCCTGGGGAGGTAAACTTGATGTGTCAACTAGGTCACAGCACTCAGATATTTGATCAAACATGCCTGGAGGTTGCTCTGAAGGCATTTTTTAAATGAAATTAACATTTAGGTCAGTAGATTTAAATCAACTGATTGAGTAGATTATGCTTCCTGTGGGTGGGCCTCATCTAATTAGTTGAAGGCCTTAAGAAAAAGGTGGACCTCCTCCAAGCAAGAAGAAATTCTGCCAGCATATGGCCTTTTGGACACAAATTGCAACATTAGTGTTTCTCTGGGTCTCCAGTCTGCCAGCCCATCCTTCAGATTTTGAACTTGCCAGCCTCTTCAAGTGTATCAGCCAGTTTCATAAAAGAAATCTCTCTCCCTCACAGAGACACACACAGACACAGACACACACACCCACATCCTATTGGTTCTGTTTCTTTGGAGTACTCTGACAAATAAAGACACTCTCCATAACATTAGGTACTATTATTATTCCCATCTCACAGTTAAGAAGACTATGGCACAGAGAGGTTATGTAACTTGACCAGGATCACACAGCCAATAGCTAGCAGAATTGAAATTCTAATCCATTGTGCCTCAGAGTCCTTGCTCTTAACCACACACTCTACTTTGGAGCACTGCCGTGACGTGTTGGGGACCAACCTGGGTGGACAATGGTGAGAAGGAGAACATACAAGGGACTAAGAGCCTCAGGCAAAATGCATCCTGTACAAGTGAGGAAATAGGACAGGTAATTGGCCGGAGGTGGGCCTCAGAGCTTCCCAAATGGCAGATCCAGGGCTTCAGGAGGCAAAAACGCAAGCTTTCCCCTCTCCTTCTACCTTCTGTCCCTGCTTCATCATCCACATCCTTTCCTCCCTTCAGAATTCCTGTCTTCCTGAGGGGTTCTCTCAGGTCACTTTCTCATGGGAGCCCAGGACTCCTTACATCCTGACCAGGAACACGTGACTCAGAGTCAGCAAGCCGTGCACAGGCACACCAGTGACAAAGTGCCCACACGACCCAGCGCCACACGGCCATGTGTCAGGACGATCCTTCTAACAATGTCAAGTTTGGTGCATCTCGTAAAGCCATGGAATTCAACACAAATAATTACGCAGTCTGTTAGTAAGTGTTTGGAAAATGAAACAAAAGCAACATAAAACAAACCGCATCCCCTGTGAACTCCAGAAAGCCCAACAAGCATTTAATTCCAAATATAAATTCCTAGAACTAGAATTTGACTACTCAAAGAATTAGGTGTCTTTGAAAGTACATTTGATATCAAAAATCTCCCAAGAATTTGTATGCATTGTCTAACAATTTAAAACTCTGAATTACGTTATCTGAAAACTTGTCTTTTCAAGTTTTACTTTCATGGGATTGAGAAATCAATGGGGTATAAGGTCCAATGTGCTGTCAAAATCCTAAACACAAGCATGAACTCCTTCCTGTATCTTACTACAAGTGTCAACTGTAAAACTTTCTGGAGGAAAAGTCGTAAAAACATATTAAAAGCTTTAGAGTTTTGTACTTTTTGAAGTCAACAATTCTTCTTTTAAAATTTTATCCTAAGGAAATAATCATGGCCATACACAAAGATTTAGCTACAAAGACATTTTTCCCAGCACTGGTAAGAATAGTAATTTTTTTTCTAAGTGTAGGAGATTGAGCAACTGAATTATGACAAATATACAAGGGTATAAAATACTATGCAATATTAATACTGACAGTGCAGAATAACCATTGCTATGGAATAATAATGCCAGGGAAAGATGTTCATGACAACAAATGCTTTTTAAAGGCAAGTTATAGAACAGTACATAGCATATAATCCCCTTCGTGTTAAATGTGTATTTTTGGAGGGCAGCCTCTAAGAGGGCCCATGATGCCTACTCCTGCTGTTAATCCACCTGAGTGGTGTTCCCTGTATTGGAACAGCACTGGGCTCTGTGACCACCAGCATATGGAAAGAAGGAAGAAGAGGCCACTTTGACCTTTGGTGACAAAAGACCTAAGTCACCTAATGGTGACTTTCATTTTGCTCCTTTGCCCCTTTGTTTGTTGCTGTTATTGTTGAGTTGTGTGCAACTCTTTTGTGACCCCATGGGCTATAGCCCATCAGGCTCCTCTGTCCATGGGATTTCCCAGGCAAGTATACTGGAGTGGGTTGCCATGCCTTTCTCCAGGAGATCTTCCCTACCCAGGGATTGAACCCATGTCTCCTACACTGGCAGGTGGATTCTTTACCACTGAGCCACCTGAAATCTTGTACTTTTTATTTGTCAATTTCTCTTGGGTCACTTGCTCCACAGCTCAGTGGAACCAAGCTGTCATGGTGTGAGTGGCCCTGTGGGGATGCCCATGTGGCAAGGCATTGAAGCCTCTGGCCACCAGCCAGTGAGGATCTGACGCCTGAAAGCACATTGGTAGCCCCTGCTGGATCCTGAGATGAGCTGGCTGACAGCCTGACTGCAACCTTGCTCAAGACCTGACTCAGAACCACCCAGCTCAGTTGTGCCTGGGTTCCTGACTCTGAGATCCTGACTCCCTGAAATGGTGATGTTCACTGTTGTGTAAAGCTGCTGAGTTTTAGGGCCGTCTGTTATGACGCAAAAGATAACCAATATACACACGCATAGTGCAATGGCTGGAAGGAAATGCAGGCTCATCTCCAAGATACTGTGGGTTCAGATCCAGGCCTACTGCACTATATTAAACATCACAATAAAGAGAGTCACAAGAATTTTTGGTTTCCCAGTGTGTTAAAGGTTCTGTTATACTATACTTTAATCAATTAAGTATGCAACAGCATTATGCCTAAAAAAGCTAATGTACCTATTTAAAATAAGAAATACTTTATTGTAAAAAATGCTTATCATCATCTGACAACACACAGTTGCCACAAATGTTCAATTTGTAAAAAATGCAGTATCTACAAAGTACAATAAAGCGAAGTCTGCTTGTAATCCAAAATATGATTAGTAGGTTTCTCTAGGTGATTTTTAGTTTCTTTTTTGTATAATATTGGCACTGTTTTCTTCCTTTTTCAAAACACAGAAAAAAGAAAACTATAAGACCAAGAGAGATTATGGGATCTTCTAAAGAATAAAAGGATAAAAGATTAGGAGAGGTAATTCAAATCTAATAACCTTTAAAGATTCTTCTCAAGCAAATTAGCTTAAGTGTGGAGAAAAAAAAAAAGGTATAAGCTTTACCCACCAGAAACCATGCAAAGCACCGTGAGCAGCAGCATTCAATAACTTCAAGGAAGAGACTAGCAGAGGCTTCTTAAAAGGGAAATCGAACAGTAATGAAGTCCACTAGCCGATCGTTGGCACAGGAGTTTGCTTACCCAGTTTCTGGTCAAACCGCCACGCCGTAACATAGGCATTGTGCCTCAGACTGCTCTGTGTGGCCAGGGGCACGGTGACATAAATGGGGCCATCCACCAGCACCGGCGCTCCATCACTGCTGAGCAAGTGGACGCTGACGGCTGTGACGGGGGTCAGGTCGTACCTGGTGCTGTTTCCTGGAAGCAAGAAGCAGTCTCCATCACATGCACACACAGGACCCAGGTGGGGCTGCAGAAACCATTTACAGAAAAATGTAACGGCTAACATCTACAAGGATCGGGCCTCCTACAAACCAGGGACTGCATTCAGCATCTTATATGCACAATCCTCACCATGACGTCCTAAGGTAGGTAAAAATCCTCATTTTACACATAAACAAACTGTGGCTCAGAGATGGGAGTCATGGAAACAGGCCCATAGATAGACATTAGTGTGTGGTAGGGCTGAGATCCAAGTTCAGGTCTGGCCATTCTAACCACTGCCCTGTGCTTTCAAAAGGAGTTTCAAAATGGAAGGGGGACTGTCTGTACTGGGAGAGAAGGTATGTGTGTGAAATCCTGAAATCAACTTCTCTACAAAGCGAGCCCTGTACACATGTTAATTACTTGGCAGATCACCACAGTGGAACCAAATGTTTTAAATCAGAGACTGCTTTTAAAAAATAAGAAAAAAAAGAATGAATTTCTTCAAGGAGTACTTCAAAATATTAACTTCTACTAAAAGGACACTATTGAAAACTTGCACTTGAAATATTTATGGGTTATTTTGGTTGCCATTGTTATTTTGATCTGTTTAAAAGGAATTTAATATACCAATTATTCTACATTAGAGGCCTTTTCTCCAAGCCAATGGTTTAATGACTATCTACTTTACAGATAAATTGGGGAATGCTTATGAAAGTGGTATTATATTTATACACTTAAGGGATCCATTTGAGAAGAATTTTTCTCCAGTGAAATATAATTATCATACAAAATGTATTCGGTCATAATTTAGTATCTTCCCTTGAATACAATGAAAACACATTGATAGAAAAATTTAAGCTATATTAGAACATAATTTATAGGATTTCTTATTAAGCTCCTTATATATCTATCTACTTATCAGTTAACTACCTGAGTTAATGCAAACCTCCAGTTAGGACTAAGTTTAAACATTTAAAACAAATCTAGTGAATTTGAGAGTTTCAACAACCAGTGGTAGCTAACCTCTTTGCAGAGCAATTTCTATCACATCCATCTCTGTTTTCCAATGAGGAAAAAGGGATGGAGATGAGGATTTCATCAAAAGGTCCACATCAGAAGCATTGATTTAGGTTCTGAAATCTTTTAACCTGACCATTTCATTGTAGGGTGAAGAGAACCAAAACGCAGAATTCACCATCTTTTTTTGTCACAACAACCTGTGGACAGGGGACCGAAATGTATCCATTGCCCAAAGGCGACACAGAAGCCAAGCCAGATCTCTCTAGGCTCTGCTGAACTCTCCGGATGAGACAGGACTTAAAGACAGATTACGTGACCTGATTTTATATAAGCAACTTACAGATAATGTTTTCAGTTAGGTAATGTTGCTTCTTTTTTTCAAAAAAAAAAAAAAATTTTTTTTAAAGTTTTTTTGGATGTGGACAATTTTAAAAGTCTTTATTGGATTTGTTACAATATTGCTTCTGGTTTTTTTTTTAATTGCTTTTTTTGTTTGTTTGTTTGGCGTTTTGGCCATGAGGCATGTGGGATCTTAGCTCCCTGATCAGGGGTCAAACCCACACCCCCTGCGTTGGAAGATGAAGTCTCAACCACTGGACCACCAGGGAAGTCCCCAAGGCTGCTTCTTTCATTAAAACGCCAGGCAGGAAGTCTACCCCCAGAAGCAGCAGGTAGAGGAGAAAAGTACTCCACTCACCCTCCATCCTTAACACTGCCTCTTGATTCTTAGAAATGGCATCCCCTTTTGAGTCTTCATTTTCTATAATCTTGCATATCCCTGGCCCAGGAAGCCCGAGTCCTAGTACCAGATCCGCCACCAACTAATTATGTGGCCTTCTGCAAGTTACTTCACTCTTCTGGGGTCTGTTGCTCTGAGCTGCAAAACTAAGGAGGTTGGACTAGATGCTTTCTTATGAATCTATAGAAAGAAACGAACTGTACTATAAACATTCTAAAGTAAGATGAGCACTGAAGAAAGAGGCATATTTGTGTACTACCAGGTGCATGTGATTTAACATTCTTTAGAAAGTTCTCTGTTCAAAGACATGGCAGGCAATTATATCTGCTTTCTTGAGGGCTCTCTCCTCTCTCAGTGCTTCCACTCCATAGCTTCCAAAAGGACTCTCGACCCTCCCATTTTCTTTATTCTGGAACCACTCATGCTTTGAAGGGCTACACGGTTTACCTTCCAGCCCTTCTTATGAGACTGCAACTCCTTACAAAACACTGAGTTCTCTATACAAGGACTCTCTCCTTCTTGATGTTCCATCTTGATATTACCTGACTCCCATCACATCCCAATAAAGACAAGCAAAAGCAGCACCTCAGGACCAGGCTAGGAGGCCGCCGACTCATCATAGAACAAAAGGGGTTTTGCCCAGATAGCATCCAAAGTTCTGTTTGGCTTTGCACGTTAGTCATATTACTGACTCCTCTCTGTCTTCCTGGAGTTGCCAGCAGAAGTAATTTCTTAAAAACCCTTGAGAACCTCACAGAGCAGGTCTGGGCTTTCTTAGCAACCACAGGGGAAGCATGAGGCTGTGAGGATGCACGGGGAAGAGAAAGTGAGGAAGCAACTGAAAGCTCCACGTGGCTGTGTTTCTACAACTCTGGAAACTCTTTCAAAGTGGGGGGCAGGGATAAACAACCCCCCTTAGGACACACCAGAGAAGCCAGTCACTCTCCAATCACACTTACGGTCTCTGTTTACTTCACTGGTCTCTGTTTACTTCACTGAATTCTACTGATAACTTGCCATCTCATGGATGAGTGTGGTCCAGGCTCTCACACTAAGTTGAAATCTCTTAGATGCATTTTATAAAACAGGAGGCAAAGGTGGGGCAAAAGAGAAGCCCCAGTTGATGGGTGGCTGGAGTGCTAAGTGGACACCACGCTGGTGGCTGCCTTTCCTGGGAGGAGGCCTGATTCTTCCTAGGTCAACTGGCCAGTTATTTCAGTGGAAAACAAGCTGAATATAACCTTCCAAAGACTTTCTCTCTTCCCTCTGAAATAACAGAGTGATTTTAAAATAAAACAACTCCTCTAAAATCAATTGTCCTATGTCTTCTCTCTGCCTTACAGTCATCTTGCATTTTATAATTTATTCAAGACATCTTGGAATTGGGGCACAGAAAAATGACTGAGGTTATCCCACCAACTTCGGGGTTTTATGATGGAGGCTGGACTGGAGGTTTCATGATGGCCTCAGATTATCATGTTCCCTGAAATACTACTTCCCTCCCAGGCCTATTCATTTAAATGAAAAGTCAACTTTTTTCCCCAACAATATTCACTTAAGATGAACACCATGCAACTCTTCTGGGTGTTGGTGATTGACTATTGCATCATTATCATACAAATATTCAAGGTAGAAGAAACATTTCTCAAAACAGGTGCCACAGAGGGAAGAAAAGCAGGTAACAAATCACCAGGTGACCTTGAACTGTAACCAGACATTTATCCACATTCTACAAAATGGATCATATGTTGCACAGATGAAAAGCTTTTGCAGGATGATCAGTTTCTGGAAAGCACTAGACAATTAGGCGAAATTCAATCAAAGCATCCGTGGGAAATACAGCAACGCACTCACCTCATGGGATTCAACCCAGAACAGCCTTTGTTTTTCAAGTTTATGCTGTGACTCATGTAAAGTATTGGGGAAAGGAAAAGGGGGAGACAAGAAAATGACTCAGGAGTTGAGACTCCACCACCCTCTGTTCACCAGAAGGAGGAACGGGGACCACGTTAGCATGGAGTTCTCTTGAGCGCAAATGGAGGTAAAAGGTGGTCTTTCACTGATAAGGAATTATTACCTATTTTCTGACTGGTAGCTTTTTGTTTCTGTGATCTTTGAGTACTGTGAGTCCTGCCGGCATAGGGTGAGAATGACTGAGTGGACTTATAGATCTGCCAGGAGATGATTCAAAATCAACTATAAAGCCTGAATACTTTGCCGAGTGGAAGGCAGAGCAAGCTCAGAGAAAGGGAGGCTGTGGAAAAGGCTGGATGGACTCAGCCCATGCAGTCCAGAGTGTCCCCGCCCCGAAGGGCTCCATGTGCTGGTGGCTGGGGGCGCTGCTGTGCTCCTCTGGGAATCAGATTCAATGCCACCCACCCTTCCCCTTCCAGCTGCGACATGTGGCGAGTGGGAGTGTACATCTCTGCCAGCTGGGCAGGCTGCTCCACCAAAAATGTTCCAGGGGCAAGTGGAGCAAGGTTGAAAACAGAACAGAAAACCTCCAACTCTGATCTGACACTTGAAAAATTCAATGAAAAGAACTTCTGGGAATTAAATAAATTTAGGCAGCCAAAAGAGAGCTCAGAGAGGGTGCTTAAGGCAACTGGTCCCAGCAGAAAGGTTCAGCGATTCAAATTCCTGAAAATTCAACCCCCCAGTGGTGCAGACTAAATTCCTTAAATGACGGTTTCAGTGCACCAGAACTTGTAGACAGATCTCCCCCTTCTGCACATCTGGTCCTCCACTTAGAAAGATACAAACACCTATAAAAGATGCAAACACAGATTCCCCCAGCAGAAGACAGAAAGATTATTACCTGTTCCATTTCCATCTAATCCTCGCAAATAAGGAAAGCCGTCCACCTCGGAGGGAGAGCTGGCGGCCGTGAGAAAGGCGGTCAGGTCACTGTAGCTGGTGTTCTCCGGCAGCCGCAGGGCTCTTCTCTGGAAGTGTACTCGAGGCTGCGGCCGGGCACCTGCAGATATGAACCTCTGGGTTACCTCCTGGAGAAGCGGTTTCTGTTTTTAGAAAATGCAAACCCCGGAGAGGCTCCTCTAAGGTTTCAGCGTGGCTCCCCTGCCCCCACTCCACCCCACATCCCTTCTCATGGCCCATTCACGCGGGGCACAGAGATGTGACAACATGCTATTATGAGGACAGAAATAATAGCCCATTGTCACGTCTGCTTTGACACAGGATGTTATTTAGGTTTTTCACAAAAAGCTCTATTTGTGAGCAGTCTTTTCACTGCCCAGTCTTGGTCTATGGGTAGGGGTATCGTTTTGGGAAAGAGAGTCTACATAAGTGAAATGAGTAGATAGCAATTAACATCTTGTAACACACAAGGCAAGAGAAATCCTTTGAGACTGTTACAAACACATTCTTAGTCTTCCTAGTAAAATCTGGTCTTAGTGCATAGACCATGCTGGAGCAGAGCAGGCGGCAGATGTGCCGCTGGACAAGAAACGCAAACAAGAACCCACAGTGAAATGTCTCTTGGCCTTCCGTCTACTCTGGTGGGTGCATCCAACTCCTGACTATTATGTTACAGATTTTATGATGAGCCTCTTAAACGGATGTGAGAAGCACTCCTTCCAGGAAACGCTGTGCAGAAGGACGGCTTGAGCCAACAGCCCGGTTAGACAGTTACCTTGTGATACCATCCACAGTCTGACTTTGCTCCAGATCTTGTTTTGACTGTAAAACCTGAACCCGTTTTTATCTAATGATGTAGTGAGGGTCATGAGGCATAAACGTACTAAATCAGTTTGCACACAATCAGCAAAAAACATCATGAAGACAAAAACTCACAGAGATGGGAGTTGGGAGCATTTACTGATGGAAGTACACATCTCTCTGGGTTAAATAAAGTGATTCCTCAAACACAGTAGTCTGCCCTGATGTTCTGGCCATTGTATAACCTGCTCCAGACTTGAGGGAGACCATATTTCTCTGTGGTCAGCTGGCTGCTCCCTCTCCTTCCAATTCGTGGTTGTTTTGACACAGCAGCTCTGCCCAGGGCTCATGGTCTTTCATGTCTACACCAAGGTTCCTTTTCACTCTGGATCAGAAACTTTTAGGGGAGGAATAAGCCTGTCAGGAAGTGTTCTAGGGGAATTCTCTAGTGGTCCAGTGGTTAGGACTTGGCATTTTTACTGCCGAAGATCCAGGTTCAGTCCCTGGTTGGGAAATTCAGATCCTGCAAGCTGCCACAGCATGGCCAAAAACCAACCAAACAAAAACCAGAATTGCTCTCAATAAGGGAGTTCTGGAGCTCCAAGGATCAAATAATCCAAGTCTCTTCTGATAGGTGAGGCCACAAAAGCCCAGATGGACTCACCACCAACATGGACTCACGGGGTGGGCTGCCTTGACCATGGATGACTGAGGAGGTCACCATGGTGCCCTTACCTCCTGGAAACTACTGACTGCATTTCTCAAATGACTGGTCCTCCATAAACACTGGCCTAGCTCTGGAGCCT
Organism: Cephalophus harveyi; assembly: GCA_006410635.1. Classification (NCBI taxonomy): domain Eukaryota; kingdom Metazoa; phylum Chordata; class Mammalia; order Artiodactyla; family Bovidae; genus Cephalophus; species Cephalophus harveyi. Next base: position 209,063 of record SJYT01073911.1, on the reverse strand, counting down.
GTGGGAGCCAGATGCTCAAGCTCGCAACAGTCCTGTTTAATCTGGCTGCCTCTGCTGAAGCCAGGTGGAAACGTCCATCAGTCCTGTTCCATTCTAGACCATCGGCGTCCTTTCTTTACCCCTAAAACACAGCCGTGGTGATGCCCTGGCACCCCTGCTGCTGTATCTGTTAACTTTCAGCTTGCTTTAGCCCTCTCTCCTCTTCCTCTAATCTCATACCACACTGATGTCTTCTTGCTGTCCCCTCATTGGTCTGCACAGAGCTTGGGCACCTTATGATCTGGGGGTGCTCCACACATGCCGGGAGCATTGGCCTCACCGGATCTCTCTCTCATCCACCTCCCACACCTTCCGTCTGCCTCTTTCCTTCTTCTCTAAGCTGTCCTCACAGATTGAAAGTCAAAGCAAATCCTTTCTCATCCATCTCCTCACCCTCAACTATATGACAACATCTTATTCTCCTATTCCCATTTTTTTTTTGTTGTTGTTAGATAGACACATGATTTTTGGAGTGGTCTCAGTTGCTTGAGCTGCTTTTATTTTTTTTTAATGTTTTAAAATTAATTTTTATTGGAGTATTGTTGCTTTGGTGGCTCAGCGGTAAAGAATCTGCCTGCCAATACAGGAACCACGGAAGATGTGGGTTCGATTCCTGGATCAGAAAGATCCCCTGGAGGAGGGCATAGCAACCCACTCCAGTAGTGTTGCCTGAAAAATCCCATGGACAGAGGAGCCTGGCAGGCTACAGTCCACGGGGTTGCAAAGAGCTGGACACGACTGAGCGACTGAGGACAAATGCACATAGTTGCTTTACAATGTTGTGTTCATTTGTGCTGTACAGCAAAGAGAATCAGCTATAAGTATACATATAATCCCCTCTTTCTTGGATTTCCCTCCCATTTAGGTCACTATTATTTTCTTTCAATGATAGTGAACTTTCTGTGATTTGGTTCCCGTTCTCCAGTGTTCTTCATTCTAAACAATATTGCTGATGTCTGGGTTTTATACACTGAGAAATGGGAAACTCACTACTAGGAAGGAAGGAAGGGCGTGTCTGCAGTGTAAAGGTGCAAAGAGGGGCTGTTTCCTCATGAGGGTCGAGGCAGAAAGCAGAGGCCAGGCAGGTTACCTCAGAACATAGGCCGGGTACTGTGTGCCCCTTCAGACCCCCTGAGATGGGCAGGTTGAGCTCACTATGAAGGCTCCTTTGGCTGAAAGAAACAGAAACCCACTCAGCCTAGACCCGGGAAAAGGGGAGGCTGCTGAAAGATGAAAGGGAATCCTGCTGAACCCCGGGAGAGCAGTCCAGCCAGGCCTTACGGGGACCAGCCTAGGACCCCGATACCACAACCAGGCCTGTTCCCAGTTCTCAAGCCACTGGGCATTTCATCTCCATTCCTTTTTTTTTTTTTTTTTAATTTAAAATTTTAATAAACT